>JAWNPG010000009.1:5055000-5587500 GCA_035045145.1 Drosophila meridionalis | reverse complement strand
AAAGGCTGAGCTGTAAGTGAGATATTCAATTTCCTGTTGAGCGGAAATCGAATCAAAGGGCATCCAATAATATATACAAAAAATATCATATAGGTTTTATAATATTATATATAAGTAAGTCCTTTCGATTAGCTCAACAATAAATAGTTCATATATTATCATTATCAATTATTATTATTATTAATATCATTATCATATTATTCATAAAAACTATATATTTATAAAAACTGATGAATCTCTTATGATTCCAATCATTTAGGTCAGTTGTATATCAATCAATCAATGAATGTGTGAAACAATCTCTAATCGTTCGATCCAAGTCTTCTCAGTCAATTAATCAGTTCAAATAATTCAGTTCAATCACATTAGCTGTCAATCAGTCAGTAAATCATGCAGCCAATCAATCATTTACGCTGTCAATCCAATAATCAGTCAGTCCCTAAATCTATTAAGCAATCAATCAATCAGTTCGTCCATTATTTAGTAAGTCAATTAACCAGTTTCTACGTCAATCAATCATGTAGAATGTTATTCAATCAATCAGTCAATCAGATTGTCAAACAGCCAGCAAATCGGTCTGCCAGTGTATCAATCATTTAGACAGTCAGTCAATCAGTGAGGCAATCTATAAGTCAACCAATAAGTTAGCTGATCAATCCATCTGTCAATCATTCAGTCATTCGATTAAATAATTTATACAAATAATTTACATACACACACATACATAATGCATAACAGTCAATTAATCAATCAGTGAGTGCATCATTTCGAAAATCAGTCAATCAATCAGTCTGTCAATCTAGTAGTCAATCTTTGCTCCCTCAAGCTGTAAGTCAATTAATCAATTATCTATTCCAGAGAGCAATAAATCAGTATGTTAGTCTATTCGTCCGCCAATCAATTCGCCTGTGAATCAATCAGCCAATTTATTAGTCAATCAGCGCGTAAAAAAGTCTGAAAATTCATCGATTAATTAATAAGTTCGCCAGTCAATCAATCAGTCAACAGTCAACTGATATACAATCACAGTCCACAATCTGTTTGGCAGTCGAGCAATTGATCAATCATTCAATCAATCAAACAAAACACACAAACTAACTTTAACACTTAAAAAACATTTATCTAATTGCCGTGCGACCTGTTTCATCGAGGACTTCAATCGATTGCCCATGAAACAGTGTTGCGCAACATGCACACATTGTCGTGCCAACACTTTTCGCACATGTGCAACACACACACACACACACACTTGTCGAACTCGAATTCAACTTTTTTCTTCTGGTCGACATCTGACCACGTTCATCACACAGCCGAAGAGCTCTCGATACGAAACGTTTTCAATTGTGCTTAATTTTTGCCTATTCGCCATGGGTCGTACGCGCAACAATGAGATCAACAATCAGGGCAAGGTATCGCCCGATAAGCAAAATTCTCGCGACAAGCCGCTCAGCGGAGCCGTTCGCAGCAACATCAATCGGCAGTGCGAGCGCATCCAGCCGGAAGTGTCGCCGCCCAAGACCAAGAAGCGCAAGAATTATGGCCAATTGCATATGCCCAAGAAGGGTAAGTCATAGATGAATGCGTAAAGAAATCTAAAGGAGAGCATACAAAAAGAGTCATATATGATATAATATATGTCATATATATATATATATATATATATATATATATATATATATATATATATATATATATCTATATTCTATATGTCACATATCTATATACTAGATATGTCTATATACATATATGTACTAAAGTCGCAACGTCATGATATATGTCATATATATATACTACATATGTCTATATACATATACATAAGTACTAAAGTTGCAACGTCATATGGCATCGATACTTATGACTTTTGCTATTTCATTTCGTCGGGCTGACAACTCGCTTTTCTACACATATGTTTTAACACTGTCAAGTAATCTAGCCACTGCTGTTTATCGCTATCGATAGCATGCACTTTCATCTCAGAACATATGTTACAGATGCCAATATGGCCGCTCTTTTTCACACTCTGGCACCCCAACTCTCATGCATCTTGCATAATATGTAATATCTTGGGATATAGTGATATTATGTACATGTAATGTATATCATTAGGATAATGCACGCTTCAGTTAATGTTTGTTGGAGCTTGTTAATCATAAGAGACTTATGCAAACAGCTTTTCAGCACATATCCACATTCTTATCATATCCATCTTAGAAATAAATTCGTCAAAATGTCTCTTAACAACTTTCCCGAATACCCTAGCACAGCGTTGATCATCTATCTATCATACCTAATGAAGTTTTTCAGCAGTATTCGTAATTCCCAAAAAAAAAAAGTCAATAAGTCCTACTTTTATTGCCATTTTGGGCCCTGATAGTGGAGAATGTAAGTCAGCGTCAATCTTTGATGTTTTCTACAAAGATACATATCGTTCTAAACATACATATATTTAGATATTTTTCTAATGACAAGTTTTAACAAGTTTTTAAGCTTTATATAATATGTATACCTATATCTGAATCTATATCTATATCTATATCTATATCCTTATCTATATCTATATCTATGTCTATACCTATAACTCAACCTACATATATATATGTGTACATATATATATATAGCTAAGAACAATGAAATAGAGCCAGCTGGCAAAGTCACCAAACTGAACAATCGCATTCGCAAATGCATTGTACAGTGGAATCCGCTGGTGGTGAAGGCTCTCATCGACAATGTGCGGAAGAACGAGAATTTATGGAATCCGAATCATCACTACTACAAGGTTCGCATTACAACCCGCAATTCGTGGGAAAAAGTCGCCAGCAATATCGATATTCCAAAGCAGGAGGTGATTCTTAAATGGCATTCAATACGCTCCGGCTATAGAGTGAGTGAAACAGTTAATGGAATATATATCTATATAGTATGATCCAGGTAGAGAGAAAGAGACAGAGAGTATTTTAATTGAATTTGCAATAAAGTGATTTAATGCACATAGAAGTTTTAGTTCTTGATCTATATCTGATTAACTATATATGTATATGTACACTAAAATCACTTTATTTTCTTACCTAACTGCTCCAGGCCCATTTGAAAAGCATTAAGGAAGCCCGTTACAGGCACTCGCATAGGCAGAAGAAGACAAATCCGCTTTATGCCATGATGAAATTTCTAGATGACATACTTAAGTTCCCATCAATTGAGCCCGTAAGTTAGTGTTGTCATTATGCATACATACATACATACATACATCATTATATACTCAAGCAGTCAGTGGATAAGGATAAGCAGCCACCCATAGAAAGGCCAAACGTAGACCCGAAGTCGAGACGTACCGAACTTATTTGGCGCGAAACTCTCAAGAATATGGAGCCCATGCAGGCGCTATTCGCTGGCAAACTGATCAGCAGTGTGCTCATCCAAGGACAACTGGGTCAATTGCAAATGGACAGCCATATATCGCACCAGAGTCCAATTAAGATGCCACGCTATCGTAAGTTTAATTTTATGCCAACTAAATCTGCAATGAAGCGGTTCGCATTCACGCCAACCAGTTCGTAGCCAATTCGCAAACCATAAACTTAACGAAAGTTACTGATTCGAATATCGAGCACTAGCAAACTAGTTCTTTAGGGAACTACTAGGCATGTACATACATACATACATACATACATATGTGTGTTTGTACATACATATGTTTATGTATTTTCCATAGAGCTACCTCGTCTTGAACGTCCGCTTGATGCAAACGATGACAACAAGGATGACGTGGACATTATTTCTTGCATTGATATAAGCCAGGACAGCGACAACGAGGCGGAAGCAGGCAATGCAAGCGATGTGATAATCTACGAGAGTCCAACTCAATACGAACCATTGGTACGTAGCAAAGGGACAGTTACACACACAGCTGCATTCACATGTACATAACACACGCATACACGCGTTTTTGCAGCCCCCTCCTCCCGGTCTACCAATGATGCCAAAGCTGATGCGTTTCGGCAGACCAGATGATCTGGACATAGATCAATACTAAAAACGGCTAAGCAACTACCGATGAAAAGTTCCTTGATAGTAATGTCATGAAATTACATTACATTTGTAATTATGAGCCATCACTTAATGTTAGTTGATGGGCGTAAAACAACATACACGCAAAACATAAATAAAGTTCAAATTGGTATTTTCTTATAATATATGTTTTATTTAGTTAGTCTCTTTTGGTTGGATTTCTTTCAGTAAATTCAGTAAAAACTTCGTTAATTTGAATAAAAGCACATTTTTGCATATAAAGTTACAAAATATAGATCACTTTTTCGGTATTTGTGAAACCCCAAGGCTGTCGGGAAAATAGCCAAATTGGCAGCAACAGCAATAGACTTCGGTGCGTGCATGTGTGTGTGTCGATTGAATTGAACAACTTAATGATTTGTAAGCGAAAAAGAACGAAAACAATACAAACAAACAAACAGGCAGACTTGCATACATGTGCATGCAAAGCCGCTCTTCAGCGCTGGCTAGCCTCACGGCCTCTCTCTCTCTCTCTGTCTGTCATTCTCTTAAATTCGAATTGCACATGTTGTAAGCAAGAAAGTGCCATAGGTTTAATCAGCTGTTTAGCAGCTTAGTTTCAATAACATGCGAAGCTTGGAGTTGCTGTTGTTGTTGTTGCTATCTTCAAATAAAAGTTCGACTGACTGAACAACAACCACAACGCATTGAGTAAGAAACAAATACATAAATGACCCTCAGATTCCATAACGTGTTTAAGCGCACAACAACAACAGCAGCAAGCAGTAGCCTCAGTGGCAGCGACGTCGACGGCGGCAGCGGCAGCGATAGAAGCAATAGCAACAGCGAAATGCAAGCACAACAACAACAAAGAGGAACCGTTTTAAACGTTCGGCGCGTCGTACGCTCTCAGCGTGCTCTTTGCTTGCGCGTGTGTGTATGTGCGTGTGCGCTGGTTTCTTACGCCTTTGTGAATACAGATTCGTGTGCTTGCACCAGTGTGTGTGTGTGTGTGTGTGTGTGTGTGTGTGTGTGTGTGTGTGTGTGTGCTCCAACTAGGAACCGTTTACTGTGAACCACACTCTGAGCGCTCTTTTTTTTTTTTAGCAGATTTGGCCGCTGGAGTGGGAGCAAGCGAGAGGCGACTAGTTACTAGCTACTCTGTATATTGCGTGCCTGGCACCGGTTCATGAATTGGTTCCTACCAGAGTGTGCAAATGAGCATCCCCCGTTTCGGAATAGTCAGCGCAAGATCTTCTTTCGCTGACTCTTTCGAAAAAAAGTCCGCGAGTGATCGTCTGTCGCGATCACTCAGCGATTTTGCCCTCGCTCCGACTGAAACCATTTTTTGTTGGGGTTTTCTCGTCTCAGTCCGGTCGGGATTTTTATGACACAGTCGCGGCAACAAAAAATCTTTTGTGTATGCATGCATGGACATATATTCGGGGGTTGTTTTCGCTAGCAAATCTATTGCGCTCTTGCTCACACTCCAAAGATCATTTCAAATGATCCAAAAATTTTTCCATCACTTGCGGAGCAACATTGCGCGACGCAAAAACATTTCA
The DNA here is from genome assembly GCA_035045145.1 of Drosophila meridionalis. Classification (NCBI taxonomy): domain Eukaryota; kingdom Metazoa; phylum Arthropoda; class Insecta; order Diptera; family Drosophilidae; genus Drosophila; species Drosophila meridionalis. The sequence continues at coordinate 5,581,930 of JAWNPG010000009.1, read as the reverse complement.
ATCCCGAGGCGATGCTCGCGCAAAGAGCAAGACGCAAAAGACTCAACGCAAAACGATCCGCTCCGAATCAGATCGTATGAAAACAAAAAAATCTTGCTCTGAGTGGGATCGCGAGTGAGTGCATTTTTTCGATCTCACTCGTGAGCGGATCGCGTGAGTTGATGCGGTGGATGCTCATTTGCACACTATGGTTCCTACTCTGGTTTGGCTCTCTGGCAGCTCTGTACGTTGTTCGTCAGTAAAGGAACGATACTCAAGTATGACGCACGCTTTGCTGTTGTTTATTTTGGAACTTGTTGTCGTCGCTGTTGTTATTTAAATAATATATTTTGTCGTTTGTCGTTTGCCGTTTGTTGTTGTTATTGTTATTATTACTGATGTTGAGAATTGTTGAATGTATATGAATTTCATCGCAGTTATGTATGTATGTAACTTGATGTAATGATCTGCAATAGTGTGCAACGCAAAAGCAAAAGTAGAACGCATGACAAAAAGGAAAAGAAAAAAAAAAGTTGCTAACGGTGCCAGCTTCGCTGGAACTGAAATTTTGACAGACGCCAGCTTCGCTGGAACCGAGAACTAGTTCAAGGCGCCAGCCAGACGTCATTTATTGAATGTCGCACAAATAAAACAAGTAAGAGTGCTCTAGTCGAGACTGCTCGACTAGGGGATACCCTGAGCCCTGTGAAGAGCCAAATATCAAATCATTCAACGTTTTTTTTTTATGCATACATACGAACAACACATACACAGATCCATATGCACGCACGAATAAGCGCGCGCTCTGCCAACTGCGCAGTTGACGCAGCGACTGCGCTTGGGCCGCAATGTGGGCATTCCTATGGGAATTGAATTGTTTTATAACTTTTCTTACCGATGGACTAAGTGCATCAAACTTTTACTACTTATTTATGACATTCATATGTGTGTATGTGCCAAAACACAAGTCTCTAGTATTTGATTTGCGCTTTTTACAAATAGGGGGCTATTGTGGGCGAATGGGGCGTGGCATCCAAAATCTAAAAATAACGTTATCTCCGTATTCATTACACGCAACTACACATCACATTTGAAGTCTCTAGCTCAAACGATGTACAAACCACGCCTTAAAAACACATTAAAATTATCGATAAATGCTCATAAAATCGAAATGGAATGAGTTATCGGAAAAATTTTATAAACTTGTGCAGCGTATGGTATTATCGAGTATTCATGTAAAATTTCAAGTCTCTACGTTACGTACTTACAAATATCTCAGCGTTCACACGGACGGACGGACAGACGGACAGGGCTATATCGACTCGTCTTGTCGCGCTGATCAAGAATATATATACTTTATGCGGTGTGGCACGCCTCCCTCTGCCTGTTACATACATTTTCACAAAACCATTATACCCTGACTTCCCATTTTCAATGGGCTCAGGGTATAATCAGTTGCCTTTTGTATTCCATAGTGTAAAGTGGTGCGCTAAGAAAATATAATAATAAATATACACATACATGCATACATACATAATGAGCCTAGAACAACGACAAAATATTAAAGGTGTTTTTATTTCTTTATCCAGCTCGCAATTTGCAACGGGAATAATGCCGAGCAAGCGTTGCAAACATCCAGTTCACAATCATTTCATCTACAACGACGAAACACACAAAAGCACGTGCAACATATGCCTGTTAAAAATTACCGGCTGGCAATCGGCGAACCTGGTGCGCCATCTGAAGCGCAAGCACCCGCCCGCGTACGACGAGATGATGCTAGAGAAGCAGCGCCGACGATCGGCCAAAACGAATCGATGTGGTTCGGCGGATAAGCTGTTCATCAAATCGGTAAGACGTAATACTCCCACTCTCTCTCTCCCTTAACTCCCTATCTCTCTCTCTCGGTCTATAGATATATAGTGCATATATATATATATATATATATATATATCGCATGTTATTTATATGCCTAATAATGCCCATTTTATGCTTTATCTTTCATATACATATACATTCGTGTATATCTATGTATATAAATATTACCAAACCAAAAGGAACAATTGCTATTCAGACTTGATGAACCGAGTCAACAGCAGGTAGTATATAATCGAGATCAGCTGACTCTCCTTATTAATCGAGATCAGCTGATTGTCCCTATTAATCGAGATCAGCTGACTCTGCCTCTCTTTCAATTCTATTTCGCTCCCCACTCGATCTTATTTTGTCCTTCTCTGTCTTCTTTTTCACTGTTCTGTTGCTGCCTCGCTCATATTTTGAATAAATTAAACCAACTGTTTTGCAGCTGGTTCTTATTACCTCCCCATAAAGCAGTTAATAGTAAACCTTAACGAAGCGCTAAACTGGGCAAGATTCAAACTTTTCACTATATATATGTATACATAGCGGAGTTCCGGAACTATTTGTATATATAAAAAGTTAATCAACTAATGAATCAAAATATATATAGAAATACATATCCAATACTTCATAAAGATCCGTAAATGCACCTCTGATACCTTTTTCTGCATATTTTTAACACTTTAAGCTATCTAAACTTAAATCTCCAACTTGTTCCACCTATACCATAAACTAATCCTCCTTTATTGTATTCCAGAAGCCCGTGCCGGAGGCCAGCCCCAACGAGTATGACGACGATAACAATGGCCAATTGGAGGCCGTGGATCTTCTCAAGGAGGAGCTGTGCGAGGTGGTGCACACGCCGGGTGGCAACAACGACTCCAGTAAATCGTACATCTATACCGATAACCAGCAGCTCGACGAGGATCCATTTCACGCCACGGCCGGACCACTCGCCCCCACCGCCTCGTCACCGGACCGAGGTAATGCCAACGGTGACGCCAGCTTCCTGCAATACCTGGGCGATAAGTTCGGCAAATACAACTCGTATACCAAATACACCGTACAATATCATATCAATCGTATACTCTATAAGGCCGATATGGGCTGCTACGATAATGCCGATGCCTCCAAATTGCCAGATTCGTTTGTCTAGAGAGAAACCAACTCTAATGAGTCTAAAAAAGAAGAACATGCCAAGTCTATGTTGAATATATGTTTTATATAGATCATACTGACAATGATATCTGGATAATAAAACTCTGTAATATCCATATTCAAGAAGTAAATACTTTAAGATTTATGTATTAGCTGTCTCGACTGTAACTATGTCTATAATAATTACCTATCTACCTGTTAGGAATTACTATATCTTATATATATCATTTTGTTTGTATACGAATCGCATCTTAATTAGTTTTAAACATCCTTTAACCTTGACAGCTCATTGGCCCCGCTGTTGTGGGTCAATCAGTTAGCAAAGTTCATTCGCTTAGCCACATAATCCCACGTTTTGGCGACTCCATCCACTGCGACCCCTTCCATGCCCCAACTTGGACTCAACAGCTGTTGTCCAAGCATCCAATATTTTTGCTACTTCATGTTAATGAGAGACGCTCGCTAATGAAAGTAATACCTTTTTTCTACCTCACACTCAAACCAGCTCTCTCTCCCACCCTCCATCCCTCTCCCTCTCTCTCTCTCTCTCTCTTGTTACCTTTAGTGCCTGCATTTGCAGAGTCGCTTAGTTTTATCATTAAACATGCCAAATTTTCGAGTTGAATTAAAGTAAATCTTAAACCAAAGTTTTTATGGAGTTTATACATGTTTTGACTGAAAGTTCTATGTGTTTGTCAGAAGTTAGCTTTACTTTAACCATCAATTATACTGTGCAACCTTATAACTAGTAATACTACTATTAATACTCCTACTACTAGTACTACTAATAATAATACTACTAATTCTATTACTACTACTATTAATACTCCTACTACTACTAATACTACTAATTCTATTACTACTACTAATAATACTACTAATTCTATTACTACTAATACTACAACTACTAATACTACTACTACTAATAATACTACTAATTCTATTACTACTAATACTACTACTACTAATAATACTACTACTAATACTACAACTACTAATACTACTACTAATACTACTACTAATACTACTACTACAAATACTACTACTACTAATACTACTACTACTACTAATACTTCTACTACTAATAATACTACTAATTCTATTACTACTAATACTACAACTACTAATACTACTACTAATACTACTACTACTAATACTACTACTACTACTAATACTAGTACTACTACTAATACTACTACTACTAATACTACTACTACTAAAACTACTACTACTACTACTACTAAAGCTACTACTTCTAATACTACTACTACTAGTAATGTAATAAATGAAGTCCTGATATGTTCCTCCGTCGTACAGCTAATATCATGTTAGAGCTGCTCCACAGATATGCCTATAAGGTGCTTGATACGCCCATGGAGGAGTGGCAACGCCCTAAAAGTTGATTTTGCATAAATTCAACCAATTTCAGAACTTAAGCAAGTGTTATAGAGCTATACTCGACTGTTATTCTATAGACTTTTACTGAATATAAATCTTAACGAATATTCACTGTGATTGTAGTGTATACAGAAGCGTTGCAGACACACACACACATGCAGGCATATCAACACACATATATTCAGCTCTTCAAAACTCTGGGCGTGGCATGAAAAAAGAATAGGCGAAGGTGAAGAAGGAGGGAGGGTGCGAGGGGCTGTATTGTGGCTAAGCGGGCGCAATGAATGAAAAGGGCCTCTCTCGATTCGACTCGCTCTCACTCTCCCTCTCCCACACCATGTGTGCGTGTGTGTGTGTGTGTGTGTGTGCCGTGTACACACAATGAAAGAGAGTAACTGTGTGATGCCACCGGCCGGCAGGCAGCGCGGCCACGTTCAGGGCTTCGTCTCTGCCAGGCTTCGGCGAATTTTGAACCTGCCTGTCTGCATCTGTGTGTGTGTGTGTGTGTGGGTTTGTTGGTTCGCTTAGTTAGTCCGATAGGGGCGCTTTGTGTCTCCAACCCCCTGCCGCTCGTTGGGCAATCGCAGCGCACTCTCAACGTTTAGTTGATTATTAAAGGTTCATTAACAAATATGCCGCATGCTGCATGCTGCCTGCGACAGGCAGACAGAGAGTCAGTTCCAGTTCCAGTTCCGGTTGTGGTTCCAGTTGCAATTTCAGTTGCGTTCATCATTTTTGTGTTGCAGTTGAAGTGCAAACAAAATATAGGCAAACAAACAGACACACATACACAGACACACAGATATATACATATAGGTATGTATATATGTATGTGTGTGCATACACACACACACACGCTCTTAGCTTGGCAAATGTTGAAGAAGCAGCAGTAGAAGTAGAACGTTATTAATACCAAAGTCGTTTACTTAGCTGCAGTCAGAGCATCACACACACACACACACACACACACACACACACAACACTTAAAGGCTTTTGTTGTAATTGTTGTTTTACACACACACACACACACACACACACACACACACACACATGGACTCTGTGTGTGCGCAGGCCAATGTACCGAGCTGAACCATTTTTTGCAAGTTCATAAAGCACAAAGATGTGGAGGCTGAAATTGAAATTGAATTTGAATATGGAACCGGAACTGGAACTAGTGCCAATGCTGCCGCCCAATAAGCAATAGAAGGCGTGGCAGACAACAGGCAGCACTTAAAATAAATATGTATATTCCGCACAAGTTTTGTCTTTCTTGTCTCAGTTCCTGTCAATGATTGATTGGGTGATTGAGTGACTTACAGTGCCCAGTGGATTGATTAATTGATTGATTGATCAACTGATTGGTTGCTTAAATGATTTACTAACTGATTGGGTTAAGAGTTAGTATGACTTGTTATAAGTCACTGATTGATAGACTAGTGATGGAGTGATTGACTGATTGATGTGCTAACTGAACAACTGCATGACTGATAAAGCTTTAATACATCAACTGATTGACAGTCTGCTTGATTATCTTGATTGAATGACTAAATTACTCAAGCACAAATCCGTTGATTGACATCAATCAATTAATTCTTTAAGAAATGTGTAAAATCGCTAATCAATCGCTCAAATAGTCATTCATTCAATCTTCTGGAGTGCGTAAAATTGCTAAGATTAATCCAAGCAGAGTCAATCAATCAGATTGCTAAGATTTATCAATCAGTCAACTAATCAATTACTCTGCTCATCAGTCATTCAATCACTCAATCAGTAAGTCAATCTGTGTACCAATTAATCAATCAGTAAACAAGATCTATTTATCAATCAATCAATCAGTCATTCAATCAATGCAAATTCATTAGCATAGATTTCAGATGAAAGCATTCGCTCACACACATACATACATACATAAAACACATGTTTGTATGGTTATGTTATTTGATTCGATTTTATCTAATAGAAATATATGTACATATATGTATGTGCATATTGTACATATATACACATGAATGTATTAAATGTGCCCATATTTGTTTTCACTTGATTGTCTCTCGATGCACATTCCTGACATATGTTAAAAGGTTAATCAGTCGTAATCTGCTTGATTGATAAGGATACCGTTGCTGATTGATATGTGTGTAGCGCTTGACGCGGTGGGTGGGGGGCTTACAAAGCCAGTCATAAACTGAACACACACACACATTTGCATTTGAATGTAGCCAAAAGTCCCAGCAAATCTGAGCTCTGAGACAATTGCAATTTGCACACAGATGCAAAAAAAAAAAGGAAAAGGCGCGTGTGTGTGGGTATCTTTAGATGTAAACACATTTATGACTGGCTCTAAGGGATGTATGTAGCTATAAAGTACACACACATAGACATACAGACATACATACACACATACACACATACACACATCATGCATACGCCGACACTCGCTTTGGCTGAGCTAAACGAAATGTCGCCGCTGCTTCCATGTAATTCGCCTTAGTTCGTTTCTTTGCTCGCTGAGTTTTGTTCTTGTTGCTGTCGTTGCTGTTGTTGCTGTTGTTGCTGTTTTCGTGTAAATAAAATAGATGAAAATCAATTTGACGTGTCTTGAATTCTGTTTAAGGTTTAAAGAACTCGTTTCACACAAAAAGATAAAAACGAGCAAGCGACAGGCGACAAGGGACAGCCAGGGCGACGGGCAACGGGCAACGGGCGACAGCCGACGGGGGCAACAGGGCGCAATGAGAGCGAACGAACGCGCGCGTGTGTGTGTGCGTGTGGCCGTGCAAGTGTGAGGGAGAGAGCGGCAGCGAAATGGAAATAAACTCAAAACTCGAACTCGAACTCGAACTCGATTTGTGTGCAAGTGAGTGAGTGAGTGAGTGAGGAGCAGGAGTGGGGAGAGGGAGAGGGAGAGTGAGAGCTGACAGGCCGAAGCAGCGGCGAGGAGTAGGGCGAAAAAAACATAACATCACATCACACAACACGCACACGCAGCACATGCATAAGCGTATGTAATGTTTCCGTTGGGCCGCGGCGACGCTTTTTATATTCATTTATTTTGTTGTATTTTAAATAAAAAAAAAGATGAGATTTACCTAGTATTAAGGGCGGCTCATAATTACATCAATCTTTGTGCCATTTACAAGCATATTTATGTGAGTGCGAGTGTGTGTGTGTGAGAGAGAGTGTGTGACTGCCTAAGAATAGCGGGGAAATGAAGAAGTTGAAAAAAAGACGAAGACGTCCTTGTTCGATTTGTGACATAACTTAAGATTGGATTTGCTTTTCCTTTTGATGATGACACAGCTGCCAGCAGTAAAGGAGAGCGAGGGAGATAGAAAGAGAGAGAGGGCGCGTGTTACAGAGTTGTTTCTATGCTTATTAAATATGCAAATGGAAAATATTTCGGGCAAATATTTAAGCATAATTGTAATTAATAATAATAAAGTTAATCTAAAAAATTAAAGACTAGCTCATACCCTGTATATGCGCTCGGTGACTTAATTTTAATCAATAAATATATATGAAATACTTTACCTTAAATAATACAGACAAGCTACACACATATATACACACACATACAAACATACAAAGGTAAAACAAAAGAGAGAAGTGGAAACAATTGAATTTCCGGGCTTTATCTGTTCGAGTTCATTCATATTTTTTTTTGCTCTAGCTACGCTGCATTAATTGAATTCGCTTTGAAAAAGCAAATGCCAAGAGTTAAGTCAATCAATATTTTTCCACTGATTGATCGAATTTGAATGATAAATGCAGCAGCAGCAGAGCGCAAAGACAATGCAAAAGGCAAGGATGCGCAAGGATAGGGAATGGGAGTGGGAGTATGGGCTGATGTTGTGATATGACAGAGACAGAGACAGAGACAGAAGCTGTGCAGCACTTAATCAGTCAGTCACTCACTCGCTCACTCACTCAATCAGTCAGTCATTCAGTCAAGCAGTCACTCAGTCAGTCAATCAGCCAACGGCAGTCAAAGTCAAAGCATCATAATGAACAAATCATCATCAACTAACAGCAAACAGAAAACAGAAAACAACAACGGCAAAGGACAAACATCGCCTTGCATTTGCCCAGATGTCGAGCACACACACACACACACACACACACATACACACACGGGCATTCATAGCTGTAAAACAATAAAGCGACGACTGCAGCAGCGAGGCGAACACGAACTAGCACGTCGGATGACATAGGGAAAGGAGGAGGTAGAGAGGAAGAAAGAGAGCGCGCAGCGAGGAATGAGCGCGGCGAATATCTCAAGCAGCACAAAAGCCAGTAAAGGCAGCAACAACTACTACAACAACAGCAGCAGCAACAACAAAGGCAGGCTCAGCTCACACGACGCGCTGCACCGCAGGCAACCAGCAAAACTATTTGCTGAGCGCTTACCCTTTACGCAAATAAATAGCAGCGGGCATGCCCGAAGCAACAGCAGGCAGCAGGCCACAGATGGGTGATGGAAATCAATTTGCAAAGTATAGGTAGAATTTGAATTGAAAATTGTACATAAATGTTATATATTTAGTTAATATGCTGCATGATTGAACAAGTTCACTTGCTCTGAACGACTAGCTCATCCAGTTGAACTGCTTGTTGATTTTACTTGCATTGTACACTTTTTACAGGGTAACTGCCTGTGCACACACACACACACACTCACACATTTCACTTGTGCATTTCAACTTGTTTTTTTTTTTTACTTTTCTTCTTTCTTTCAATTTCTTTGCATTTCTTTCGTTTCATAGAGCATCTGCCGCCAAACCAAATGCAGCCAAGCAGTTGCCCGATTTCGATTTCGATTTCGATGTCGAATGTTGGCAGAAATTGAGCTTATTGTAGAGATATATTTGTTGTTGTTGTTGTTGAGTTGAATATATGATATATGCAAATATATTATATAGAACTATAAGAGAACTGCTTTAAGAGTTAGTTTCGATACAAAAATTTAAATTGAGAGAAGAAGAAGCTGGCCACAACCTAACTTTATGTCAACATAAAAAAATCTATGTTTCTACTTTTACTATTTCATTTTTTATCATTAATTCTTTTTTTTTTAGGTTAGGCGCGTCCGTTTGCTAATCAACCAATATCGGAGCTAACCTCAATCGCAGTTTTTTTTTTTGTGCGGAATTTTACCTGCAGCTACGTATGGAATTTTACCTGTTGTTGCAGGCTAGTGAACTGGAACCAGTTCCGAAAAAAAAAACAACAATTATTTGAAGAAACTGAAATATTTGAAAAGAATTATTGAAATGGAAGATAATTAATAGAGCGAAATCTAGGAGACTGCAGAAAGGATGAGAGAGGGAGAGAGAGAGAGGGGGCAGAAGCAGAGGTGAAGAGAGTTAGTGCAAGCGAGACGGCAAATGTTGAGTGGATTCGGAGTAATTAAGGCGATTTGGAATAAGTATGTGTTGATTCTTCACACTCCAACGCACACACACACACACACTCATACATTAACTGGCCAAGCCCGGCCAGACTCAACTGCTGTTTGCTGGCCGCAAAAAAAAAACAACCCTCGACCCTCTCTCTCTCTCTCCCTTTCTCTCTCCCACTCTCTCTCTCTTCCCACCGCCCCCCTTTCCTTCAGCTACTGTCAACGGGTGGCGCGCAATAAAGATGTGAAATGTGAACGAACCGGAAGCTGTGAAGAAAGACGACAACGGAAGGCGGGGGGCGGGGGGCAAAGCGTGGAACAGAATCGACCGGGAAGGGGTTGGTTAGCAATGGGCAGGGGGTGGCTGGCCGATTGGGCGACTGGGCTTGGGTGCAGCGTGACGGCATTGTTGTTGCCGCTGTCGATACAGGATTTGATATGGATGAGGATGTGGATGAGGATGTGGATGACGATGTGGATGGGGATATGGATGGGAATGTGGATGTTCTTAATGCCCGACAGCCCGCAAAATCATTGACAGGACTTTTCGCAACCATTACGCCCACGTGCCACACCCACAGCAACCGGGTCGCTCGCCAAGCTGCCAAACTTGAGCCGTTACCTTGGCAATCACAGCTTTAATTAGTTTAAGTGGCTGCCATATTCAAGCCTAACTAACCCCGAAATAAACAGATATACAAATATATATATAAATATATACATATATATGTATATTCCCTTTGTGTACCCTTTAGAGTCATAAGTAAGCGATTGTTGCGTCCTCATTGTTATGCAAATTACGATTTGGCCAACATTTCGATAGCTACTTAAATCGATTGTACTTATGTATGTATATCGTACAGCTAGATACCCTCTACAGGGTGGCAAGCAGAAAGGTTTACTGGGACAGTGCTTAGTGGCGTAAAGCACTTGATTAGAGGTTAGGCTTAGCAGTCAAACAGTAGTTTAGTAAACTATCGATAATTTATCGAGTTTTTCATATACATACTTTATGTAAGTGGATAGTAGTTTGATCAAGGCTATAATGACATAGGTTTTGGCGGGGTTGACATGTAAATGGAGATATATGGTATAGGTATAGGTATAGGCATAGGTATAGGTATAGGTATAGGTATTGGTATAGGTATAGGTATAGGCATAGGTATAGGTATAGATATAGGTATAGGTATAGGTATAGAGGTATAGGTATAGGTATAGGTATAGGTATAGATATAGGTATAGGTATTGGTATAGGTATAGGTATAGGTATTGGTATAGGTATAGGCATAGGTATAGATATATAGACACATGTATGTATACTTTATCGATAGTCATATCTGGGTTAACTAAGAGAACAATTGATATAGAAACCAAGTTTCCAGGTTAGCAGGCCTCACAATTAGATCATAATAAACCCTAGAATTAACCTTAGAGCCTAGTTTATTTTACATGCTCTCCTATATCAAGTTCCTATATTCTTATATAGAGTATATGCACCGTAAACCCACAAACACCTGAAAATCAACTCTATTATATACTCTTCTCATATCCATAGAGATAGGTATATACTATATATGTATATGTTCATATATATTCATATACATATGTATATATATGACATTTGTCATCTGGTTCTTTTTTACTTGATTATTTATCTAGACTTAAGCGTATTCTAGCGCTAATATTCCAAGAAATGCTCTTTAAGTATCCATAACAGATAAGAAACACATACACACACACACACACGCACGCTTGGGAAATGCCATGGAGAAAATGGTTTTCTAATTATAGTTGCCCCAATGAATGGGAACAGACAATTTGTTTTGAGCCGCGGCGCTTTAGGTTTTTCTCCCCTCACACCACTGTGCGTGTTTGCCTCCTTCCTCTCCCTCTCTCACTCTCTCTCTCCTTTACTCCCTTACTCGCTCTTCAAGCGCATCGTTGAAACGCTTGATACGAAGCTGGTAAACGCCTTCGATAACTGTAGCTGAGCACTTATCGCTGTGCGCCTTAGGGTGGACACTAAGCACACCCGCACACACACACACACACACACACACACACATGTGTGTTTATTTGGGTGTTCTGTTAATCGTCTGTGACAAAACCCGTTGCATATCATACATATGCGAAATCTTTAGAACACATTTAAAATTAAAGAAAAGTCAATTCCCTCTCTCTCTCTCTCTCTCTCTCTCACACTCTCTTTCTATTTCTACGCACGCAAAACGATTTCCAATTAAAACTGAAAAAAAAAACCAAAAAAAAATATAACGACGAAACAACTACAAAAAAATGAACTGTAATGATTTCAGTCAGCGATAAGAAATGACGATTGCGTTGGCGTCGCTGCCGACGTCGCTGCTTGTGCAAGGGAAAATAAAAATGCGTTTGTACTTTAATTGGTTTCATCGCACAAGCAGCAGCGCCAGCAGCCAAACGCAAAGCCAAAAGCAAAGCCAAAAACAAAAACAAAAGCAACCCCCCTCAGTTTATACTCTTAGCATAAACACACGCGCAAGCAAGCAAGCTGTGTTTGTGTGTGTGTGTGTGTGTGTGTGTGTGCGGCTTTCCCGCATGCAACTGAAGCTGCTGCAGACGCTGGCGCTAGACGCAGCAGCAGCAGCATAGTACACATGCATTTTTAACAGCTGATAGCATTTGAAATTTATGACTCTTAAGCGCAGCCAAGCCAATGCATAACCAAACGTAACGCTCTTGCACACGAACACAAACAGACACACACACGCTCGCGCTCTCTGTCGCTTTTTTATGCAGTCTCGCTGCGCTCTTTGATGGCGCTCTTTGGGTAAGTAATTTTGACAGCATTGTCGATGCTGGCGTTGCTGCTCTTGCGCTGCTGCAGCGCAACTGCTGCTAGCTGTTGTTGCAGTTGTTGTTGCTGCCTGTCTGCGTCTGTGTTTAGTATTTGTTTTCTGCTACTGCTTCTTCTTCTTCTTATACTTTATATTAGTAAGGCTTTATGTATTTTTTTTTTTTTTTGTGGGGAACTAACAACTTCCGAGTTGGAGCATCGTGCTGTCTGTCTAAGTCTGATCGAAGCTGTAAATACAATTGTCGTCGCCGTTGTCGTTGTTTTTGTTGTAAATTGTTTTGTCACGTTGCATCGCACGACGTTGCTGATAAAAAGCAAAACAGCTGACAATCTCTACACAGTGGGGGGGAAGAACGCAAGACTGCGCTTGCACATATGTATGCACGTGTGTGCGAGTGTGTGCGACTCTGCATGTGTGTGAGTGTGCGAGTGTGCGAGTGCCTTTGCCTACCTGTGAACAGCTGCACATGTAAAGGGGCCCAGCGTCTTGTCATACCCTTGCTGAGGGTAATATAATTTTTGTCACAAAATCTGTGACGACGCATTGTAAAAGACATGCGTACGTATGTATGTGTATAAATGAACAGATGTACATATGTATGTATGTATGCACATACGATATACTTGTACTTGAGCAAATTATCCGGCATTGCGCGTTTTCAATCAAATTCATTTATATAACAAATTGAATTGAAATTTCCCTTAATTAATTATAGCGATTTTAATTAAAAATAATTATAAAAATAATACATTATATACATACATATATTTCTTTCATAAATCAAATTTCACAAGCAATTTTTTAAATTAATTATTTTTTATTATATTTTTATTTCCATTAAGCAAATAAACATTTTCATAGATCTGGCAGCGCCGCACACAAATCTGTTGCTAACATAATCCATGCTTAATTGTTTGGTCCACCCTCCAAATTTGATTGCCGCTGCTGCTATAACCGCCCTCTGGCGACAGACAAGCACACGCGCACACACACACACACGCGCACACCCGCTTGCATACGTATGTATGTACATAAATATGTTTGTACGTAAGTATGCGCTTGCTAGTGTCTGTCTGCCTGTCTGTGTGTTTGTATGTTTGTGTGTGTTGGTATCTTGATAGATACACAAGCGTTGATTATTAATTATGAAACAAAATGGGCAATGATTACTTCAAACGGCTCCGGCGAAACCTTAGAAAGTTTTCTGGCCCTCACCTGCCACGAAGACGAACACCGACAGGCAGGCAGGCAGGCATCAGCAACAACACTAACACCAACAACAACAACAGAAGCAAAGTCTTCGTCTCGGGATTAGCCCAGAAAAGTAACTCAATACTAATACCAATACCAATAGCAACGGAGCGTCTCAGAAAATGTCCAAAGCAAATAAGTGAGTAACTGAACGAACGAGCGAGCGAGCGAGTGAGCGAGCAGGCGAACAAGCGTGCAAAATCCATGCTAACTGAAGTAGAGTGTAGAGTCAGAGAGTGAGGAGAAGAGCGCAAGAAAAGTTGTTTGGAAGGAAGGAAGAGGAGAAGAGGGCGCATAGGTGATGACATAGCCGTGAACAGAAGAAGCAGCACAGGCAATATCGTTGCACTCACACTCACACACATACAGACGAGCAAGCAGACACACAGACAACGCTCATGCAAAGACACGGAGCAACATTTGATTGTCGGCTATGCACAACAAACCAGTATAATTGCACAAACACACACACACACACACGCACACAGGCAGCGGCAAGCACAGTTAAAGAGATGGGCTGGAGTTGACTGGCGAGCGAAGGGCACTCTCTTTAGCTTAAAGGACGAGACATAAAAACAAAATGTGCGACGGCAGCGCAGCTGGCAGCAGGCAGCACAGGAATTAAAAACCAAACACAAAATAAATAAATTAAACAAAAAGCAAATAGAAATAATAATAATGAAATGGAAGCTAAAACATCAGCTAGAACAATCGAGCGTCCCAATTTAAACGGCGCTTCCATGCCTCGCCGTCGCCGTCGTCGTCGCTGTCACCGTTGCCGTCGCCCTCTGTCCACTCGTGGGGGCCAGCCACCACGCGGCTGAAAAATGTTCGCTCATTTGTATTATGTATTTTGTCTCTATATGCCTCTGTTTGTGTGCGTGTGTTTGTGCTGACCTCGACGTCGCTGCCAGCGTCGAACGTGGCGTCGCAGCTCTTTGTTGTGCGTTCGTTCTCTTTTGGCTAGGCTTTTGGTTTTCTCTTGCTTCCGCCCTTGTTGCTTGTGTCGTCGCTGTTGTTGTTGTTGTTTGTATGCCGCTTGCTCAGCGCAATGACTTGTGGGACTTGTTGGCAGCGACGCCAACGTCGGCGTCGTCATTGTTCCGCGCGGCCGTTTAACTTTGCGACTGTGTATGTAAATGTGTGTGTGTGCACGTACGTGTGTGTGCTATGGTCTCATTTCAAGATAATCGTCACACGAATGAGTTGCTGATGTTTCTGCTGCTGTTGTTGTTGTTGTAATTTAGCGGTTTTGCTTTGTTTGTGTGTGTGTGTGTGTGTGTGTTGTTGGTGTTGTTGTTGCTGCTATGTTTTTACTATGTTAGCTTATGAGCTGTATGTATGTAATGGCCTTTTTCATGCATGTTATGTATGCATGTGTGTGCATGCATGTTAATTGTATGACGTATGACATACAGTTACACACGTATGTATGTATGTATGTTTGTATTTTGATACATAGCAACAATTTCTTCTTCGTCGCTTTACAAGACTATTTCCACTTCTTCATGCCAGCGGCGAAAAAAAACCTAATAAAAAAAAAACATATTTTGTTTTCCTTCCCACTTCTTTGTTTCGCTGTGGGTTTTTTTTTTTTTTTTTTTTGTACATTTTCGTTCGCTGTCGCTGCGGCTGCCACTGCGGCTGCTGCTGCTGTTGTAGTTGCCATACTTTTCGCCAATTTGCTGCTTAATGTTATTAGATGTTTTGTTTTGTTTTGTTTTTTTTTTCTTTGTGCTGCTGCTGTTTATCTTGCTTTTGCTTTTCTTCTATTTTGATGATATTATATTTTGCATTTTAACCCATTTAAGTGTTAAATACTTTATGTCAACAGGTTCTGACCCAAATGCGTAGACAAACGAGCAAATAGACTAACATACATATGTATGTATGTACATATGTATGTACACACACACACGACAAACGTTGACAAAGAGTTCGCCTTGCTCTGGCAACTGTTCACTGAAAGTATTTACATCCGGGAATCGGTTACACACGCGCATACACACATACACACACATACATACATATGTATGATGTCTGTATGTATGCATAGATAACCTGACACTTATTGACGACCTTTTGCTAAATGAGTTGATCTTGGATTCAATTGGGGGATCAGGGCGTCTTCGCAATCCGGCTTCAATGCGAGAAAAATTCATTTATTTATGGATATAAATTGTTCATATCGTCCATACAAACAAATAAACAAATAAACAAAAAGAGTGGCAGCGCTGCCGCTGTTGCTTAATAATAAATTGAAAGCAACAGCAGCCACCACACTCACACACACACACACACTCACACACACACGCGCGCGCACGCATACATACATAAATTCAATTTGAATTCGAAATGCGCCGCAACAATAATTGTTGCTGTTTTCGCAACAACAATAACAACAGTAATAACAATAAGAACTGGCGAAAACGAAAATCGAAAACAACAAAAACAATGTCAACGCTTTCGTTGGCGGCAACGTCAACGTCAACGTCAACGGCGACGTCGAAGGTGACGTCGTCATCAGCATTAACAGCATCACAGCAGCACGTCTGCTGTCAACGTCAACGTCAACGTCGCAGCAGCAAGTAGCGGGCAGCATGTCAGCGTTGGCAGCGCTGGTAGCAGCGCCAGCAGCTTACAGTCACTTAGCTCAACAGCGACGCTGGCAGCGACGTCGATGTACATATTGACTGCGGCGTTAACTTCCGGCATTTTCTGGCTCATCTGAACATTGTCGATGTTGTTGTTGTTGCTATTATTATTATTTAAGTTAACACGATACGTATTGCAATAATGATAATAACAACAAATTTCAAATTGCATACGAAAAGAGAGAGAAGGCAATAAACACTGCCAAATGAAATGTTGAACAAAAAAAAACCAAACCTTAAATTACACATACATACATGCAAACACATACACACACATATGCATATATAAATACATCTGCACAGTTGAAGGCAGGTATGCATGACCGCTTGTACAGTGTACAAACAAGATATCAATCGAAAATATGCTAAGAATGCTCTCACATGAGAGCGTGCGCCCGAGCAGGGGACACGAGGCATATAAAAATCAGTCGAGAAACGCATTTAAAGCCACTCAAAAGCTAAACAGAAGACCATAAAATGTTTTTTCACGCCGTCGACGCCGCTGCCGGCCACAGCCTGGGCCACCACAGCAGGCGGACACCGATGGTTAGACGGACGGACGGACCATAGGCCACTTGCGTACCACCACTACACACACTCACACACACACACATTTGGTGTTACAGTTTCAATTTAAAAGAAAAACGTTCCCACACGCACACAAACACACACACACACACATGCACACATGCACACACACGCGCACGCAAACACAAAGAGGCATCATCATCAATTTCTAAATGCAAAACCGCAATAAAAAGCAACAACAAGTAAAGTATAAAAATGTATAATACATGCAACGAACTCTGCATACACTTACCGAAGCAACAGCATACAGCAATATATAAGAAGACTTTAATTAATAGCTACTAAACTTAAATATTCATTGCAAACATATGTACACAAAATATATACAAATAAATTTAATAGATTAAACATTCATCTATGCAAGGCATCTATGTTCTCTTCAAATCACTTAAATAGCTAATATGCTGTTACCCAACACAGTGTATCATAAACACAGCAAAGCAAACGAAGCCAAAGCCGAAATTGAAGTATACACGAAGTAGCAGATGTAGTGAGAGCGCACAACAAAGACACCAACGAAGCCAATAGACAAAGAAACAGAGAGAGAGAGAGAGAGCGAAGTGCGAGTTCACGAGAGAGGCGGCAAAACGGTGTGGCAAACGTTGCGCTCTGTTTCGGTTTGTCGAGTGTTGATGATTTTACGAGAGTGGGCCGTGGATATGCGGGAGGCTAGTAGGGGAAAGGGGGGTCATAGAGTAATGACGAGGACGACGCACGCACGTGTAACCGTAAAAAGAGTAAGCGAGTAGTGGGCCGTATATGTTTATGTGTGTACGTGTGTGTGTGTGTGTGTGTTTTGTGTGCGCGCTTGTTCATGCATTGCTTGTGTGTGTATGTGTGTGTGTATTTACTTTGCAAAATAACAAGCCAGCAGCGAGATGGGTGACAAGATAATTGCTGGTGCGCGAAAGTGTTTGGTATCGCGGCCGAGAACTGATCCGTTAATTTGGCAGCGCGTATGCATGAGTATGTAATGTGTGTAGGTATGTATGTATGTGTGTATGTAAAACTTTGAGATGCAGTTACTTTTGATTGTGTCACAGCCAATGATAGTTAGCTGATAACCAGTTGCTATTCTCTGCAAGGTCTCTTCGCCGCATTAGATTGGGCATAGGCGAATGACCCAGCGCTTTGACTCAGCAGTTATATCAATGTCACATCCATGCCAAAAAAAAAAAAAGAAAAATAAAAGAGAGAGACAAACAAACCAAACGAAACAAACAAATAAACAGCAAAAACATCAGCAATATTTCGGGCATTAGCCCCTTGTATAAAATGTTTGCTTCAAGGTAACTTTTTTTTTAAGTTAATTTGGGTTTTTTTTTTATATATTTTTGTTGTATTTAGGCCATTGTACGACAATGAGTGGCTTTCAAAGCGAGTTAACTAACGAGAATGCCCCAATTCACAAATTTATAAACAACTTGATTGTATGTATGTATGTATGAAGACTAAAAGTCGGCATATGAATGACGAATGATGATCGAACATGTTTAGCTAATCGACTAAACGACTTTCGTTAAGTTTTGACAATGTTATGAAAACCGAATACAGTGCAAAAAGCAAAAGGGTACACACACACACACACACACACACACACACACACACACACACACACACACACACACACACACACACACACACACACACACACACACACACACACACACACACACACACACACACACACACACACACACACACACACACACATACACACATTACCGACATGGATTTCTGAAATGCAGCGAGCGCCGCTGCCGCTGCCGCTTCCGCAGCACGTCGCTTCGTCAAGCTAAACCAATCGCACATAAACGGCATTTACCGTGTTAATTGCACGAAAAGCATTCTCGTTACCCTTGCACAGCCCTTCGCGCGCTCAGAGAGCGTGATCTTTGGCGGCGCTCTTTGCATGCATGCATTTGCCATGCCCATTGCGAAACAAAGTAGCTAACAAAATGCGGACTTCGAACGGAATGGGGCTACATACACTACATTCACACGCATGTTAGTGAGTGAGCGTGTGTGATGTGTGTGTATGTTGGCGTTAAAGAGCGCGCGCGCGTCTCCATCAGCGACTTAATTATTAAATTAAATGCGCTAAATGGCAGCACACGCAAGTGGCAATAAAAAAATAATGAAAACCAAAAACAACTCAAGCAAAAAGCTCGAAAATAAACATACACACACGCACATACATATACTGAAACATACATTCATACATACGCACATAAAGAGCGGCATACGCACAACGTTAGCATTAACGTTAACGTCAGCGTCGACGTCGACGTCGACCGACGCCACATGCTTACAACCTTGTCCGTTATGCCCCGCTCCCCCGTGCACGTAATACGCTCACCCACAAACTTTCGGCTTCGCTACAAGAACAAAAACAGACAAAAACAAAAACAGCAAGAGCAACAACAAAAACAACAACAACGGCGGCGGCAGGCAAATCGAATAAAATTGTCAACGCTGGGCACGCTCTGCACTCACTCACTCTCTTTACTTGTGTTCCTCACTGCTCTTATATTCTCTTTGCCGCCGCTCGCTGTGTATGCGCGCATTGCTAGCTATGACGTTGTTGTTGTTTCTACTGGCACTCTCTTGCTTCGGAGCTATTCAGTTGTTTGTGTTGTTGTTGTTGTTGCTGCTCTTCATGCTTTTTTATGGCTTTTATGGTCATAAAGCCGATTCGGCCTGTCCAATAACCGCCAGCTGTTGACGTAGCCGCTACCGCTTCACACTCTCGCACAACAACAACACCAACAACAGCAAATGAAAACTAAAAAGTACAAAAAATAAAAAAAAAACAAACGTCAGTCTCAGTGGCCCAAGCTAAATGGCAACATATGCACATTCGAACACATACATACATACGTTTACAAACACACAGAAATTGCCTAGTCTGGCGCAGGTATGCACACAGGCACACAGAGGCAGGCAGGCACACACACATTCACACACAGGGAGCTGCATCTGTATGCCAAAGGCCCGCAAACAAACCAAACGTAAAAAGCGCGCGCGAATACAGGTCGACGCTCGGGCATAGGCGTTGACGTCGCCAGCGGCCACAATGTTAGCGTTCGCGTCAACGTCGGCGTCGGCATCAGCGTCAGCGTCAACGTCGTCGTCGCCGTCGCCGTTAGCGCAGCACAGCGTTGCTTCTTGTTGCGGTCGGCGCTGTTTATGATATTCGGAAATTCCATTTCGTGTGCATTTTTAGTTTGTTATCGCTACAGCTGTAGCTGTGGTTATTGTTGCTGCTGCTTGTTAACATATTTGAAATGTAATTAAATCAATTTGTCTTTGCTCCAATGGGCAGGCCATTGTTTGTATGTATTGCTCGATATGTAACCGCGTACAAATGCATACATACATACATGCATGTGTACATACATATATGTATGTTAGGCTTAGGCCTAACATAATTATGTTAATGTTAATGCCTCTACGCTGTCTGGCAACGCTTGCCTGCCCATGTGCGTGTTAAAACTGGTTTTGGCTTTTGATCATTGCGCTGCCCATCACAAGCAACACATACAAAAAAAAAAAACTTCACCTGCTATGACGTCACAAGCGCTTATCAATTGCGACGCCAAATTCGTGCACACACAGAGACAGACACCGACAAAATATAGTCGATATGTGTAAAGGCAGTGGAAGAGGAAGCTGAGCGCTGTGCCAAATCAGCGCCATGTCGCACACACACACACATGCACAAACAGACGTCGCATTGCTGACTCTCTGTGTGTGTGTGTGTGTGTCTGAAAACATTTCGGCTGCTTCTCTAGTTCCTATTCTCTTTTCGCATTCTAGCTGTAAATCGAACAAATCAAATGTGCTCGTGTGTGCAGCTACTTATGGGGAAGCACCCTGTAATCCGAAGCACACTCAACCGAATAAGTATGCTATGATAAATGCCATAATATTATGCTTTTTGCTTGAGTAACTGTAACTGTAACTGTAGCTGTAGCTGTAGCTGTAGCTGTGAGTGTGTGTGCAGTGAAAGCTTCAACAACGGACAGCTGTTTTCCACAAATGTTTTAATTATTTCGCATACTCTCTTTTGTTCATACATATGTACATATATAAAATAGCTGTGATATGTGATAGCACAGATATATACAGGGTATCAGAGCGACAGAAAAACAATAGCAACAACAACTAAAGCCAACAGGTTTAAACTACGCAAACGGCAAACACAAATTACAATAACAGAAGCGACCGCGAAGTCAGCGTGGCAGCGACGTCAGCGGCGACGGCGACGGCGATGGTGACGGTGACGGCAGCAGCGACAACAGCAAACGGCAACAGCAGTAAAAGCAATAACACAATAAATAAAATGAAAATCATTTCGACATGTGTACACACACACACACACACACACACACACACACACACACACACAGCTATACAAATGTGTGCGCGCACGTATATACATATATATATAAATACGTGTGTGTGTGTGCTGCCGGAATAATTCCGAATTGTCGCCAAACAAACTTGGGAATCAATTGGAGCAGCAAAATACAAGTGGATTTGGTAATGACCAAATGCGAGGCGAAATGAAATGTGATGGGATGGAGCACAAGCACACAAATATACATACATACATACATGTGAATGTGAATGTGTACGTATGTATAAATACCTAATTATGTGTGTACAAATCAGTTGAGGAAAAAGAGTTATTTCGTATAGACACCGACATATATACGTACATATGTATGTATACAGATATTTATATTCGTATATATACACACGGCACACATACTCACACATACAGCTCGTTTAAATGCATACAAAAGCGATGACATCTGCTTATTAAGATTACGAAATCTTGTTACGCCTTGAACCATTTTTTCTTTCTTCCGTTTTTCTTATGCAGAATTGATTACGTAGTTTACTTGCGAGTCTTGCACGTAATGCAGCGGCGCTGTGCTTACGTTTATTTTGACGCTAATGCAAAACAAATCAAAATCGAAAACGTGTCATAGCAAAAGAACTACAAAGATAACTACATGCATACACATACATACATACTAATGCAAAGATTGCATTGCTGATGCAGTAGCAGCAACAAAGCCGATGCAAAGCAATTATACATACATATGTACATACATATCTACATGTAATATATACATACATACGTACATACACAGAGCCCGTCTCAGTCTTGACAATGCGTCGCGATTATGCGATAAGTTGAGTGAGAGGTGAGTAGCAGCAGCAGCAGGCCGCTGTCGGCAGCCGAAGCCAGGCGTACAGGCATAAACAGGCACACACATACACATGCATATGAACACAGACACATACATACATACATGCTGGCAGCAGTGGTGCCAGATTTTCAGAGTCACCATAAGCTAGATTGAAGAAAAAAATAAGCTAGAATAAGCTAAAATTAAAAAAAAAAAATCTTAAAAATAAGCTAACGATAATACCACTTGTATAATGTATAATTTTTAATAGAAATTTTAATAATATTTATATATTAATATATAAATGAAATTATATCATCAATTTCCTCTGTTTTAGACGACTTTGGAACAAAATTAATTTTGTTTGTTTGCGTATTGACTTGCATGCACGCGACATGTTTTTTGGTAGCGGCATGCTGCCGCAATTCGCACAGTTTAGCCTCAATTGTTGCTTTGCAAAAGCAGCAATATGCTTTTGTGGAGGCTGTTGGGACTCTGCGAAGCTACTCCTTAAATTCGACAAAATTAGTCCACGATTCGCAAAAATTTTGTTTATAAATGACTTTCGGCATTTTTACAAATATTTAAAGCGCGTAATATTATTATAGTGTGACCAAATAATATTAACATAAATTTATGCAGACAATTGCATAAGATACCAAAGTTCACCGAAAAATACTATTATAGTTTAATTTGCCCCTTAAAATAACCATAAAAATACTTGAGAATCACTAAAAAAATATCGATATGTTCAAATTTTTTTAAAGCCAAAATAAGCTTTATGAAATTTGAAATAAGCTAGATTTCAAGCTATAAGCATTTCAACAAATTTCTAAGCTATTTCATTTCGAAATAAGCCAGATCTAGCTTAAAATAATCCAAAATGGGAACACTGGCTGGCAGGCAGACCAGACAGCTGAAGCATATGCACCAGCAGCAGCGTATGTTTTTTACTTTTATTTGGGGTGAGCGCAAAAGAAAGAGATGATAAAGGTGTAGCAAAGGCAATGTGCGGGCGGCACTCAAAATGAGCCCAAAAGACTTTGCTAAATTTTAAAGGATTTCGTCAAGTTTTACTGTAAGTCGAACTCGAATTGGCGGCACTGTCAAAGCAGAGAAGAGAGCACTCCATGTTCATGTGCGTGTGTGTGTGTGGTGTGTTTTGAGTATTATTATTTAGTTGCCGCTTAACTCTGGTTCTGGCGTGAGCCTGTTTCAAACAAGCAATTAGTCGCTGATCACGGCGAGCCCTATGCTCTTTGCGGCGAAGTGCGCTCTTGAGCAGTTGTTTGCTCAATTAGTGACACAAAGAGTGTATGCGGTGGGATGGGGTTAGATGTGAAGTCAAAGCTTTATATTGCAACTGTAACTAGCGCGCTTTCTCTGCCCAAAACAGCGTTTGCCCTGTGCAGGGTCTTTAAGCGCACAAAGAGCGAAAAAAAAAACATGACAGCAGCAGCGGCAGCGGCAGCGAGGCGGAGAAGCGAAGCGTTTCATCTACAGCTTTCTCACGTCGCAGCAGCAGCAGCAGCAGCAACATTGGGGTGGGCGGGCGGTCAGACGGTCGGTTGGTTGGTTGCTTGGTCGGTGTGTGGCAAGGCCGCAATTAATTACAAACTTAGCCAGCTGTCCGTGTCCCTCTGCTGCCGTTGCCTTACATGCGTGTGTGTGTGTGCCTGTGTATCTCTCTGATGGCGGCGAAAAGTGGCACGTATCAATGTTGAAAGCATAAACACAAAGAGCGCAAAGAGCGACAGGCACAGCCGACAGAGAAGCAGACCACCAAAGAGAGACAGAGAGGGAGAGAGAGAGAGAACGAGTGAGGGAGCTTGGGAATATGCTTTCGCCAGTCGTTCCGTTGGTCGCATTACAGTTACGTTACCCTTTTGCCTATGCCTTTTGGCTTTGCAATAGATTCTGTGTATTGCAAACATGACCAAATTTATGTATAATATACTTAAACGCAAACACTCAAACACATGCACACACACACACACACACACACAAACTTGCATGCTATTATGTATGTACATATAAAATGTAGGTAAACGTACAAACAGCAACAGCAGCAACAACAACAACAACCACTTTTTGTGAAGGGCACACAGTTAAAAGCACCGACAGCTACGGCAGCGCTGGCAGCGTCTACGCCAACGGCAGCAGCGCCCGCAGACGTTGTAAAATGGCAACAGCAGCAACAAAAACGAAAACGGGCCTGTTCTCTGCCTATGCGTGTATGTGTGTGTGTGGCTGTGTGTGTGTGTATGCAAAAGCATCAGCATCAACTTTAAATACTTAGACTCAATTCAACAATGCTCCAAACACGAGTCATTTTTAATGCACAAAAACAACAAAAACAGGACACGCACACATCCACAAACACACACACTCACATATGTGCCGCAACCAAAACTGCTGACGCTGACGCATTTATCACTGCGCTGCTTTGGCCGCCAACGACAACGGCAACAACAGCAACAACAACAATATCAAGAACAGGCACAAGAACAAGAACAAATGAACGAAGGAAGAAGCCACCGCAACAACAAACAATAGAGCTAGCCAATGTGCTGCGCTGCGCTGCGCTGTGTGGTATGGTATGGTTTGATATGGAGCAGAGGAGAATGCAGCGACGCTGCGGGGCAAACGACGCTCAACAGTCGTCGGCGCGCATTGGGAGTCATTGATTTTCGTTTATGAGCGCGACGGCGACGCGCTCTCACTTTTTATACGTTCATTCACACGGCGCACAGTGGGACTGTTTGTATGGAATGTTAATGATACAACAGACACACCATTTAGGTAGTATCGAATGAATGCGTTTGTTGTGTTTATAATTGTAGTTCCAACATTTGGATAACAGAAGATCGAGTTACAAAATAAATACTTCAAAGATGGCTGCTAATAATAGAATAATAACAAATACTATGATAAGCAAATGTACTAATTCCACTATTAATGCTAAAAAATGTCTTTCACATTTATTTGCGATAAATGGCCACTGTGGTTGCGTTGCTGTGTCTGCTTTGGCAAATGCAAAGAGCGTACGACAAGCAGCAAAAGAGAGCGTGCGCGCAAAAAAAAGAAAGAAAAAAAAAACACACACACACACAGAAAAAGAAAACACAACTCAGACACAGTTAGCCAGCGGCAATGG
The DNA here is from genome assembly GCA_035045145.1 of Drosophila meridionalis. Classification (NCBI taxonomy): domain Eukaryota; kingdom Metazoa; phylum Arthropoda; class Insecta; order Diptera; family Drosophilidae; genus Drosophila; species Drosophila meridionalis. Next base: position 5,556,446 of record JAWNPG010000009.1, on the reverse strand, counting down.
TGGGGCGTCAGCGGCAAACGAAACTTAAATATGTTATTGATAATTAAATTGTTGCTGTAGCTTTAGCTTAGATACAGCTGTGTCTGTATGTTTGGGTATGTACATATGTATGGGCAGCAGCTCCTACTAGTTCATGGGGGCGGTGCGTCTGCCTTTTGGGATTTGTGCTTTTGTTTGGCTTTAACGCGACTTTGGCGAATTGTGTGAGAAATGCAGACGTCGCGACAGCGTTGGCTGCTGCATATGCGTTGACGTTGGCGGCGTCGTTGCTGTTGCTGCCACTGCTGATGTTTTTGTTTTTGCTTTGGCAGTGGGCAGTTTTCGTTTTCGTTTTCGTTTCGGCACCTTTTGTTGTTCGTGTACGTTTGCTTTTGCTGTTCAGCGTACCTGCTAAACGCCAAGCCCGCCGTGCTGCCCAGCCCCCCACCCAAGCCAAAGAACGTACGCAGCAACATCAATAACAGAAAAGTGAAGAAATAAATGTATAAAGTATAAAAAAAAAAAAAAAAAAAAACGAAACACCATCTTGAAATGAAGCGCGGTGATTTCTTTTCGCTCAGTGGCCGCAGGTAGTTGCTCACGCTGTCGCTGTCGCTGTCGCAGCTGCTGCTTCTGCTTCTGCTGCTGGTAACGCAACGTGCGTCAGCCGCATCTGTGTGCGTGTGTGTGTGTGGGTCCGCGTTACGATTTTTGTTTTGTACTTTTGGGCTTATCGTGCAGCAAATTGAAAGTAATAAATATTTAATTGTTAGGCCTGCTTAATTACGTAATTTGAATTTATCTTTACAGAACGTCGTTCGCTGCAGCCAAGCGAAATTGAAATGAAATAGCGTGTGAGCGAGACAGCTAGCATGCCGAGATAGCGGCCAGGGGCAAAAGCGAAGGCCACGAAAGGTCAATGCAATGCTAAAGGATATGCACACAGACACGTATATGCGTGCGCGCCTATGAGTGTGTGTGTGTGTGTGTGTATTTGACATTGAACTAAAAGCGAATCAGTTCATTTGTAGCACTCCAATGATGATTACTTGTGCAAATAAACAGTTATTCATCAGTACGTATGCATGCATGTGTGTGTGTGTGTGTGTGCGTGTATTTGTGCATAGCAAGTAAAAGTTTGAGTTGTATAGATAATAAGTACACACGCCTGCAAGGTCGAGGAAAACAAAAATACAAAATAAAAAAAAAAACAACAAAAAACAATTGCCATACATCTCTTTCTCTCTTTCGCTCGTTCGCCATTGCCGCAGTTCCTCATCATAATAAAAACGAAATGAGGTTAGTTCACAGTTTTTGTTGTTGTTGTTTCTTATATATTTTATTTTATGCGCGCCAAAGGAAAATCTTCTAGGTTAAGTAAATACACACACACACACACACTCGCACACATACAAACATTCGTATAAATTGGCCGTGGTTGTAATTTGTGCTTTTTAGGATACAGTTATTTCTCTGTTTCGCGCTGCTTCTTGCGCATTGCGCTGCCCACTCAGTTCACAGCTAAACACATTTTGAGTCATGACGCTTAGCGAGAAAATTGTATTTTGCATTGTTTATCGCTGGATTCCGTTTAGTTGTTTTTGTTTTTTATATTCTTTGTATTTTGGACAGCTCAAAATCTGTTTCAAAGAATTAGAAGCCAACGCAGCGGCAATTAATGACAAGAAAATAGAAGCAACAACAACAAAAAATCAACTTTAATATTCATAATGATCAACAAGACGTTCTCTTCAAGTGTCTGTGTGTGTGTGTGTGTGTGGCTGTGTGTGCTTGTAAGAGATTACGCTTACTATGCATGCTCTGGCTGAACACAAGCGCGCACACACACACACACAATAGGCATGGGCATAAATTAAGAGAGTGCCAAAAGTGACCTCAAGTTTTACATACACACACACACACAATTACACATGCAACTAGTATATTGGGAACAGTTCGTAAGCATTTGCATTTGCATTTGCCAAAAAATGAAATAAAAAAAGCAAAAACAATTATATTGATAGAGTCGCCGCCATTTGTCATGCGCCTGACTGGCAACTTAATAAATGCTGCCGCTAACGGTCTGTGGCGTCCGTCGCGTTTGTCGCGTTTGTCGCGTCTGTCGCTTAAGGCCAGTCACTTTTTACATAATAAAAACAAAAACAGAAGCAAAACCAAAGAGAAGTATGGGTGTGTGTGTGTGTGTGTGTGTGTGTGTTTGTTTGTGTGTTTGTGTATGCAAAAAGGAAACTATAAAATTTATGCTCATTGGCCGCAGCGTCTGCCAAAGCGCGTGCCAAGCCGCCGGAGCGACAGGCGACAAAAGACAACACAAGAGGCTCTCAAAATTTTTGCCAACTGTCCGCCCACTCACCGCCCTTTGCTTTGCTGTTGGAGCCAGCGGCGCGTGTGTTTGCGTTTCGCTTCCGTTACAAATGGCAGCGGCAGCAGCAGCAGCAGCAGAGCAGACAAACAACAAAACACGCTAAGAAAATGCCCCACACACACACACACAATGCCAAAATCTTGCATATCACACCGACTATCGCGAACACACACACACACACACATATATATAGAGCACAGCACGCACGTACGCCATGCACTGTGCGCTCTTTATGCGCTCTCTTTGCGCTCTTAGGCTGGCGCTTCTGCTCTGCTCTCACTCAGCTCTGCTCGACTCGGCTCAGCTTAGGTTAGCCGACGTCTCTGCTGGCTGCTACTTCCGTTTGTACGTGCGGCTGCGATGCCGCCAGAGACCGAACCGAAGTAGCTTGAACATCTGTGCGCGCTGCCAACAACGACGACGACGACGACGACGACGACGACGCCGTCGTCGCTGGCAGGCAAACAAAACAGCCGCTGCCTGTCTCTGCCTCGGCCGCTGCCACTGTCGCTGTCGCTGCTTGCACAGTCGCTGCTGATGCCAGGCAGGCAAAGCCCGTGCGCTTCATTCATTCAATTTTCAGTTCACATCGAACGCGAGAACTGTGCGGACGTGCAAGCGGCAGCGGCAAAGTTCGGCCTAGTAACACAAGTAACGTAACAACAAAAACCACGCGCTCCCCAACTTACACGTTCCGCGCGCTCTCTTTCTCTCACTCTCTATCTTTTACTCATTCACGCAACCTCAACAGGCGCCTATAATTTACAACTAAAAAAAAAAAAACCATAATTAAAAATAAAAAAACCTAAAACAACAAAAACACTTAATTACAACAACAAATCAGACAATTAGTAAAAGACTTTTGTGCCTCTCTCTCACACCTTTTTGACTTTGTGTGCGTCGCTCCTTTTTAAGCCTTAAACCGCGCCCCCTTTCAGCCCTCCAAACTGAACTTGCACTGCCCACCGCCTAGAGAAGCCGCGTGTTCAAAGCAAAAATCCAAAAACCAAAAAACATAAACAAAATAAATAAATAAAAAGGCTGCCAACTTGAATTGTTAATGTCAACACTGAGTGCCTAATTGAACAGTTAATAATAGAATATATGCAGTTGTTGTTTTTTTTTTGCAATTTTTTTTTCATTAATTTTTGTTGGGTTCTGTGCGCTCGAATAAATTCAAAAGTCCTGGATTATTTTGAATTTTGATACAAAAGCAAAAACAAAAACAAATACAAATGTAAAAGCAAAAGCAAAAGACAAAGCGTGCGAATTAATGCAAAATTAACGAAACATAACGGGCCACACACGCACGCACTCACTCCAACACACACACACACACAAACAAAAACAAACAGCAAAAGCAAAGTGAAATCTCACGCAGCAGCAGCGACGCCAGCAGAAGCAGCAGCAGCAGCAGCATACCAGAGCGCAGCAAACACACACGCACGCTCCCCTCTATACAAAAGCGTGTTGTAATTTGCAAAAAAGAGGAAAAGAAGAAAGAGGAAAGAGCAGGAGGAGGAACAGAAGTAGCCCACAATTGGAAGCAACTTGTGTTTTTACTATGCAAGAACATTTAGCATAAAAAAAAAACCAATTAAAAAAGTGCAAAATTAAGAGACAAAAATAAAATTAAAAGTAAACTTTAAAATAAACATTTGCGGTTTGCCTTGTGTGCAGTGGGAAGACAAAAAAAAAGAGGAAAAAAAAAGCAGCAGTAGCTTAAAGAAGAGAGACTTAAAGAGTCCGTAAGCGAAGCTTTGAATGCGATTCAGACGCACGCACACACACGCACACATACAGACACAGACACAGACGCAGCGCACAATGACCTTGCCAACCAATACAAATGCAGCGAACGGCAACGGCGGCGGCGGCAGCGGCAGCGACGATGATTCGGACATGTTTGGACCGCCGCGCTGCTCGCCCCCCATTGGCTATCATCATCATCGGTCGCGCGTGCCAATGATCTCGCCGAAGCTGCGTCAGCGTGAGGAGCGCAAACGCATCCTGCAGCTGTGCGCCCACAAGCTGGAGCGCATCAAGGACTCGGAGGCGAATCTGCGCCGCAGCGTCTGCATCAACAACACCTATTGTCGACTCACCGACGAGCTGCGACGCGAGAAGCAAATGCGTTACCTGCAGAACTTGCCAAAGTAAGTAAAAACGAGCGAGAAAGAGACAGAAACACAGATGCATGCGGACATGCATGCATAAGTATAACTGCACATGTATGTATGTCCGTGTGTTTGTATGTATATATTTATATATGTTGTGTGTCTGATTATAAATTGTAAGAGGCAGCCAGAGCTGCCAGCTTTTGCCAAAAAAAAAAGAGAAAAAAAACTCTAAAACTAGCTAAAGTTGTCTAAAAATCATGATGACTTGATAATACTCTTTCTCTAAGCTGAGCTGAAAAAGAATATTCGAATATTATACATATGTGCATACATACACATACACATATATGTATCTGTATATATTAAAAAACAAAAAAACAATTAAAAAGCTAAATTGGCAACACTGGCGCGCGCTGTGTTGCCCACGCGAGTTCGCTCACTCGATTGCCCTTTAAAGTTTGTGCGTGAGCGAGAGGCAACCTTCGCAGCTAGCGAAAGGCCAAAGTGCGTAAGAAACAAGGCGATTACTCGAAATAGTTGAAGTGTGCTAAATATACATATAACAGCATATAACAGTTTCGCCTCGCTTGTGTTTCTATTTCTGTTTTGCTATAAGCTGCGTCCACTGATCATTGGAAATGCTGTTGCTGGTTGCTGGTTGTTGGTTTTTATTCGCCTGCGTGGCAACGCTCTAACAAGTCTTTCGTTCAGTTTTATTTGCTATGTGTGTAACTTGACGCGCTCACAAGGATATTTCCGTCTTTAGGCTGTGGTCAGCGACAACCGCAACTAGTCGCCGCCGTCGCTTCCTGCAGGCAAACAGCAGCAGCAGCAACAACAGCAACAACAACACAACTAGAGCTGCAGGCCACACAATAAGCATACAGTGAGCTGTCGTTAAAATGAACGATAAATGTACCCAATATGCAGGCAGACGGAATTTCTATGTTTTCTATGTTTTGTGAAAGTGGCGAATGGGGAACGGGGCAGGGGAAGGGGGAAAAGCAACTTGACTACAATTAGTTCATTATAGCGAACGTGCACAGTATTTCTTTTATTTATTTATTTGCTGTTGCATTCAGGCCAAGCGCAAAGCAAAACGAAGCAGATATTCAAGAGACATTAAACAATAACAACAACAACAACAACCACAACGGCAAACAGAAACGACACAAAATACAAAACGAAACGAAAAACGGCAGCGCAGAGGAGGCAGCAACTAGAAAAGAGAGAGAGAGGGAGAGGGAGAGAGAAAACGCAGCCACCAGCAGCAGCAACAGCAGGCGAGCCAACTAAAATTTTCTGACTGTCTGTCTGCCTGTCTGTTTGTCTCTTCCGTCTGTCCGCTTGTCTGGCTCTGTAAAGAAGGGCGTGTGTATGCAGCAGCGAGTAAAGATGAAGAGGCAATAACAACAACAAAAGTATTCTAGCAAAGTATGCTCGACTAGCATAAGCACACATACGTATGTATGTATGTATGTATGTATGTATGTATGTATGTATGTATGTGTATGCATATTGATGTATGGCATTCATACATACAGACATCAGCTTTGTGTACGCTTGCTCGCTTGGGCAGAGATTGATTAAAACCTATTTAACATAGTTTGAAAAGTTGCAGTAATGTGTGTATGTATGCGTGTATGTATGTGTACACACACACACTTGCATTTCAAATCTGATAACAATTTGGCATATTTATCGTTAATCGAACGTAATTATCGCATACACACGATAGTCTATAGTCAAGTTATTGCTGTCAATCAGCGAAACGAATTAAAATAAACACACTAAATTCGTAAAGACAGGAACAGAAAACACAAGAGAAAAGCAAAACAAAAACAAAAGCAAAAACAAAAACAACACGCGCGCACCCAAATACAGCGGGAAACAACCTTCGCAGATAGCGCGAGCAGCAGCAGCAGCGGCAGCAGCAGCAGTAACAAAAAACCAAAAGAAATCAAAGCAAGCTGTAGAGACACACACACACAAGCACACAGAGACAGTGTCTGTGTATTTGTGTGTGCTAAAAAACGTTGCGCTCGTTGAAATAATCACGTTCCACTTGCAACAAAAAGCAACCATAACAGCAGCAGCAGCAACTGAGAGTAGCGACTGCGATGATAGCAAGCAATGTTGTTGTTGTTGTTGTTAGTGCACCTCTAGAGTCTCTATATATATATATATACACATACGTACATACAATACACATACATACACACAATACCACAAGCCAAAACCAGCGCATGCCAACATCAACAACAGCACAAAACGCAACCAAAACCTTCAGACTTTGCAAACACACACACACACATCCACACAGACGAGCAGCGTGTGTGTGCGTATAATTATTTTTAGCCATGCAGAGTCCAAAGAGTTATTCAAACTTTTTCAACACACACAAAATACAATATTACGAAAGAATTTCAGCTAAAGCAAACAAAAAGAAAACGGCACTTGGAGCTGATCTTGAAATGCGTCTCAATTATTGAGCGCAGCAATTGGTTTGTTTGCATATGTATTGGTGATCATTAACAGCTATTATTGCTGTCGCTGCTGCCTTTCTTACGCTCTTTGGTGCTCAGCGCTCTCTCTCTCTCTCTCTCTCTCTCTCTCTCTCTCTCTCTCAAGGTTTCGGCTGCGTGCCCTGCAGGAATAGACGACGTGCCTGCGTTGGTTGCTAAGCATGTGCTTTATGCAGCTGTGTTCGCTGCATTCCATTGTGTGTGTGTGCATATCGATAACAAACTATCGATAGTTCGGAATTCAAATATACCCAAAAAAATACAACGTATATTGAAATGCATAAAAATGTATTGTTTAACTTAATGCCTTTATGTCAGGCAGCTGGGCTTATGGTGGGGATCACTGTCCGCCACCACAGTTTGGCCCACTGTGCGCTACACCATTGTACATAATAGTAATAGTATTGCTGTTGTTGTTGCTGCTGATTTTTGTGTATTCTTTTGTTTTGCTTGCGCGCTCTAACAGAATGTTGAGTCCATGAAGCTGGCTTCGCCATTTGCTTTACTGTTAACACTGTTACGTTGTCTTTGCTGTTGCCGTTTGCCTGCTTAGGCTGCGCGTACGCGTGTCAAGCTTATGGCGCAGCAACTTCAATTTTCGCCCCTGCCTTTTGATAGTGCGCAGCCCAACTCTAACTGTCATCTATCATCATCTAGTGCGTTGGACATAGCGCCGCCTTGGCTTTCTTTGCGCTGTAGTTGTTGCGCTTCCTCTTTGTCTCACTTGCTGCAAGGAGAGAAAACAAATAAAATGCCGTTACTACTCACACACACGACACACACACACACACACACACACACACACAGAGGTCATTTGAAGCTCTTCTTTTTTGTTTTTTGCTGTAGTTGTTTATTTTTGCGCGCAGCCAAAAACTTAATTCATCGCAATCTCAGTTTTTCCTTTTGGCTTTTGATTCGCTTCTTCTTGGCATAGAGTTGGTCGCTGCTGCTGGCGCGACGTTGACGTCGACGTCGACGTTATTGTTGGCGCTGCTGCTGCCGTTTCGTGTGCTGCGTTTCCGTTTTTGCTTCGTTTTGCTTTGTTTGACATGTTTTCTCCAGTGAGACGCTTGCATATGTATGTCTGTATGTATGTGCATACATTTGTAAGTATGCCTGGGCATACATACATACGTACATATATATGTGTGTGTATGTATATATGCCTATGTGCCTATGCGCTTATTACTTTGAAGTTGCCATGCAGTGGCAGCAGCAATCGATAATTTAATTAAAAGAGAGAAAAAAACAAGCGCTTAATGCATGTTGGAGAAATTTATAAAAGAAAATGACAAAATGTATGTATGTACATGTGTATGTGTGTATGTAGAGTGGTGTGCATGCCTACTTGGCTGCTTCTCTGCATATGTTCTATATACATACATATGTACTTTGCATGCTTATGCATGTCTGTTTGTATGTAATTTGATTATTGTGCCGCCTGCATAGTGTTCTCAACCTGAAGACAGCACAACACAGCACAGCGTGTTATCGGTTACGAATTGTTATCGAAATGCAGTTTGGAATTTATTATTATTATTATTATTATTGTTGTTGTTGTAGAAACGTATTGAAAAACACCAAATGCTTATTCAATTGCTTACCGCATCTGACGCCGATAAACACACCCCCTTTGCTTGCGCCTTGCTACAGCACACAAAAAGCAGACAAATGCACCCAGCGAGGCAGAGATAGAGAAAGAGAAAGAGAACGAGCGGGCGAGCGAGAGTGCTAGAGAGCCGCTCGTGCTCCCTCGCTTATGCGTTCGTTCATTCGTTCGTTCGTTCGTTTGGTTCGCTTAGTTCGCTTTGCGCTTTGCACACATTTTGTAACCCACCGCCCCATTTTGCAGCGTCGTAATAATTCGCGACTGCGACGACGTTTTTATAGTTTTCTGTTATATTGTCTGTTGTTTCTATTGCTGCTGTCGCTGTCGCTGCGGCGGCGGCTGATGCTGCTGCTGCTTCTGCTTCTGCTTGGTGTTGTTGTTGTTGTTGTGCCTGCTGCGGCTGCTGGTGCTTTGTTGCGCATCTCATCTATTCGGTAACGATTGCACCACAAGCTGCGATTGCCTACTTTACAAACACTCACTCACACACACATACACACATACACAGAGGCACACTTGGAAATCACACAGATGCAGAGGCGTAGGGCGTGTGCCATTTGCATTTGCATTTGCATTTGCATTTGCATTTGTTTGTCTGGGCGCGCATTTAAAGCATCTAGATTCTAGAACAATTAGATTATACAATTAGAATTGGCGAGGGGAGCGGGGCGGGTGGACATTTATTTATTTTTTATTTGCCTCTGAGTGAAATACATACATATACATATAGATTTATATATAAATATGTATATATTCATATATAATGTATGTATGTATGTGTTTATATACAACGAACAGCTCTAAAACGGACTTCTGTGAACTCCTGGTGGATTAACAGTGTTAAGCTCAATCATAAGCTCATATACATATACACATACATACATATTCATATACATCTGCACACATACATATGTGTATGACTGAGCGATTATCCACAATTCAATCTTTGTTTATAAATAAATTCTTGTGAACATTCTTAAGTATTTGTTTTTAGCTGACGACACGCGCGCGCTTTGCATTTTCGCATAGTTGTTGCTATATTTGTAATTGCTTATCAATACACACGCACACACAATAATGGCTGATAAGCAAAAGTGTACAAAGTCAGAGACAGAGTGAGAGGGAGAGGGAGAGAGGCAGTAAGACTAGCAGCGAAATCTACTCAAGTTAAAGGGGCAACCGCAGCGAATTCGCTCTTTAAAATCACTTGAAATTCAATTTGCATGGCCAGCATATCACACGAAGCGAAACGGAGCAACAAACAGTAAAGTGTGCGACGGTGTGGTGGAGGGGAAATACTGAGTGAGTGTGTGTATGTGTGTGTGTGGTAGATATGTACGTACTTACGTGCGACTGGGTTAGGTTGTGTGTTGGGCTAAGCTTGTATCGGCTTGGGTGTGGGGTGTTCGCTGTTCGCTGTTCGCTGTTCACTGTTTTCGCTGCTCGCCGCCCGTTGCCCGTTGCCCGCTCCATTCTCGCCTCCGCTTCAAATGAAGTTGTCTGTGACATACGCCGTCTCCTGCGGCTCGACGCGACCCCTGCAGCGCACCAACGAATGCGCGTCGTCCTACATTTGCGACTTTGCGTTGCGCCCCGCTACCGTTATAGCGTCGTCATTTGCCTTCGCTTCCATTTCTACGCTGTCGACGCGCCGCTGTTCGCTCCCCCTTCTTTCTCTCTTATTCGTTTTTTTTTCTTTCTTTTTGCACTTGTTCGATTGTGTGACATTTTTTATTTAACATTTTTAGACTGCGTCGCCTGCCGTCGATTGTGCTCCACTTGTGCACTGCATATACCCTGTACTCATTAAAAATGGACAACAACAACAACAGCAGCAAAATGTGTATAATTGAGTTGTGCAAGTGTACGTACGTATGTATGTATGTATGTACATATGTAAGAAGCAGACCCAGGCAGATGTATGCAAATGCATGTATACATAGGTGTGTGTATGTAATCAGTTCTTGTAAAGAAAAAGCTGTTGTAAATCATCGATGAGGTATCCGCTAGTCGTGAACAATGAACGAGAACGAGAACGAGAACGTTTTGTGTAAGGATTGTATCAAGGCAAATGATGGATAATTTGTAAATACACAAGTTAATAGCCTTGAACTCGAAATCATAATCAAGGAAGCAGAACGCACAATACGAAGGGCAGAGGGCGGGGCGGGGCGGCGCGGGGCAAAATGGCAAACAGGCACACGCCACACCATGCCACGCAGGTGAAGCGCTTAATATGCCCCAATTTTCCTATGAATTGTGTGTATGTGTGCGTGTGCGTGTATAGCATTGTCTCCCCACCACAAACGCACAAATACTTGGATACCAACGAGAAAACGTGCGCAAAACGAAAACACAGATAAGACAAAACAAAAAAAAAAAAAAAAACAAAAAAAAGAAGAAGCAGCAGCTAACAAGTAGTAAGCAAAGCTTCAGTTACCCCCTCCACGCGTTGCTTCGTCAAGTCGGTTTGCTATTGAAGCAGAGTGGACAATACCGTTTGCTTATCGGTCGCATGCCATGCAAACGCACACAGTCACACAAACACACACACGTGCGCATACTTGAGTACACATGCACACACACACGCACACAAGTGATTGAGCGCTCGCGCTCTCTGTCTCTGTCTCTTGCTCCCTCTCACACACAGTGTCAATATGTAGCTACTCAATGTCAACGCGATGGCATCCCAAAAACATTGATAAAAGCTTTATTACTATTAATTGCTGTCAGAAGAACTCGAAAGCGCAATCGAGCGTAAGCTCAAGCCGAGCGCTTTGATGTCGTCATACTGAAGTGAAAAGCAAAGCTTTGTCCGTGCGATCCGCTTGCCAAGTGTAATTCGGATTGCTTTGATTTATTCCAAATTTAAAGCTGAAAAGCGAGCGTGTATAAGGGCTTGCTCTCTCAGTCGCCCACTCGCCCTCGCCCTCTCACTCTCCCTCTTCCTCTCCGTCTCCGTCTCCCACTCTCTTGCAGATGAATATTTTATGTAATATGATGGATAAAGCACTTGAGCATGACAGCAGAGCATATAATACGTCTCCCGCCGCGCCTCCCGCCAACTTTTTGCTGTTGGCAACTTTTATTTTGGGGTCACTTGTGCAATGAATGCTGGCGCTGGCGCTAGCGCTGCAGTCACTGCCGTCGCTGCTGCTGCTGCTGCTGCTGCTGCGCTGCTGCATTAAAACATGCTTTGGCTGCGGCGCCCTCTTCTGCTCCTCTGCGCTCTGCTTTTGGCAACTTATTTTTGGTCAGCGAGCCGCTGCTTTTTGCTGCTTACCCTTTTGCCTGCTGCTTCGCTGTCGTTGCTCTCATTTCGTTGCCCTCCCTTCCCCTTCCCTCTTCCCCGACTACCTGCGCCTCTTGGCCCAAGCAACATTTCAAGTTAACGGTGCTGCGCGCACAACACATTCAACAGGCAATAATAGCAACAACAACTAAACTAATATACTTTACTTTTCGTTGTTTCTGTTGTTGTTGTTGTTGTTGTTGTTGTTTTTGTTTTTGTTTTTCGGCTGTTGTACTTCCTAACCCCACGCTCTCTTTGACTCTCTGTGTTACGTTGCGCCGTTATTGTTGTTATTGTTGTACGCTTTCTGGTTTTGGTTTCTATAAAGCTCTGGAGCGCACGATTTGTTCGCGCTGCTTCTTTAGCGTTTCGTTGTGTTTTTTTCTTTCTTTTCTTTTCGTTTTGTGTGTTTTAATACCCTTGAAACATTGGTTTGGCAATGTGCGTAGCAGCGATTGAATTGCTGTTAGACTAAAGTTTATTTAAGTTGTGCAGATATAAATGGATCAATATTTGAACATATAATTATAATAGTACATAAACTATATAACTTTTCCAAATGCATACTTTTTGCTAACTGTACAAGGGAAGAAATACAAATACCAGACAGTTCCGTTACTTTGTGGGCAGAGAGTAATAGTAGTAGTGCTGAGTGAAAGAAAGAGAACGCAACAACAGCAAGTGTAACTTATGTTATATTTCACTTATTTAAATATATTAGATTTACAGTCAGTCACAATATTATTAATCCATGTGTGTGTGTATATAACAAAAATACCCTGTAAATTTAGCGTTAGTCAGTGCGACATAAATGTGCGTAAATAATTAAATATGTGTGTGTATATATAACAAAAATACCCTATAAACTACTGATACAGTGCGTTTACGTGTTTATAAATCAATAAATGTGTATATACATAGTTAGAATTAATACTTACTATACATACACACATATATACTAATGTACATACATACAAGTATATAAATATACATGCATTCATATATACACTTGCTCTAAGTGCTTAGCATACAGGGTATTTTTGCGCAGCTCATCTCGTTTTCATACGGATTCCTATGTACTTTCGCTTTCATTTTTTTTTGTTTCGCGCGCGCCTGCACCTCAGCGCCTACCCGCGCTTACACTCGCGCCCTCTCGATCTCGCTGCCTTGCACCTTGCCCATGCCATTCTTGTACGTTACTGAGTGCGTGTGCGTGTGTGTGTGTGTGTGTTTGTGTGCGTTTGTTTTTGTATTCGTATTCGTATTCGTATTTGTTGCTCTTTTCTGCTTTAATAGTGAGCATTGACATGCTCAGCTGCGCATTTTAATGCGTCGCTGTCGCTGTCGCTGTTGCTGCTGCTTCTTCTTCTTCTTTTGATGGCTTTGTCTTCTGCCTTAATTCACATTTGTATTTGCTGTTGTTGTTGTTGTTGCTGCTGCTTCAAACGCTTTGGCATATTGGCTAAACTGCGCTACGCAAGGTGGGCTGTTGGCATGGCATGGGGCGCCGCAGCAGAGGGGCGTGTCGGCCGTTCGGTCGGTTTGTCGGTTTGTCGCTTGCTTTTATTGAAAGAGAAATTAGCTGAAATTTACTTCGCCGTTGGCCGCCAACCGCCAGCCGTCGCTGTCGCCGTCATCGTCAGCCGGCAGCTTTTGCGTTAGCCCGTTTTAACTGGCTCCAAGCGGCGCACAGTTGGCCCAGTTAATTAATGTGCGACCCACGGACCAGCATACTGGCCTGCAAAGCTGACATCGATAATACACGCTGACACTTTTGCCTCGATTCCAGTTATGGGGTGGGATGGTGATGCGATGGGATGGGATGGGGATGGGGATGCGATGGGGACAGTTTATGGCGACGATGCGGGGGGTTTTCTTACTTCATTTTTGGGCGTTGCGAGAGCTTTTGAAATGAGCTAATGATGAGTCATTTGATATGATAACAGCAGCTGAAGTTATCGATAAACTGTGCCAAATGCTGTGTCATAGACATAAATAACGGTAACAGCGCCTGTTGCCACACTATAATTATCGATAACATCATTATAAACAAAGATTAATACAATTTAAAAGCAATTAAAGTTATCGATGTTTGTTATCGTTGGCTAAATACGCACTTGCACTCACACACACACACACACACACACGCACACACACGCACACTCGTGCGATTGTCGCACAGGTTTTTCTCGTATTTACCTTTTATACCGTTTTGCCAATGTCTTTTCACAAAAACTCAACTAACTTTCCCTTACCACTTTCTCTCTCCCTCTCTCTCTGACTTATAGAACGGATAACAACAACTGCAGCACGGAATTGGCGCGTGAGAACCTCTTCCAGCCCAACATGGACGATACCAAGCCAATTAACAACAACAACAACAACAACATCATCATCACAAACAACAACAACAACAACGTAAAGCCTTACGGCGATGTCAGCGGCGCACGCACCATTTGCTCCATTGAGAATCATCAGTCGCCGCAGTTGCTGCGTCACGGTGCCACGCCCCCCGTATCATCCTCTTCCAACTCCAGCAGCTCCTCCTCCTCGTCGTCGTCCCCCTCCTCCTCCTCCTCCTCCTCTTCGATTGTGGCCGCCGCCGCTGCGGCCGCACGCAAGCGCCATCTATCGAACAGCAATCTGGTCAACGATCTGGAGATTCTCGACCGTGAGCTGAGCGCCATCAATGCGCCAATGCCGCTGATCGATCCGGAGATAACGCAGGGCGCCGAGCAGCTGGAACGGGCCGCGCTCTCGGCCTCGCGGAAGCGCTTGCGCAGCAACAGCGAGGACGAGAGCGATCGTCTGGTGCGTGAGGCTCTATCGCAGTTCTATATACCGCCGCAGCGGCTCATCTCGGCCATTGAGGACTGCCCGTTGGATGTTGTGGGGCTCGGCGCCGGCGCCGGCGCCGGCAGCAACAGCGACCAAATCGTCGGCATCGGCGGCGGCGGCGGCGCTCACAAGCGCGTCAAGCTGAGCAACGGCGGCGGCGGCGGCAGCGCTGCCGATCATTTGGAGTTGGTTGACTTTGATATGAATCAGAACCAGAAGGACTTCGAGGTGATCATGGACGCACTGCGTCTGGGCACGCCGACGCAGCCGAGCAGCGGCAGCGACTCCTGCGGCCAGGCGGCCATGATGAGCGAGTCGGCGAGCGTGTTTCACAATCTGGTGGTCACCTCGCTGGAGACATGAAAGTATCAGTAAGGCGGGCAACCCCAACAACAACAACAACAAACAACAAACAGCAACAAAAACAACAAAAGCAAAAGCAAAAGCAAAAGCAAACGCAAAAGCAAAAGCAAAAACAAACATTTTTACAATTACACAAGACAAAGAGCAAAGAGTTTTTTTTAGGTTTAATATTTAGCGCTAGTTATAAGTTTCGGATTTAAGCATTAAACGTTAAGCTAACACTAAGCCCTATTTACAGTTAGGCAGCGAAGGCGTTAGAGAGAGAGAGAGGGGGGGAGAGAAAGAAGAAGAGAATGAATCGATAACTGAATTATTTTTTGTTTTTGTTTTGTTTTGATAGGGCAGCCACAAGTCGGTGTGGGCCTGGAAGAGCAACAAATAAGAGAAAACACACAAAAACAATTGTCTCGCAATTTGTACAAAACTTTTGTTTCAATAACATTTTGTGTGCGAACACAAATATTTCTAACAAAAATCAAAGAATTTGTAGTCAAAAAAACAAAAAAAAAAAAAAAAAAAAATAATAAAAATAAAAAAAATTTAATAAAATAATTTGTATATCAAATCTTCAAGTAGCCGAGTGATATACATACATATATGACAGTAATGCAGCAAAAAGAGAGAGAGAGAGAGAGAGAGAGAGAGAGAGAGTGATGAAAAGCTCCAGGCTAGGGTAAGGCGTCAGTTTTTATTTTATTTTATTTTTAAATATCCTAAAAGGAAAAAAAACCTACATAAAAATTCCTTAAGTACAATTGTGCCAGCTCCTAAAAAAAAAAATAGGGCTAAAAAAGAAAACAAACAAAAATTCACTTGAGCATTACGATGCGATGCAAAGGCTCAGTTCACATTCCAGCAAAAAAAAAAAAAAAGAAAGAAAAAAATGAAAGAAAAACAATAATAATTTTAATAATACTCGCGTGAGCCTTAAATCAAATCCTGCATGAATTTCAAGTTCCGCCCAAAATGGTTCCACAACGGCACAATTCCGATTCAGTTTGAAGAACTAGTTCCTGCCGCTTTACCCAGGCAACAATTTTTTAATAGTTTTTTTTTTGTTTAAAACCAAAAAATAAAGCGAGAATACAACAAATAAATAGTTAAAAATTGATCAAATAATATACAAATTCCGTTCTCCTAGTCAAAGTAAAAGCGATAGGAAAAAAAAGAAAACAAAACGAAGAGAATGGAAAACAAAAAAAGAAAACATTTTTGCTACAGTCTTATGTGCCCGCCCCGCGCCACAAAAAGTTGACAAAAAGAAAAGAGAGAAAAAATCCCAAAATTGTATTTCCAATTAAAATTCAACTAAACCAAAATTCCAATTAGCCAGTGATTAGAAAATAGACACACAAAAAAATACTAACAGAAAGCTAAGGTCACACTGTTTGCTGGCTGTGGTGGCGTTGGGTGAGCTTAGCGCGGGGATAACGGTTTCATTTATGTTTTGGTATTTTTCCTTTGATAATTTGCCACATTTCCTTGTGTTCTCAAGAACAACAAAAGCAAAAGCAAAAGCAAAAGCAAAAAGCGAAACTCTGCACAACAACAAACAAGAAAAGTTGAAACTTGAATGATTAAATAGCAATTTAAAAATATATACACAAAAAAAGTGCAATTAGAATTTTTTAAAATATTGACGCAACAAAGCAACAAAAAAAAAAAACAAAAAACAAAACAAACAAACCAACAAAAGTGCATTCAAAACAAGCAAGAAAAATATAAGTATTGTAACATTTTTTAAACAGCAATTGGGCAAACAAACAAACAACAACAAAACAAACAAACAAACAAAAATAACAACAACAAAAAGAATCAATTTTTTTCTTCGAAAAATAAAAAAGGCTGTGATAGAAATTTAAGTTTTTTGCTTAAGAGTTAAACGAAAATAAGAATGAAAACAAAAACAAAAACCAACAAAAAAACGTTACACACACACACACAAAACATATGATCCACACACACACATATATATATATATATTTAGAGAGAGCGACATATATGCATATGTATTTGCATATATCTATGAACATTAAGAAAGAGCATTTAGTATTAGTGTTGCGTTTTCGAAGAGTTGCCTTTGCGAGCGGCTCAGCGCCAGCTTAAGAGAGAGAGAGTGCGAGCATAAGACGCTCGCTCTCTCTTAAGCTCTTGCATTTTGCAACTTTCGCTCGCAGCTTTCATTGATTTTATTACGCATTTTCTCTCGTACAACGTAAGCTTTCGTTTCTCTTTTTTCCCGTTTCTTTAATTTTTTTTTTTTTGTTGAAGCGCCAAAAAAGAAAAAAAAATACGAAAAAATAAAACAAAAATAACAACAAAAAATTGTTGCAATTACCAAGTTAATATTAAAATGTAATTAATTGTATTGTTTAATTACTTTGGCGGCGCGTCGTTCCAAAGAATGCGGCGGCAACTCCAGCGGCCCATTTGCTAGATCTAGTTATATACATCTATAATACAATATATTATATACATATATATATATATATATACATATAATATATATATATGAATGCATTATCTACGGTTTATTAACATTATTTTCTAGTATTGTTTTAATTGCCAAAAAAAAAAAAAGAAAAGAAAATACAAAAAAAAAGAACAAAAATGAATACGATGGATAGGCAAAAATGCGAAAGCTTAGTCCTAAGTAAACCCCATATTGTTAACATCTGAAATACACAAAACATTTTAGCTTAAGTTTCCATTTAAAACTGTTTATTTCTTCTTAAATGTATTATTAATTACTATTATTATTATTATTACTATTACTATTATCATTATTATTATTATTATTATTATTCTTTTCCTTTTTTTTTTTTAGTTTAACTAGACAAATTTTAGGCGTACGTAAGACTCTATTTGTATTATTTCCACTTTAGTTAATATATTTCATATTATACAAAAATAAATTATATATCAATATATATATATACATCTTGTGTGTGTATATATATATATTTACATATATATATATATCGAAACTGAATTTCTTTTTATTTGCATTTATTTCGGTTTCTTTGGTTTGTTCTCTTTTTCGATAACAAAAGTTAATCTTGTTGCTTCTCAGCACGAGCCGGAACAATAGTTGCCTTCGATAACTTATCGATATATTTCGATTAACTTTTTCCGCAAGATTTCAGTTAACAGCTGAGTTTGGTTTTTAAGCAAGCGCCTATCGATTTTCGATATCTATCGATTTTCGATAATATCGATAAATGTGCACTTTTTTGTGTATACTCAAACATGTAACTCTCAGACATGAAGTCTCCGATAAGTATATCGAATTGTGCTATCGCTCTGCTTAGTCTATGTCGAGTACAACTCATACTATGTGTTATCGAATAATCGATTTGGCAACGATTCGGCTGATGTGTTGCCACAAAGCTAGCATTTTAAAATTCTGTGGCTCTCGTCACATAAATCATAAATCAACATAAATGTGTTATCGATTTATCGATACAATTATCATTGCTCAGTTTCAGTCGCAATTATGGAAATTTTTCAGCTTCGGCGTCGAGTCGAGTCGGAGTCTTCATGAGAGGCACGCGCGCCAGCAGCTCGGGCTCGAGCTCGAGCAACCTTGTGCGCCGAGCTACCATGAGATCATCCAAGTTGGCTAAGATACATACATATATGTATGTATGTATGTATGTATAAACTCTTATTTTGTTGGTTTTGTTTTTTTTTTTTGGGGCGATTTGCTTAGCTGAACTTTTGCTGCGACCCAGCTCAGGGTCATGTCGCCATTTGGGGGTCACGCAAAGACAACGACAGCCAAATTGTTATAAACAAATAGATCTGCAGAGCGAGAGAGAGAGAGAGAGAGGGATAGGCAGAGCAACTGTTCCGTTGACTGCATTTCGCTATTTTGAATGTCAAATTTGAAAATTCAAATATTTGGTGAATAACTGATCGGGGAATGTGTGTGGGACTGGAAGGGGGCTGGGACTGGGGGGCGGGGCGGGGTCATGGGCTTGGCGTAACGCTGGCGCAGGCGTTCAACGACTCGATGAGCTTGAACGCATTAACAACCAAACAAAAAACAACAAAAAAGTGAATATAAACAGAAATAAATCCTATATGAATGCTCTATAGAGAAGCGAAAGGCTGGCAGAGGGTAGCTTGGCCCTTGCCCTTGCTTGGCATCAACTAAAGCAAACTTTTATTCGGTTTATTTGTTATCATAAAACATATCTCTATATCTCTCTCTCTCTCTCTCTCTCTCTATCTCCGTTCTTCATCAACATCATCTACAGGGTATTCCCAAGTGCAGCTCATTGTTTCCGGCTCGAGCTATAGTCTATATCAGTTCTATGTCTAACCAATATCATGCGCAGCTTCATTCAAGAAATTAAGCTAAACTTCCACTCAAGTTTCTTCCTGCTTTGTAGTTTTTCTTTTATTTATTGATTTAATATATATTTTACACACTCACACATATATACACACACCTACATCTACATCTACATCTACATCTACATATATATATACTATAAATAATACCTCTTAATCTATGGACCAGTTTTTTGACATAATCTCCGCGTAGATTTACTTGAGTTGTATTAAGTAGAAACGTAAAATGATCGCCAGAGTTAAGGAACGTGTTATCGATCAATGCTTATCGATAAACGCTTAACGATCATTACAAAGGCGCAATTGAAGAAAACTTTTAAAGTTTTATTTGATTTTTGTTTGGGTTTTTGTCTTAGTCTCCGCTTACGTGAATGTATATATGTATGTACATATATATATACATATATACATGCACACATACATACATACATACATAACGCTCGATATTTAAGAATACATAAGTGCTTTTTAATGAAATATATAGACCGCAAACAAAAGGCGAATAATGAACAACAGCAACAAGAATAAAAATAAATTAATAAAATTAAATTAGTCATAAGAACTTTGTAAAACAAAACAAGAAAAATAAATTAAAAAAAACAAAAACAAAAACAAAACATATTAAATGAAATAAAATTAAGTTTAAGTAAAACAAGGAAAAGAAACAAAGAACAGACACAAACATATATATATGTAAATATATATATATATATAACAACTATATATACAACATACATACATACATATATACACCCAATACATACATATATACACCCATATATGTATATAGAATTGTACGATTTATTATGAGTTGCTTTTTAGTGTGATAATTCTTAGTAAAACGACATGAAAACATTTGCAAAAATAAAATTGATAAGTAAACAAAAGAGAAGAAGAAGCAGAGCTACATGTTTTTTTTTCGAGTGGGATTTCTTCTTCTTTTTTTTCTTACAGGTGGCAAATTGCCAAGGAACAGGTGAGTGATCGTATTCCATATGAATTCGAAAAAGGAAAATCAAAATAAAAAAAAATGAAATGAAAATGGGAAAAAGGATTTCATCATGTGATGTACATATGTGATGTATGATGTATATATGCACATATGTATGCATATGAGCAAAAGGCTTTCATCATGTGATGTACATATGTATGTACATATGTGATGTATGATGTATATATGCACATACATATGTATGCATATGAGCAAAAGGCTTTCATCATGTGATGTACATATGTATGTACATATGTGATGTATGATGTATATATGCACATATGTATGTATATGAGCAAAAGGCTTTCATCATATAATGTACATATGTATGTATGTAATGTATGATGTATATATGCACATATGTATGCATAAGGATTTCATCATGTGATGCACATATGTGATGTATGATGTATATATGCACATACGTATGCATATGAGCATGTACATATGTATGTAACATCCATATATAGATATGTATATACATGTATGTACATACATACATTCGCACGTATACATATATAAGACACTATGTTTAAACGTATGTATGTATGTTTATGTATGTATGTATACTTATCTATGCATGCATACATACATAAATATACGCTTGTACATATGTACATACATACATACATATGTATATGCACTTATTATATACACATAAATATAACATTGTATGTAGATATATGTATTTGAAAATGTATGTTTTAAATGTGATGTAAAATGTACATATGTATGTATGAAAATGTACGTATGTATAAACCATATATACCGCTATTATAGAATATATGTGTACATACATTTGTACATATATATGTAGGTTTATTCTAGATGTATGCATATTTTTCCGTACATACGGATACATGAATGTGCATACATTTGTATGTATGTATGTATGTATACACTTATGCTTGCATATTTTTTTATGTTTCTATATATTAATCTACGTATGTACAATGTACATATATCTCGTTAGCACTGCTATTTTAATGAACACAACTGTATATATGTGAATGCATATAAATATACATATATGAATGAATGGATATGAATGTGAATGCATATACATTTATGTACATATTCATACATATTAATACTGAAACATATTCATACTTATATTCATAAATATAAATACATTCATATATGGATGTATGCATATGTACATATGTATATGAATGCACTTACATACATACATACGTATACATATACCTTATATGTCTATGTATGCATGTATGTACGTATGTATGTACATGTGTCTCAGGCCATTAAATGTCTCAAATCATTCGCCTTTTGCATATTCAGCCGCTCTCTGCAATTCTCATCACTTTCTTTTGGTTTCATTCTCCAATTGCCATAGATCGACTGCAACTTTAACTGTAAATAGCGGAAACTGTGTTAACTGCTTTGGCTGGATCTTAATGCCAGACTTACGAAAACTTCGGAACACTCGTCCTGTCGTGCAGTCCCAGATCGGCTTCATAGATGATGCGATTGAACTCGAATTGGATGGCGTTGCGGGTGTGGGCGGGATACTTCTTGAGCTTACACTCCAGATACTTCACATAGAGCGTTACATCGTCGTAGTCCAGATTCTGTGGCTGCTCTGGGGGACTCTCTATCACTGGCTGCTGCTGCTCCAGCTGTTGCTCCAGCTGCTGCTGCTGCTGCTGCTCCAGCTGCTGCTGCTGCTCCAGCTGCTGCTGCTGCTCCAGCTGCTGCTGCTGCTCCAGCTGCTGCTGCTGCTCCAGCTGCTGCTGCTGCTCCAGCTGCTGCTGCTGCTGCTCTCCGTCGCTATCCTCCAGCTCCGTCTTCAGCTGCACGAAACCATCAGCCAGCAGCTGAGGCGTAGTGCAGTTGGTCGTCTGCTGCTGCTGCTGCTGCTGCTGCTGCTCCACCACCTCTCCTCCAACCTCCTCCGGCTGCTGCGCCTCCTGCGCGAGAAAATGAACACCTCGAGACGGCTCGAATTCGGCGCGGAATTCATGGAATGCCGATTGATATTGACGTTGCGTTGATTCCGCCGAAAGGAATTCCTGTTCGCTGTCGTCGTGCTCGTTGCCAAAGGAAGTCTCGCTATTTTCGGAGTGATCGAAACTGTTTGGTTTTTTAGTCGACTGCAAAGAAACGAGCCACTGCGATTGTTAAATATACATAAATATATTTAATTTGTTTCTAAATAAATAAAAAAAAAAGTAAGACACTAATATAATAAAAGTAGAGTTAAAAATGTAATGATTTACGCCTGGCATAGAACCCGCGTCTTCACGCATGCCAGTCCGAGTGTCTTATCACGAAGCTACGCGCGCCCGCCTTAGCAACTCAACGTAACGGAAGAGCGTAACAGCCAAATAAAGAGAGCAAAAACGTAAGACGGCAGAAATTGCTTCAAGGCAGACGTGAGATAAAGAGCGAACCAGATATTCAAATGGCAAATAAGATTAATAACATTATCAAATTACACGCATTGCTTATTGGCATACATGACACGCTCCAATGTGTTTATTTGCAGTAAGTAGTGTCAGTTCAGCATATATCGATATTTAATTGATATCGAACTGAAGTGTCGTTCTTTTGAGCATAAGCATTTACCAATTAACGATAATGAGCATTTTTCAGCAGATTGACATACATACATACACTATGAAAATAGCTTTGTGAACTGCCTCTCGCTCACGCACGTAAGATCGCATACGAGTTTTTATTCGCGCTCTTTTGTTTGTTGCGCTTACGCGCTCCCAGCGAGCTGTCTCTCGCACTCTAGCGGCCCTTTTGTTTTGTCTTTCGTTCATATGCCACATACATACACACATACATACATACATACGTATTTGGCGCAAAAAATGCAGCAAAACGGTTAATTTGTGTTAGGCTGAGTATTTTTGGGATTTTGTTATGGTTCTTCTTCTCAGTGACTAAAGGAAATTTGATTGTCTCAATTTCAGTATCTGTGTGCGTATTTACCGCTTACCTTCGGCTGCATAAATGACATGTGACTGGCCCACCAGCGAGGATTGGTAACACCCTTGCGATACTGTGATCTGTAGACGGCAATTAGACAATTCATTTTTCGCTTAACATCTCGTATGGTCAGCTGCATAACATTCGCCATCTCTTTCCAGGCATCGTATCTGGCATTGCGATGCAAGAAGCCGCGATTTTCTGGATTCCACAAAACATTCTGCGCCTGATACGCCTTGATCAGCTTCACGGTGTGCTCCTCATCCCACACAATCTGTGGCTTTGGACGCGCTTGTGCGGCGCTCATCGCTCAACAGTAATACAAATTTAAAGCAAACAATAAACACACAATCTATCTATTGCTCTATTGCTGTTGGCGCTAAGGTTGCCGACGAAAGCAACAGACAGGAGCAACAGCAGCAACCGCAGCAACAGTAGCTGCAACAGCAACACTAACACAAACCACCCAACTCAAATGGAGAATATTAACTGAAAAAGCAACTCGCAAATTCGCCAGGGTTGTTTATAGCTGAGAGCGCTGCCTATCGTCGTCTGCCGCTTTCGTTCGCAAATCGAATAACAAAGAGACGACACTAACCAGCAATAGTAGAAAGCGAGAGAGAGAGAGAGAGCGCGCGCCTCTGAGAGCGTTAAGTGAACAACTACCTGCTGGCTACGTCAACCAACACAAGTGCATCGAGACGTAATTGCTCTCTGCATTGCCATTGTGCCAAAACGTAAGCCAAAGAGAGCGGCTGAAGGCAGACACTATGTTGCATACTGAGTGAGAGGGTGAGAGAGAGAGAGATAGATGGGTTGATAGTGAAAAGGGTTAAGAAATGCACAAAAGCTAATGCAAATATTCAAAAAAATTAATTAAAATAAATAAATAAAAAAGCAATAATTATCATATTGCCTTATTTATGTTTTTAGCCTAGGCAAAATGATTATTAAAATGCAAATATTTATTTTTCTGTCGCAAGTTTTATTTCATTTGTTAATATGCAGCGCCTTGGCTGCAAGGAGCACGAGTAAAGACGCTGTTGCAGCTGAATACATAGTTGGTCGGACAAGGCGGTGCTGGAATCGAAGATCCGCCGGAGCCACCTGATGCTTGTCCGTAGCCTGCATTATGCGCGGATCCCAATACGGGCGAAGCGAACATACGTGCAGAGTAGCCAGATGATTTTGATCCTGCATATGCGGCAGATGGAGGAGCTTTCGGCGCTGAATAGCTGACTGCGGCTGGTGCTGAATAGTTCGGAGATGCCGGCCTCGAATAGCTAGAGGTAGCAGGCGCTGAATATACAGGAGCCTTGGGCGCAGAATAGCTTGGAGCAGCTGGGGCTGAATAGCTTGGGGCGGCGGGAGCTGAATATACAGGAGCCTTAGGTGCCGAATAACTTGCAGCGGGTGACGCTGAGTAGCTGGGTGCAGCAGGTGCTGAATATACAGGAGCCTTTGGCGCTGAATAGCTTGGAGCAGCCGGTGCTGAATAGCTTGGGGCAGCAGGTGCGGAATAGCTTTGAGCAGCTGGAGCTGAATAACTTTGAGCAGCTGGAGCTGAATATACAGGAGCCTTGGGCGCTGAATAGCTTGGTGCAGCCGGTGCTGAATAACTTGGAGCAGCGGGTGCTGAATAGCTTGGAGCAGCGGGCGCTGAATAACTTGGAGCGGCAGGTGCTGAATAACTTTGAGCAGCTGGAGCTGAATTACTTGGAGCAGCTGGAGCTGAATATACAGGAGCCTTGGGCGCTGAATAGCTTGGTACAGCCGGTGCTGAATAACTTGGAGCAGCGGGTGCTGAATAGCTTGGAGCAGCGGGCGCTGAATAACTTGGAGCGGCAGGTGCTGAATAACTTTGAGCAGCTGGAGCTGAATAGCTTTGAGCAGCTGGAGCTGAATAGCTTTGAGCAGCTGGAGCTGAATAGCTTTGAGCAGCTGGAGCTGAATATACAGGAGCCTTGGGCGCTGAATAGCTGGGAGCAGCAGGTGCGGAATAGCTTGGAGCAGCTGGCGCTGAATAGCTTGGAGCCACTGGAGCTGAATATACAGGAGCCTTGGGTGCAGAATAACTTGGCGCAGCCGGTGCTGAATAACTTGGAGCAGCGGGTGCTGAATAACTTTGAGCGGCTGGAGCTGAATAACTTGGAGCAGCTGGAGCTGAATAACTTGGAGCAGCTGGAGCTGAATATACAGGAGCCTTGGGCGCTGAATAGCTTGGTGCAGCCGGTGCTGAATAACTTGGAGCAGCGGGTGCTGAATAGCTTGGAGCCTTGGGCGCTGAATAACTTTGAGCAGCTGGAGCTGAATTACTTGGCGCAGCCGGTGCTGAATAACTTGGAGCGGCCGGCGCTGAATAACTTTGAGCGGCTGGAGCTGAATAACTTGGAGCAGCTGGAGCTGAATATACAGGAGCCTTGGGCGCTGAATAGCTTGGTGCAGTCGGTGCTGAATAACTTGGAGCAGCGGGTGCTGAATAGCTTGGAGCCTTGGACGCTGAATAACTTGGAGCGGCAGGTGCTGAATAGCTTTGAGCAGCTGGAGCTGAATATTCAGGAGCCTTGGGCGCTGAATAGCTAGGAGCAGCAGGCGCTGAATAACTTGGAGCAGCCGGAGCTGAATAGCTTGGGGCAGCAGGTGCGGAATAGCTTGGGGCAGCAGGTGCGGAATAGTTGGGAGCCGCTGGCGCTGAATTTGATTGATAGCCTGATCCCGAGCTATATATAACTGGTGGTCCGTAAGCCTGCTGCGGAATTGCCTGCGATGAGCGTGAGAAGCGTTCGTCTATGCTGTCCTCCGGGATGTTGAAGTCCTCCAGCTGCTCATTGCTGGCCACCAGGTGGTCCGATGTGGCCAGCGCTGCGAGGCAGCTGATGGCCAAAAACGTTAACAGGTGTGATCCGTGCATGTTCGTCGCGGTCGATCTGTTTGCAATGATCAACTCAGTTCGGTTGGCAAATTCTTTTATGAGCTCGGAAAATCCAGATCAGCAAAAAAATTCGAATGGCATTACGCAAGGGAAATTGCTGTTATTCAGTTAATTTTTCGCTTGAACCCAATTGTTCAATGCATCTACCTTACTTACACACACATACACACATACACACATACATACATACAATATAGATGTACAAATATATGTATGTGTATATGTATATGTTTTATATGTTGTTTATCAGACGCGCAGATACACTTCATTGGAATTGATCAAAGGGCCGAGGTGTTGCATTACCATAAGTTCGAAAACCATGACATCAATATACATACATATATCATGTTCAAATTGATCAACTCTTATCTGTTGCCTTTTATAGAGTATATGTTTGCAATTCATTTTAGCATTTGTCAGCAGGCGTAGGCAAGTTATGTAGGTCGCATAATTGTAATGATTGCAATATTCGATTTAACTGCAGCATAAATACTACAAATATGCTAACTAAAGGTAAAAAGAATTAAATTTATATACGTACATATATAAATTTTGTTAGGGCGGTAAATTTAAAATAAAAATAAAAGAAATTAAGCTCTGCCCATGTTATCTAACATTTGTGCTCAATGTTAGCTAGCGCCATCTGTTGCATTTTAAACATACTGTGCATCAGCTGGGCAGAAAAGTGTATCGATAATTTGTATTGAATTATCGAAGTCTGGCGTTCACTTCCAAATCAACACGTCAACGTTTTCTTCTTCTTCAAAGTTAGCCCCCTAACATCTGAACGTCAGCGGCTATTTGGCTGGGCTAGCGACATTTTTATTAATTGGCAAGCATTTGTTGAAATAAAACGTTAACAACGGATCACTGTATCAAACAAATATCGCTGCAGGCATTGGCCGCAAACAAGGAATAATCAAATAGCAAATCAAAACGTAAGTGCAAGGGGTGGGCTTAACAGCTGCTGTTGCGGCTGCTGCTGCTGCTTGCGTTGGCAAAAAAAAAGAGAAAAAAGAAAAGAAATAGAACGAAAAAGAATTGTGCTGCAAATAAGACAGAAGAGGTTATTGCTCCCGTGCCGAACTGACACTTATATATATATAATTCATACATATATATATTATTCATACAGTGAAACTGCATTAAAATGGCCAATCAAGGATTGCGCTCCTCGAGTGCCGGCGGCAGCTGGCTTTCGCTCCCAATGCTGTTCGGCTGCTTGTGCATCATGACATTCCAATTGGCTGGCAGCCATGGGGCCGCCGTTATGTCCGTGGATCTCGGCAGTGAGTGGATGAAAGTGGGCGTCGTGTCACCGGGCGTGCCAATGGAGATCGCTTTGAATCGCGAGTCCAAGCGCAAAACGCCGGCCATCATCGCCTTCCGGGATAATACGCGCACCATTGGCGAGGATGCCCAAACGATTGGAATACGCGAGCCCTCGGCCGCCTATGGCTATCTATTGGATTTGCTGGGCAAGACCATTGATAATCCCATTGTTGATCTATACAGGTGAGTTGTCTATTTACCCCTTCTCTCTCTCTCTCTCTCTCTCCCACACACTCGATATCGCGTCCGAACATGTGTGGGCCACGTCATGTTAGCAAACTGTAAACGTTTTAAGCTAACAGCTGCTACCGCGGCGGTATTTAACATTGAACTGTAACTGGGGGGATAATCGTTATAAATAAAACATTTGAAATTTCTATCGAAATTTCTAGAAGGCCATTAACAGTGAACTACTTTTATAGATAATACTAAAACAATAAATAGGGGCGTAAAATGGCTGTAAGAAGTATTAAAACATTGTTGACTTTCAAATAAAAATACTTTTTATTTTACATTAATAACAACAATAACATAAACAACTAATGTTAAGCACTGTTGAGCCTA
The DNA here is from genome assembly GCA_035045145.1 of Drosophila meridionalis. Classification (NCBI taxonomy): domain Eukaryota; kingdom Metazoa; phylum Arthropoda; class Insecta; order Diptera; family Drosophilidae; genus Drosophila; species Drosophila meridionalis. The sequence goes on along the minus strand of JAWNPG010000009.1, from coordinate 5,528,201 downwards.
TGTTAACACTGTCTTAAGCTGAAATGAGATATTAAGCTGCAATCCATCTAATATTTGACTATTTACAGGAAACGATTCCCGTACTACACCATCGTGGGCGACAAGGAGCGCAATACTGTGGTGTTCAAGAAGAGCGACACCGAGGAGTTCAGCGTGGAGGAGCTGGTTGCCCAGCTGCTGGGCAAGGCCAAGGAATACGCCCAGGAATCCACGCAGCAATCGATCACCGAATGTGTGCTAACCGTGCCCGGCTACTTCGGCCAGGCGGAGCGCGAGGCTTTGCTGGTCGCCGCCCAATTGGCCAATCTGAAGGTGCTTCAGCTGATCAACGACTATGCAGCCGTGGCGCTCAACTATGGTGTATTCCATCGTGGAGAGATCAACGAAACGGCACAGTACTTCCTATTCTATGACATGGGCGCCTACAAGACATCCGCGGCTGTGGTTAGCTATCAGCTGGTCAAGGACAAGCAGACCAAGGAGGTCAATCCGGTGGTCCAGGTGCTGGGCGTTGGCTACGATCGATCGCTGGGCGGTCTGGAGATACAGTTGCGCCTGCGCGACTATCTGGCCAAGGAGTTCAATGCTTTGAAGAAGACCAAGACGGATGTCACGCAGAGTCCACGGGCACTGGCCAAACTGTTCAAGGAAGCGGGTCGCTTGAAGAACGTGCTGTCGGCCAACAATGATCATTATGCTCAGATCGAGAATCTGCTGGAGGATCACGACTTTAAGCTGGCGGTGTCACGCGAGAAGCTGGAGGAACTGTGCGCGGATCTGTGGCCACGCACCACTAAACCATTGGAGGATGCTCTCGCCACGTCCAACTTGTCGTTGGATGTGATCAATCAGGTGATACTCTTTGGCGGCGGCACTCGCGTGCCACGTGTCCAAGAGACCATCAAGCAGCTGATCAAGCAGGAGCTGGGCAAGAATCTGAATGCTGATGAATCGGCCACCATGGGCGCCGTCTACAAGGCAGCCGATCTGTCCACCGGCTTCAAGGTTAAGAAGTTCATCGTTAAGGATGCGGTGATCTTCCCTCTGCAAGTGTCCTTCGAGCGGGATCCGGGCGATGGTGCAGCCGTGAAGCAAGTGAAGCGCGCCCTCTTCGCCATGATGAATCCCTATCCACAGAAGAAGGTGATCACCTTCAACAAGCACACGGATGACTTCGAGTTCTTTGTGAACTATGGAGATTTGGACCGCTACAGCGCGGAGGATATCGCCGCTCTTGGAAGCCTCAATATCACACGCGTCGAACTGCAGAAGGTCAAGGAGCTGCTGGAGAAATCGAAGAAGGATCAGGTGGACAACAAGGGCATCAAGGCCTATTTCTATCTGGATGATTCTGGAATTTTCCGTTGCACGGGCGTCGAGTACGTTTATGAGAAGCAAAAGGTCGACGAGGAGCTGGATGAGGACAGCACCTTGGCCAAGCTGGGCAGCACCATCAGCAAACTGTTCACCAAGGAGGCTGAGAAAGCGGATGGCGGCGAAACCCCAACGCCCAATGAGCAGGAGTCCACCGAGGAGCCAGCCGAACCCAAGTCAGAGGATGAGACTAAGAAGACCGGAGATGCCAACGAATCAGCTCCCCCCAAAGCTGAGGATGGGACCAAGGCGGAGGCCAAGAATGAGACCATCAAACTGGTGACCATCAAGACGCCCGTGGCCCACAAAACGGAGCTGAGATTTACGCAGCCCTTGAGTGGCAGCGGCTACAACGACGCCTTGACCAAGCTGCAAGCCATCAACAAAGTGGAGGAGGAGCGCGTCCGCTTGGAGTCGACGTTCAATGCACTCGAATCGCACATCATCGAAGTGCAACAGAAGCTGGATGAGAAGCCCTACGCGGACTGTGCCACGGACGAGGAGAAGGAGCAGCTGTTAGCCGAGTGCAGCAAGCTGTCCGAGTGGCTGTACGAGGATGAGGAGAATCGCACGCCCGAGATCTATGAGGAGAAGTTGAATCAGCTGAAGAAGCTATCGAATGTATTCCTCGGTCGCCACTGGGAGCACGAGGAGCGCCCCGATGCGATCAAGTCCTTCAAGGGCATGATCGACAGCGCTGAAAAGTTCCTTGTGACGGCACGCAACCTCACCAAGGACGCAAATCCCGAGATGGACGTCTTCACCCAGGTGGAAATCGATACGCTCGTCAAAGTGATCACCGAGTCGAGCACCTGGCTGAAGACCGAAGTTGCCGCCCAGAAGAAGCTCAGCCGGAACGCGAACGTGCGCCTAACCGTTCAGGATATGATGAAGAAGATGTCCACGCTGGATCGTGAGGTTCAGTATATGGCCAACAAGATGAAGATTTGGAAGCCCAAGGCGAAGGTCGACAAGAAGTCCAAGGAGTCCACACCTGCCGAGGAGGCGGCTCAAGGCAGTGGCAGCGGCAGCGGCGACACTGCCGAAGCCAAGAACGAGGATGCGGCCAAGGACAATGCGGAGCAGGCGGCCAAGGATCAGCAGGAGCAGGAGAAGGTAACGGCCACTCCCACAGTCGAAGGAAACACGCCACACAGCGAACTCTAAAGCAAGACTGCACGGAATGAACAGACAGAGAGAGAGAAAGAGAGAGAGAAGATAGAGAGAGAGAGAGAGAGCGAACGCAGGACAAATTGAAAACCAGAGAGAGAAAAAGTGAAAGCAGGACAGGAACAGGGGGGAAAGTTGTGCGCTTAGTGCATTGGGCGTGATCGGAGGGGCGGGGAAATTGCGGTTTACGGGGACAATCCGCAGGAAGCTTTGATTTGAAGTAGTAAAACGATAATGGAGGGGGCATACGTTGGCTTATTAATGGGCGTGGGCGGCTCTGATCTGTTGCCCAAGGCATTTTTCGTACATAATTAGAAAAAAAAAAAAAGAAAAAAGAATAGATAAAAAAGAAGAGCGTTCAATGTTTATTTTTTTATCTTAAATTATTATTCTGTTCGAACTAGCTAATGGCGGGGTTAAATTATGCTACTTTAAACTTAAATCTATAACTAAAGAAATTTAATCAACTGTAAAAATTCAATTTTCATTCCGTCGTGCTTTAAGTTCTTCATTCTATAGATGCCTGGATATATTATCTACTTAAAAAATAAAAAATAAAACACAAAAAGACTTGAAGTACTCAAAACTCCCTCACGCATTACACTTATCCATATTCATGTGCGCCCAATATCTAAAAATATAAACAAAACAAAAAAAAAAATACTTTAATTGATGTAGTATTAAACAAAGTCAAAATAACGGGAAAGCTCAAAAATATAATAAAAAATAAATAATAAAAAAAAGTAGATTCTAATAAAGTAGTTGTCTTTTTATTTAAAATTTTAATTTTTTATTTAAAAAAAATCAAATTAATTATTAATTTATATTTGAATCATTTTACCAACACATATGTATGTACAAATACTCATGAAATACCACCAGCTGATGCTGATGTACCAAATTCCAATGCCCAATATCGATAGCAATTGGTAATAGTGCAGCACTGCTTTTTGGTAAGCATCGATAATTTTACAAGTTCGGATTTCTGTCACAGTTACGTTTATAGACAAATTACAGCATATCAGACATGTATTGCATTTGCAATTCAGTTGATGTGCTATCTTAACAGTCAATATTTCTGACAATAAGATCATTCGTCAAACGCGATATTTTGTTTGGTATTTTAAGCACATTGGTGTATTCTTTGATAAACGCTTTTGGTCACACTTTTTAGGCAAGAAATATCGTCAGACGTTCGCGGAAGACGATGTACATAGATTATAATTCCGGAGACATTTTACACGCCTACGTGATTGCTAAGTTTCGGGAGCATATTGTAGTTGAAGCCATTTCAATCTAGTTTTAAAAAATGCAGTGAACGACTATGTTAAGTGATAGAACTTATAAAACTCCCGCAAACTGGACTTCAAACCAACAAGAACAATAACAAAAAAAACAAAAAAAAAAAACGCCAATCGCGTTTACACAAATACATATACAAGAACTGCGACACATCAAAAGCTATTTGCCACAAAAAATATGGCGAAGGCGAATTAGTGCAATCGTGCAAAACTTTCAAATACATGCAATATATATAGTTTAAATAAGGTATTGTGTTCAGGTAATTGTTACCTGCCTATTAATGTATGAATGTGCATCCATATCGTACCATACATCCATACGAATGTACAGATGACTGTGTGTTGTAAGATTTCCTGTAATGTTTGGAAGTGTGTAATGAAAACATGTGTATGTATGTATGTACATACCTACACACATGTATTTATTGTACATGTCAATTGATTTTGTTGAGAAAAAAATTGTTGAAAACAAGAGCCAGCTAACCAGTCAGCCATTTCGATAGCACAACAATGTGAATTTTGCTTAAAAAGTGACGAATAAATTTGTCGCAGTGGGGAATGGGGGAAACCGATAGCTAATTTGTTCATTTTTACATTCAACGTTTACATTTGCCTTGCATATGTACATATATATGTAATTTCATACACACATCTATTCAAAAGTGTGAGTGTGTGTGTGTGTGTGTGTGTGTGATAGTGCAGAGTGCGAATTTCCTTCTTTCGATAGCAACGTAAGCGCACCGATAACTTCTTTCGATTGTCATTGTTGCTCTGCTGACTGATTCTGTTGCGGCTGCTTTCGGCACGTACATACATACATAATTATGTTTGTGTGTGTGTGTGTGTGTGTAAGTCGCTTGCACGGCGACGGCGCCTGTCTGGCGAAAGTGATTTTTCAGTAAAATTTCGCAGCTTCAAGTCGACGGACGGAGTGAAGTGCAATGCAGCAGGTCGATCGGTCCGGTGGAGCCAAATTGACGATGTCGTAAAGGTGCTAAGCGGGCGTGCGACCGTCTCCGTTGCTTTTTATTATTGTGTCTGTGTGCGTGTGCGTGTGTTTGTCTGTTTGTCTGTCTGTGCCTGTGTTTATTTATTGTTGGCTTTTCAATTTTCTTTGCACTTGCCCATGTTGTTATTATTTATTTATATATACTTTTTTTTTTACTTTGCACATTTAGAACTTAATTCGAACGGGTTCACTGCGTACATGCTGTGTGCTGTCTGCGTGTGTGTGTGTGTGTGTTTGGTATACGCAAACAAAGGAGCTCTGCGTTTTCATCTCCTCTTACTCTTTTTCTGTTTGAAATGTGTAAAGTGCAGGATAAGGTAGATTGAATAAAACAAAGTGCAGCATAGCGGCGACAGCTATATGGCCACAGCCAGAGCTGCAGCCGCAGCCGCAGCAGCAAGGCAACAGTAAAGTCAATTAGTTGCATTTGTATGTGGATGCATACATACGTCTTAATGTGCATAAGTGCGTTTATGCACAATAGAAAACATTACAAATTATTGCAGTCCATTACCGCTTCGTTGATATGCTCCCATGTACATATCAACATTTATGCATACATATGCACATACATACATATATGTATATGTATATGTTTTTAAATTGACATGTGTGTGCAAGTGTGCGTGCGGTTGTGCGGTTTTACATTGAACTGTCTTCAGCCCGTCAGTCCAGCAGCTGGGCAGGCAAAGCCGAATTTGAGCGCTCTCTTTGTGCTCTCTCTCTTTGTCGCTCCCTCTGTTACAGCTGCCCGTATTCGGCGTGAGAGCAAGCTTTAAGCCGTGCACAGTAGCGCCAGAGGCGCCAAAAAATGAAAGCATCGCATTTGAATTGTTATCGCACGCAGGCATTGGCATATGTGTTGGTATACCGAGACTTTGGCATGGAGAAAATCACTTTCATTCTACTATGCGCTGCCGCAGCTGTTCTGGACTGCAGCGTTTACAGACTTTTTTTTTGCGATAGACTCAATTTGAAACTGTAAATGAAACGCATTGGACTCTCCATTTTGATTCTTGATCGAGTGCGAATAATTATACAATAAGAGATAATGTGATAATGTGAATTGCAGTTGTGCAAAATGTGTTAGGTCAAGTATTAAAATAAAAATAAAATGGAAGAAAACAAACTAAATTGATTTGCCAAACAAATTTTAAATTTTCTCAATTGTATATCATATGTACATATATACACATACATACATATGTACATATTTAGAGGCAAATAAAAGGTGACGTAGCAAGCTAGACACAAAATAGCATCAATCATGGTAAAAGTTTTGTTTCGTTTAATTTGGAATGCTTTTGTTTTTTTCGTAGTTAGTATTTGCAAGTAGATATACATGTACACATATATATTTTTTTTTATTATTTTGTAGTGAGTATTATTTTTTTAAGTGTTATTTTCTTGTGTGCAACGATTGCAACCGAAACACGTGCTCATTTCGTTGTCGTTTCTAAATATGCAGAGTGCAGAAGCCGCAAATCAAGGACCCCCAATAGAAAGCGCTAGAGGAGGACATTGCTGAAAGTCAACGAATCGACGGCACAAAGTGAAAGACCGCAAGGAGAAGTAGTAGGCGAGGGAGAGGGAGACGGAGACGGAGACGAGAAGAGCGTAAGCGGCGAGAGCGAAAGCGTCGCGTCAAAAGTTGTGAGCGCACGCTGTGTAGGAGGGGGCAGCAAAGAAGAGGAGTCAAGTGAAATGCAGCAGCAGCAGCAGCAACAACAACAACAACACCAATAACAAAACAACAACAATAATAATAATAACAACAACAGTAATTATAAGGACAAAAACACCAATAGTAGCATCAAGCAGCAAACAAATAATAGTTATATAGAGAACGCGTGCGTGCGTGCGTGGGTAGCCGATGCCAATAACGAATATGTTGATAAATTTGCCTTACCCTGCTGATGCTGCTGTTTCAATAACAGTATAATATCAACTACCTCCAAAAAAAAAAAAAAAAAAAAATTAATACAAATAAGAGCCCAATAAAAGCGAAATAGCGTGAGAGAGAGCGAGACAGAAAGCTGAAGAACAGCAGCCTTTGCTAGCTTTAAAAACAACAACAACAACAGAACGAGTTACAGCTAGACGAGCGCCACCTACCGTCGACCGCACGCACAATGCGATAGAGAGAAAGAGAGTCTGAGCAAAGGGACCCAAAACGTCACAACAGCAATAAAAATTAAAATAATAAACAAAAAAAAAAATAAAATAAAATAGTTAAATACAAAAATACGAAGAACGTCAAAAGCAAATAATATAGATACTCAGCCGGTTGAATTGTATAAGTGCATGTGTGGCTCCGTGTGCGTGCGTCCGTGCGTGTTCGTTACCGTGCCAGCGTCTATGTGGATGTAGTGGTAGTTTGTGGTGCCACACACACACATATATATATACACACACACACACACACACACGGCAACTCGGGCTCCGGTGGGAGGCGAATCCGTGACTGACTGGCTGTCACGTTGCCTTGCCCGCCAATATGGCGTGCCTTAACACACTAAAGCAAGAAATCAAAACACTGGAGAAAATCTTTCCGAAGAACCACGACCGCTTTCAGATACTCAATTCCAGCGTGGACGAACTTCTCTGCAGGTTCATCGATAAGAATGGCAAGCGTTACGACATCCATGCAAACATAACGGTAAGTAGTACCATACCATATATATAACATTATCGTTAAGTTCACTTGCACATATGTACATACATATGCACATATGTGCACATATGTATATCAAATATATTAGGTAAATACGATTGCCGATTGAAGTGATCAACTGATCCGTGTCTAGCTCCGTTTATGTGGTGTCCAGTAGAATCTCAAATGCGGTTGTTGCCAGGCACAGAACAACAGACGCCTGTTTACGCTCAAATAACTGTTGTTTGTATCAGAATTTTGTAAAAATAAAACATGCCTTTAATTCCAAACAATCTATGCAAATTGTAAACATGATCAAATGACTTCACATATGTATGTATGTACAATAAATCCTCGAAGGTCACCTTGCTCTTCTTGCTCTTCTTGCTCTTGCTCTTTCTTTCCTTCGCGCCGCAAGAATTTCCAGTCGAAGCAAAAACTTCTTGCTGTTTTGCAACTTTTACAGTAAAATTCCATTGGCTTATCCTACAGGCTGCCATTTGCCCTACCTCGCTCTCTCTCTCTCTATCTCACTCGCTCATCACTCTCTCTCCTCCTTTCATTGCTGCAGTTTTTTGCTCTCTCAGCTTTGCTGCTGCGAAAATTTGTCTTCACGTCATCTTTTTTGATCATGTTTTTCGTTTACATATTTTTGTTTCTATACTCAAGCCAAAGGGTATACAAATTGTGTCGCTCAATATGTAACATATGAAAGGAGTTTATTAATTTATTTCATTATTATTTATTAATTTTATTCATTATTTTCTAATCAATTTATCTAACAGAACAAAGTAAACTAAATACGAATTTATTAGTTTATTATTATATATGTATTAGACATCTGTTATAAGCCAGGGTATTCTCGCTCCTACTTCCCCCGTATGTTGTTTATCTTTTGTTTTTGCTTCTTTTACCTTTCGTTAAGTTGCTCTCACACGCTGTTTTATCGTGCCGTTGTCGATTCTTATTTAGGGGCAGCGTGCTTCAATAATTTATGATTCATTGCCCTGCGCCTCCAACAACAACAACAGTTGCCAACTTGCCAAGTTCGCTTCTGCCTTTCCCACTGTGCGCTGCTTCCCCCTCCTCCTCCTCCGCACCTAACCTCTGTGCTCCCTCTCTCTCTCTCTCTCGTTGCTCGCTGCTCGGTGCTCTTTGCTCTGCTCAGCTTTGACTCTGCTTTGGTTCAACGATCTAATTAAAGGTTATATATGTATGTAATTTCATTGACGCTGTCTCGCAGCTTTTGTTATAGTCTCCACATTCAGAAATATATATATATATATATATTATTATATATGTATATATGTACAGGTATTATCTGGCTTTTTAGCCAACTGTTTTTGTCTGTTAAGCTATCAATAATTTGTGCAATATTTTCAATATTTCCTTGAATGATAATAAAAAGAAGAACTTTGAAGCATTGTTTTATTAAAGTTATTAACCTGCCTGATAATCATGATTAAATACAAATCCAAAGCGGAAAAATTATAATGATAATTTTAGAAAATCTATATATATTGAATAGTTTTATTAGAGTCATAGAATCATATGACAAATAGAGTTATTTGAAGAACAACTCTCAACGGGGATCGGTCAATCAGAACATATATAGTTTATAGTTTATATATATTATATTATATTATATTATTTATAAAATGTCAACAATCAAATGCCACAAAGTTCTATATAGTTTGGGGTTAACATATATGTATAAAGCACCTGCAGTATATATAATGTCATGTTATTCTATATCTATATCTTGATATCTGTACTGATTGATTTGATTGCTTTACTCATCATCAGGAAACGTATCCATCATCGCCGCCAGTTTGGTTTGCTGAGAGCGAGGAGACGAGCGTCACGAATGCCGTGCAAATCCTTAGCAACACAAATGGCCGCGATAATCATGTGATTAATCAGGTAAGTGCTATCTCTCTCTCTCTCTCTTTCTCTCAGTTTAATTAATCAACGATTGCATTGGTTAGGTTGGCATATTGCTGCGCGAGCTGTGCCGTTTACACAATGTTCCACTGCCACCCGATATTGATAATTTAACGCTGCCGCTGCAAACGCCGCCGCCCTCTGCCTCGCCATTACGCTTGGAGCGTTCAGCTGGTGGCGGGGGTGTTGGTGGGGGCGTTGGCGGTGGGGCGGGCCCACATGGCAACGAGGAGACTGATTCGGATCAGGACGAAATCGAGGATCCCATCGGTGAGAGCGAGCAGGAGAGCGAGGGCGATGAGGATCTACCATTGGAAATGGATGATGTACGAAACACAAATAAAGTACGTAAACCTACAATCAATCGATAATTATCTGTTCGCAATATTAATAATCGAATCCCTTCAAGCAGAAAGATGATATGGAGGTGGAACATTTAGCGACTTTAGAAAGACTGCGTCAAAGTCAAAGACAAGACTATTTAAAAGTGCGTAAGCCAATATATATGTATATAGCTCTATATATAAAATACATGGATATAACTGTCTCTCTCTCTCTCTGTCTGTCTACCTCTTTCTAATCGATGCAGGGTTCAGTTTCTGGTTCAGTACAGGCAACAGATCGCCTGATGAAAGAACTACGTGATATTTATCGATCAGATGCGTTCAAGAAAAACATGTACTCGATAGACCTCGTCAACGATTCGATTTACGAGTGGAATATACGCCTCAAGTCTGTCGACCCGGATAGTCCATTGCACAGCGATCTGTTGCAGCTGAAGGAGAAGGAGGGCAAAGACAGCATATTGCTCAACATACTCTTCAAGGAGACGTATCCGTTCGAGCCGCCCTTTGTTCGTGTCGTGCATCCAATCATCTCAGGTGCCTGCTTGATAACCAAATCCAATCGATTGTCATATGATATATGTATGAATAATACTAACGCTCTCTCTCTCTCTCTCTCTCTCTCGGTCAGGTGGCTATGTGCTCATTGGTGGCGCCATTTGCATGGAGCTGCTGACCAAACAAGGCTGGAGTTCCGCCTACACAGTCGAAGCCGTGATCATGCAAATTGCCGCGACGCTGGTCAAGGGCAAAGCGCGCATACAATTTGGTGCTACAAAGGTGCGTAGAAATAGGCCGATATCAAGACTTTATAAATGATTTACCTTTCGATCCAAAGCAGGCGCTCACCCAGGGACAATACAGCTTAGCAAGGGCTCAGCAGAGCTTCAAATCTCTAGTGCAGATCCACGAGAAGAATGGTAAATCGATAGTTGAAATTGTTATGTTGTGTTGTTATGTTATGTTGTGTTGTTATGTTATGTTGTAATGTTATGTTATGTTGTTATGTTATGTTGTTAACTTGTTGTTGTTGTTGTTGTCGTCGACAGGCTGGTTTACGCCGCCGAAGGAGGATGGCTAAGACTTGTTGTTGCTTAAGTGTTTATGTAAGCTTAAGGAACAGACGTTTGCCAAATGTCGCCGCTCATCCATATATATATACATATATATATATATTTATATATATACATGTATACACATCTATATATATATAAATATTTATCTATATGTATACACAAACTAACAGAAACAAAGCAAAAAATAAACCTACCCAAAAAAGTACCAGACACATGCGGCTAAATAAGCCACATACAGAGCGTATCAGTAGAGGAAGCGGAGGCCGGAGTTGGAGTAGGAGTCGGAGCCGAAGCCGAAGCCGGAGCAGCAGCAACAGCAGCAGCAGCAGCATTAGTAGCTGCAGTAATCGGAGCTGCAGCATCATCATCATGATTCAAATCGAACCCGCCATCCAAAAATTGTTTATATATTGGAATGCAATAGCGTTGTTCAAATTAAGTTCTGCAATTCGTGTATACTTGATAAATAGGAATCAAGCAAAATATATACGCAGACATGCGCTACATGCATCGGCATATACTCACACACACACACACGCATACATACAAGCAAACCAATTGATGTATGCGTGTATGCACGATGCGTGTGCGTATGTATTTATTTGTATATCGATTGGATGCAATTGTATGTTTCTATATTTCGTTTTAACTTATACTGTATTTGTCATTTATGTGTCTCTTGTCTCTCGATAATTTATGTATAGTAGAATCAAAAACAAAAGCAAAAGCAAAAGCAAAAGCAAAAAATGAAGCGAAATCATGTTGTGCTTCTCATAATTGTCTATGTTATCTGTAAGAGCTTTTTTGTTACACTTTTATATAGAGATTCTCTCGTTCAAAATTGATTATGAAACACATTGCTTTGAACATATATATATATATATTGAGAAAAAACAAAAACAAAATTAATAAATAAATATTATATTTATACTTGTAAACGATAAAATTGTACAGTTAGCAGCAATAATTAACAATTACCGATTATGATAACGATAGCGATAACGATAACAACAATTGCAACAGCAGCACCAATAGCCGCGTGTAAATGTAAAGGCAATTTATGCATATGTATATGTAATGTAGGTGTACCGATTGAGCGCGGATCGAGAGTGTTGAATTATGTACGAAATAGAACAGCTTTTAGTTCCCCCAAGTTCGCAACGGGACACTGGACGATTGGAGTGCAGTGCACCGGCAGAGGGTAGAGAGAAGAGAGAAGCGAGAAGAGAGGGCATACACACACCTGCATATACCTAATTGTAATTAGCTAAGTAACGTAATATACTAATATTTTTTTTAGTTATTAAACTTGTAACCTTATATATTTCGCTCTAGCTATAAGGGATTGCGAATGCGGATGTAGTTATAGTACATAAACATATATATCTATATATATGTATATGCTTATATATATAAATAAATATACATATGTGTAGCATATACAACTAGAGGAGTTAAACGTTAAGCGATAACATCAGAAGTGTACGAAAAACCGAAAGCAAAACCGCAACAAGAGAAAACACCACAAGCGTAAGCAAATTCTAACTGTAAATTCGTCTTTCCAAATAACCGTAAACAACAAATACAAAAACAAAAACAAAAGAACAGCCCAATAAAAATAAATTGCGAAGAAAAAGAATAAAACGTACGATGAAACTTAATTGCAAATATTCAAATACAAAAAAAAAAAACTATCTAACGCAATGACCATAAACGAGGGTGGCTTGAAAACTTTCCGAGTTAACACAAAATGATATATATATATACATATAATAATAATATTGAAATACAAAAACGAGAAATTCAAAAACATTATTTTATTTTATTTTTCTATGTTCTATCCGAGCAACATTGAAAATCTTGATCCTTTTTACATTACGTTTATTTAAGGCTTGGCTAACGGAAAATTAGAGCGAAAGCGAATTTATCTTTCTACAATTTATCGGAGATAAAACTAAAGTTAGAAATTAGACTTAGACGTAGCTCAGTCGATTAATCGATCAATAGGTCAATCGATCAGTCGACAATGACTACGTAGTTGGAGGCGGCCTCTGAGGGATGCATTTTGTGTGGATTGAGCGGAGTGTAGTTGGGTTTTGTTCTCGCCTCACTGTTGTCGAGGGCACCGCCGATTATCATCTCCAGGGCACCCTTGAGCTCGAGCAGCTGGCAGGTGAGCTGCACCTCCGATTGCATCGTCCGTTTGAGCCGCTCCAGGGCAGCGACCATTCGCTTGTTGTAGGCGAAGGTGTTGTTCTCAAATACATCCATCACAGCGCTGGCCGCATTCAGGAGCGGACGCATGAACCGCACCTCGCCCAGATGATCGCAAAGGAAGTTGATGAATCTGATTATCGTTATATCCCTGCGATCCGTGAGCACCGCTTGCATTGCGCCGCGATGCAGCAGCTCCGTAATGACGGCCACAATGTTCTCCGGGTTTTTCGCGAGATTTCTCGGAGTGCAGACACAGTCCAGCGCCTTTTTGTAGTTGTATCTACGCAGATGCAGATCGAAGTTCTGCAGATTGGGCATTTTCCTTCCCCTTCCCACCACATGATCAACTTGAACCGTGCCACTCGGACGTACCGTCTTCTGCATACGCTTATTCCGGTGGCTGGCCTTGATCTGTTTCAGGTGACTCGGTTTGCTGTCGACAATCATGCGCTTGATGGAGACGAGGCCATCGACCATGCCGGCAACAATAGCCTGATCCTTGGCAGCGACGCCCAGGCTAACAACTGCATTTGGGTAGGTCAGAGTGTGCACCGTCTTATAGGTGCTCACATCGTAGATTTTCACATGACGATCCAGGCCGCCGGACAGCAGGCGTCGGCCATCGGAACCCAGCCGTAGGCAGGTGATGGTCTTGTGGTGCTGCGACATCGTCGTCAGCAATCGACTGCCGCTTATCAGATCCCATACGCGCACCTGTGTGCCGCCGGCCGTGATGAATATCGAGCCGCTCGGCAGGAACAGCATCGACTCCACGGGGCTGCCGTGATCCAAGGTCTGGGTGATGGCCTGCTCGGCGCGAGTGTCGTACAGATTGATTTTGCCATCGTAGCCGCCGGAGATGAACATGTGAGATGCCTGCGGGTGCATTGCACCGGCTCGTATATAATCGCTGTGTGCATCTTCGTATGTTTGCACCACCTTCTCGTTGGCCACATCCCAGAGCCGTACGGATTTGTCATCCGCAAAGCTTGCCAGCTTCAGATTGTCGGCGGTAAAGAAGGTGCGATGCACGGGCGCCTTGTGGCCCTTGAACAAGCGCAATATGTTACGGCTGGTCGTGTCGAAGAGCTTCACGTGCCCTTCCTCGTCGCCGGCGGCCAGCAGGCGACCATCTTGCCGGAAGGTTGCACCGTATGCGGTCTTTTGGAAACGTGACAAGTTCTTCACCACAAGCTTGGTCACCAGATTGTAGATTTGCACACGCACCGAACAGGTCAGCACGAAGTTACACGGTTCGCTGGGACTGAAGTCTATATAGTCTATCGTTGTGTGCTCCTTCAGCAGCTCCGGTTTCTGTTTGGTGAAGTGGCCTATGTTTATTTTGAATACGTTTGCAATAGCAACAACGAGCTTACCGCTAAACGATCCCAGTAAATTGTGTCGGGCGTGACCACTTGCGCCTTCTGTTGGAATCGCCGCAAATTAAGTGGCTGAAAGTTATTCATCTTTATTGATGTCTTTGTCGTCTACTAGCGTCAGCGCGCGCGCACGTGGAAGGCAACAACATATTGTGGACTTGCAAATTTCGATAGGCTTATATCGATAACAATCATAGGCTGGTCACATTGTTATGCCATATGATCGGTCAGGAGCCGTTAAAAATACCGAATTTGTATGCTTCCGATTGAGTGTTCGTTAATATTGAGTAGTGTTTAAAATATAGTAAATATTCAGAGTAGTGTTTTAACAATCGGTTGTTTTATGTATATTACATTCTGAATTCGAATGAAGTCAAAATTAATTGATCGTCTTTTTCATAGAATATATTTTTGCAACTTCTCTTAGCTTGGCAGGTTACTGAGAAGAAAATATACGGCTCACATATAATCGATAGTTTCTTGTCGTGAATTATCGATATAAGCAGAGCTCAACAATATTAATAACAACAAGCAGGGAGGCATATTTATTTACAAAATAATTGTTTAACGTGTTTCGCTGGCGCTTTATGCGAATTGATGCCAAATACAGAACAACAACAAAAACAGCAACATCAACAGCAACATCAACGACAACAACAACATTTATGCGTGATTGAATAAAAGTGTTGAGTGCCGCAATGCTGATTCGTTAAGAAACAAACAACAACAACAGCAAAAAACAACGACAATAACAGCAGTGGCCAGCAAATAGATTCAATTTTAATTGAAATTTATTTATCAACGCCGAGGCTGAGGCCGTCGCTTCGACTGTGAACGATATATGTAACTATACTGCCAAGCAAATGTCACAGTGAAGCTTCCAGTTAGCGCCGCAACGTCCCCTCCTCTGATGAATCTTTTAATTAACTCAACTCGAAGATGGGCTCGTGTCTGAGTTGATGGACAAGAGGCGAAGTAGACGACCAGACAAATAGGACGCATGAAATGTGGTAAATTTAAAGCCATAAATATATAGATATTAATTGACAGCAATAAATGTGCCCAATACAATTGAATCGACGGAGCCAAGCGATCAATCGTCGACAGCAGCTGAAGAGGAACGAAACGGATCGAAGATCGAAGCGCAAAAATGGAAGACGAAATGAATTTGGACTTGAACAATGAGAAGAAAGTGCTGTGCGAGAAGATCATCAGGGACATAAACGCCGTATTTCTCAAGGATGCCGATTTGTAAGGCAATTTTCCTCCATAGATTCAATAGAATTCAATCCTTCAATCATTATTCCCTTTCCAGATCCTCATTCGAGATCATACCCAAGGAGACAAACTGCAATAAGTCACCGGTGGTGCATGTGGATCATAACTTGGGCCTGGAGTCGTGGTGCGCTCGGCATGTCTATGATCATGCGCATCGCATCCTCATCGCCCATCGGAAGCAAACGATGCAACAGCAGCTGCGCACACTGCAGCAGCAGCAGCAGAGCGATTCGCTGGCCAAGTATCTGAATGTGGCCCTATTGATCAATCCAGATGTGACGACGTTTTGGCACATACGCCGCCAGCTGGTGCAGAAGAATCGTCTCAGCATCAACAAGGAGCTGCAGTTCTCGGCGCTGGTGCTGTCCATCAAGCCAAAGTCAAATGAGGCATTCGCCTATCGGCGCTGGCTCTACTCCTTTCAAAGTGGGTCTCCTCCATTTCAATTTCTCTTAGTTCAGTTCTATAGAGACTTTGTTCTGTTGCAGGCGCCGATGCCATCGACTGGCCGCACGAGATTAGCATTTGCGAACGTGCTGCCGATCGCTGTGCGAGCAATTATCACGCCTGGTCGCATCGTCAGTGGGTGCTGCAGAATGCCCCGCCCTGCCTGCTGCAATCGGAGCTGATGCGAACGGAGAAGTTCATACGCAAGCATATAACCGACTACAGCAGCTATCATTATCGGCAGCTGCTGCTCGGTCGGGCGTACGAGCAGTGCTTCCACATGCCCGACGAATCGCAGCCACCGTGGAGCAGCTTGCACGAGCTACTCGAACACTACGAGCTGGCCGCAGGGCCAGCTAATGCCGATGCTGATGCCGCTGCCGAATCGCTGCTGCAGCTCTTGCTGCCCAATCTGAATCGCAATGGAGTCAGCGCCCAGCGACTTCGTTCCTTTCTCTACTGCTGCAATGTGGCGGCCAGCGATATGCGTCTGTGTGCAGAGCAGCGGGAGCTGTACGGCGTGCACGATTGCTTCGAGCTGCATCGGCGCGCCTCGCTCAAGTTCATTGTGGAGCAATCGCTGCGCCTGCTAGCAGGCCTTGCCAACGGTCCCGGCCTGTACCTGGCGCCCAACAGCGTCGGCCAGACGAACGAGCTGCGCAAATTTGATTGTGAATCGCATCCGTTTCTGGTCGCAGTGCGTCGCGTCGAGTTCCAGTTGGGCGAGAAGCAGATGCGCTGGTGCAAAATGCATCTCAACTTCGCCAATCAGGATTAGGGCCACAACTAAGTGCAGATTCGCATTGTTCAATTGTTCAATTGTTATTCCCCACTTTGTTTTTGTCAAATGTGCCGTATATGCAACGCACTCATGGAGGCTGTTTCGTTCTCTTAGCCAGAATCGAAAACAATTATGTAACACATATAATTATATATATACATATATATAGCTTATGTATAGATACAAAGTAGTGCTCGTTATGTAGCGTCTACGAATGTGGACCACCTGAACCTCTCCCCCCTCAATAGAATATCTTGTCTAATTGTTAAGGGTCAGCTCAAAGCGAAACATTTATTCAATATCTGTATTCCAAACTGAACAACATTTGCAATTTGTTAGATTTATACTGATGTATAACAGACACATACATATATACATATATGTATTATTTTTAATGCATGCCAGACAAATATATCCGAGCATGCAATAAAATAATGCTGCATTTCAAACTAATTTAAACCAAGTTCAATAATATAAAACATATTAAATGCTCTCTTAGTTATATATGGAATATACGTATATACATATATATTATATCTATTATGGATATCAGAAGTCAATGCTCTTTTTAAATATAAACCAAATTTGTAGTGCACATTTGTTAGCCAATTTGCAATTAGTTTTAAATAAATTTAACAAAACATTTCTCAAAATAAACGTGTTTCAATCAAGCAGAGATTATGAAGATATATGTATAAAGGCTTGCCTTTATATAGGGCAGCGACAGCTCACCCAAGTCAAGCTCAACTCTGGAGTCTTCACACTCCGTCGCCCAATGATCGAGTGTGAAGTCCGACTCAGAAAGAGGCTCAAGAGCTGAGCTTGACTTGTGGGGAGCTGTCGCTGTCCTATATAAAGGCAACTGAAGATCCGAAGAGCTGCGTCTTGCAGCAGCAGCAGCAGCAGAAAGTGCTCTGATTGGTCGCCCAATGATCGAGTGTGGAGTTTGACTCAGAGAGAGGCTCAAGAGTTGCGCTTGACTTGTGGGGAGCTGTCGCTGTCCTATATAAAGGCAACTGAAGATCCGAAGAGCTGCGTCTTGCAGCAGCAGCAGCAGAAAGTGCTCTGATTGGTCGCCCAATGATCAAGTGTGAAGCCCGACTCAGAGAGAGGCTCAAGAGTTGCGCTTGACTTGTGGGGAGCTGTCGCTGTCGCTGTCCTATATAAAGGCAAGCCTGCTGCAGCGCAGCTTCAGTCGCATTCTTCATCTTGTGGTGTCCAGTGGTGCAGTGCAGTGCGGTGCTTCTCCTCCTCCTCGTCCTCTTCTTCTGTCTGTTGGTAAGTATTAGAATTGTTAAGTATGTTAAGCGAAAATGTAAAAGTTATACTTTTAATGTTTATTTAATGTAAATATAATATATTTTCACTTTCTGCTGCTGCTGCAAGAAGCAGGTCTTCTGATCTTCAGCTGCTCTCGAGACTACCAATTAGTAAAAACAGCCGGTATCAAAAAATGTAACAAAAATTGAAATTGCATAAAATTCACATGAATCTATATGCAAAATTTAAGGGGTCTAGCTCTAAAGATGTAGGAGATATAATTTTAAAACCTGTTTTCGATAGGGTTTAAAATCGTTAACATTACAACAAGAATAGTTATCGGCCATACGAAGTAAACTTGACCTGCGCATGCTATACACGAACCCAACAAAAAAAAATCAAGTCTCTAGCTTGCTTAGATGCTTCAATCGACGCGTTCAAACATACGGACAGACGGACAGACGGACGGACAGATAGACGGACAGGGCTACATCGACTCAGCTCGTCGCCCTGATCAAGAATATATATGTATACCTTGTGGGGTCTGCCTATTACATAGATTTAACAAAAGCATTATACCTTGATTTTTCAATGGGTTCAGGGTATAATAAACAAATAAATAAATAAAGAACCGGAAAAGTTTCATATTAAGTATTGTACTCAATAAACAATAAAAAGAAAGTATACAATTTAAAAATATATAAAAATGAAATATTCTTAGACTAAATTTGAGATCTAGTCCGCATTTGGATTTGCTCAGAGAAAAATCAAGAGTTGGGAAGAGTTGAAATTTGTTCCTGTAACGCCCAAATAGGCTTCTCTATGATTACCTCTAGCTTAGTTGATTGTAACTAAGACAATTCAATATGTTAAAGTTATATTTCACTAAAGAGAAGGTTAGACAACTGAAAGAAGAAGAAGTAAATCCCATTTTGATCTCAGTGCTGTAACAATGACTGTACTTAGCTCTGATAAGATTCTTGATTTTAAGTGGAATCTAATTTGTTTGTTATTTTGGTCTGAAGCCGCAAGCACGCAGCTGCTTAACTTAGCCACAGGCTATTGAAGGACATGCAGAGGAGGGTTAGGCGAGCGGGGGGTGGGGTGGGGGGTTGTGGCAGTGGGAGGCTGATGCTGGCAATGGGGGTTCGCATTTACATGGGCATGGCAGCAACATCAATCAGTGCGCATGTCAGCTGCTGGCAAGGGCCATTTTCAACAATGGCGAGATGACAGCAAAAGCAGCAGCAGCAGCCGCAGCAGCAGCAGCAGCAGCAAAAGCAGCAGCAGCAGCAGCAGCCAAAGCAGCAGCAGCAGCCAAAGCAGCAGCAGCAAAAGCAGCAGCAGCAGCAGCAGCAGTGTGCTTTGGCTTTGGCTTTTGGTTCAGTGCGCTATTAGAGGAGTTTGCGTGTGGCCGAGTCAGAGAGAGAGCCTTGTCAACAGCGACTAGCCAAAGAGCAAAGCCAAAAACAGTGCCAACAGCGACAGACAGCCAAAACGGGAACGGCCCTTCGATTAGGCACCTAAATAGTGTTCATTTTTCTTCTGTGTGTGCGTGTGTGCGTGTGTATTTGTGTGCGTTTGTTTGTTTGTTTGTATTTGTGCTATAAACAAATTAACAAGGTAAGCGTTTTGACAAGTGCAACAGCGTTTAGGCCAAATAAAAACCAAAGAAGCAAAATCAAATTTCAAAGTCACAGACGAAGACAACGGCAAAACAAATAAACATTGAACACGACGTTTCTAGTCGCATACACACATACACACGCACACACATACGCACAGTAATCTACGCATCTTATATATATGCATATGCATATGTATGTGTGTGTATGTATGTATATATACATTTGCATGTAAATATGCAGAGCAATGCGGACAGCACTGTCTGTCTGTCTCCCTCTCTGCATCTCTGCTGTGTATGTGTGTGTGTGCGTATGCATGTTTTGCATTTCTTAAATGTTACATTTTCTATTTTGCATTGCATATTTATGAAGAGTCGCCGCCTTTCCGGTTAACAGGCGAGGCGCTGGGTTGGGCTGGGCGTGTAAATCGTTTAATTACACTTGAGCTGTAGCCTTGAAGGCAGCTTCATGTCCCCGAAGGTCGTCAATATTTAAATTGCGCTTGACAGCAGCAACAGCAGCAGCAGCTGAAATTAATGCATATTAATAGTGTTGTCAAATCGTTCGACTTTTTAACTTTGCTGCAATAACGGTACATACAGCATGCACAGCTCAACGCCATGCATACATACATATCTACATACATGCATAGTTAAGCAGACACACACACACACACAAGCTCAGCTATTCAGCTTTTTGCGTTCTTTCTATTCTTGCATGTGTGTGCGTGTGTGTGTATGTGTCGAATGGACACACCTGATGATTTGCGTGTGTGTGAATGGCATTGGCCCACATGCAATGCAAATACCAAAAATACCTTCGTATGCACATAAATAGCTAAATAATCGAGTAATATTCATGCATACTTATGTGATTTAACATTTATTCTTTGATTTTTCCTCTTTTTAACTAATCGTTATCTATGTATTTGTATCATCTCAACAGGCAACGTCTAGCAAAAATATCGATAAATACGCAGTAAATAGTGCATATCAAACAACAACAACAACAACAACAATAGCAGCTGCAGCAGCTTTTGCATTTTGACGTAGACTGCGCTGCTGCTATTGGCAGCGAGCAGCGGACAATGAACTCGACAATGCAAAGCGCCCACTAATTCGCAAACAAACACTAGACGCTCACACTCACTGTCGTGCTCTCGCACTCACACACTTTTCGCATATACATATATGCATATGCATAACATATATATGCAACATGAACAACGCCAACGACGGCAGCGATGGTCGCAGCGGGATTGCGTTTGAACGCAAGGACAACGAAGCAGTTGACAACTGAAAATCAAATGCGCTAAGAGTTAATTACGCACATTCACATATTTACTCGAGGAAAATAAAAAGTAAAAACATGTCCGCTCTACGGTTTCCGTTTCCGTTTCCGACATGCACAGCAAACAACAAGGAACAACAGCAGCTACAACAGCCAGAAGAAGACGAACTCAACAGTTGCCGCATCTTGCGCTTATCGTAGTTCCGTGGCCTGACACACATATACTCATACATTTACATACACATACTCACAAAAAAAAATTTGCATAGAAATTTTGAAGAGCATAAAAATTTGCTAAGTGGAAAAAAAAAATTGAAAATTCAAAATGGGCAGCTTGCCGAATTTGCATGAACTGGAGGAGGCGGAGCGCAAGAGAGAGAAACGCCGAGAATACGAATTACTGTTGGAGCAGCGTGCAAGGGACACGAGTCGTGAGCGCGAACGCTTATCGGTATTTGCACAGCAGCGTAAGGTGAGTGCGATACGTGATCGTTAAGCTATCGATATACATATGTAATAACGAATCTCCAATTGGATTGTTGTGATGCCAGCACCCTTGTCCAATTGGATTAATGTTAAACAATTGGCTGAGCACTTTGTGGCCTTGATATATGTAATATATGTATGTACATACATATATATGATTTTTTTTTTCGCTGCAGCAATCCTCGTACAATGCTTACATTATCGCTGGCCTGGGCATTGGCGGTATCAGTGGAGGCGGCGGCTCGCTGAGTCTGGCCGCAACGGCCAATGGCTATGGCAATGGACACGTAGAGCTGGCCAATGGCATGGCAAGTGCTGCAACCGCAGCAGCGACAACAGAGACAACGACATCAGCAACAGAGACGGGAGCATCATCAGCAACGGGAACAACATCCACAGCTGCAGCTGCAACGGCAACAGCAACAGCAACAACAACAACAACGCTGAGCGGCTTCGCCATGCTGGGCCTGGCCAGCAGCTTGATGAGCAGCAAGAAGCATCCGCATTCGTATCATCAGCACATGCATCCGCACCAGCATCCGCATCAGCACCAGCACCAGCATCAGCATCCACATCCGCATCATCAGCATCGACATTCGCTGACCACGCGGCATCGCGTGCTGCGCACTCGGACACGCAGCTCGGGCGGACCGCAAAATGTGTGGGACGAGCAGCTGATGGAGGTGAGTGGGGGCGGTGCGGGATGAAATGTGTGAGTGTGCAAACTGCACACAGCATAATCCTGGGTACGAGTCCGGGTACGAGTCCGGGTCCGGGTACGGGTCTCGGCCAGGCACTTGTCATTTATTTATAGTCTTTGCAAATTGTGTTTCTGGCTTTTGCCTTCACTATCAGCATCAGCCTCAATTTGGCACACGGTCCGGGGCATCAAAGGAGGTTGCCCGGCAACGGGGTCAAATGTCAGGGCAGTGGAGGACTGAATTAACGCCTCCACGAGCACAAATAAGTAATTAAACGCAAACAAAGACGCACGACACTGGCCACTGCGCACATCCCGGGCACAGATTTTAATTTAAATTACCAAACGACCTTCGACCAACCCCTCCCACTTCCCCCTGTCCCTTCCCTCTGCCTAGCGAAAATCCAGTTCAGTTTTATTCTCGCGGCCGCAAACGGGCAAAAGTCAAGTGTCAAAAGCGAATCTGTCGATTGCAATCGACTGGCCTGACAATGCGCCTCACCCAAGCGCCGTCTTTGATGGCTTGCAGTTCAAATAAACGTGATGGACTCGCTGATACCCAGTCTTTGTCGGCTGAGCTACCTCAGAGAGCTTGTAAGATTTGCGTAGGTTTGTTAAGCCTGCATATATACACTCCATTTACTGCAAATGTAACTAATATCGATTTTTGATTTCTCGATAAATATGGCTATCGACTTTAAAACATGCTTTCTACAACAAGCCATTGTTGTTCATGGCACAAACAACGAGTGACATAGTGTAAAATATATCCTTATTTGTTTAGCTATCGATAAATATCGTTATCGTTTTTATAACACGTTCGTTTAAGCAAAAAAATGCTTACATGCCACGCAAAAACGAGTTTATCTAAGCAACATATTTATTACTTCTCTTCCAATTATCGATAACTTTATCGATATCAATTATGCAAGAGGTTTTTGTAAAGTTTAAACATTATTCTTAACTTTTGAAACTTAGTTTTACAGCATAGCAGTAAAGCTGGAATGATACAATTCGTTTTGCAGACTCTTGTAAGATTTAGCTGCTGTTCCCACCGTCAAATCATAATTTTTAGAGTATCCTGTGAGTTGGAAACTTTCAATCGAATGCAAGTTCTGCGCTGATAGTTCTGAAAGAGGGGTAACTAGTAGTCGAGTGCTTTTAACAGCAGACATTACATCAGCTCTTCGGCATATGCGAAAAGGAAAAATCGTATGCACGCTTGATGCCAATTAAAGGGTATTTGCTATTCGATCATTTCATAAAGAGTGCCTAATAGTCGTATACTTGTCATAAACTTGTTCAGTTTGTGGGTTTTTTGTATGAATAAGGCAGCCAGTGAATGTTCTATGTTAAGTAAGGGGTATCTAACTAGTCGGTGCCCTTGAACAATGGGATGTAACGAGGTATTCGTTATACTGTCTATTGCCCTATGCATGCATTAATATAGTTTAAAATACATAGACGAGACTGATTAATGGGTATGTGCTAGTCGTGCACTCACAACTACATCCCTGCTCTATCTATATAACATTTTTATCTGTGTATATATTGTGTGTTCCATTCCCAGCATCTGACTGCCTACTCGCCGTCGCCGATCTCGACGCGCTCGCACCGGATCAATCCCGTCTCCTCGTACCAGGTGCAGGCGGCATTGGCGGCTTCGCGACGTCGCGAGTCGATCAACAGCTCCATTGGCGCCACCTCGATACGCCGCCTGATCACCTTGAACAATCGCAACTGCCGCCACAAGGTGCCCGCCCACGTGCGCCAGAGGGTGTGGCGCCAGTTCACCTGCCTGAGCATCGCCCACGGCCTGATGAGCGCCGTCCTGCTGCCGGTGATGGCGCTGCAGGGCTCCAGCTCCGTCTGGCATCATCGCGAGCAGTGGCTGCCCATCGGCCCGAACATCGGATCTCTGCTGCTGGGCGCGCTCTTCCTGGTCGCCGCCTGCATGAGTGTGCCGGGCATAAGGCTCATCCGGAGATTCGGCTACACCCCGCTGCTGGCCGGGAACTGCCTGGCGGTGACCCTGTTCCTGCTGTCGCACCTGTACGCCTCCATCTACACGCTGCTGCCGGCCTACCTGCTGCTCGGCTTCATGCTGAGCGCCGCCAACAGCTGCAAGGCGGCGCTGATTGTCCACTACGGCGGCAAGCTGAGCTGCTCCCACGAGCAGGAGTGCGCGTCGGACGCGCTGCTGGAGGAGCACAAGATGTTCTGCAATCGGGACCAGAAGGTGCGCCGCCTGGCCCGCTGGCTGCGCGCTGCCCAGGATCTCGGCCTGATCCTGGGCGCCCTCCTGGCCTCGGTGCTGCTCGCATGCAATGCGAACGACTGGAGCTGCTCCTCGGGCAGCGCCGAGACGAGCAGCAACGGCAACGGCAACGGCAACGGCAACGGCAACGGCAGCCACCTGCCCGCCACCAACTGGCCTCAGCCGGAGGACTTCTACAACCGGAACGAGCACGGCGAGCGCATCTGTGGCGCTGACATGTGCCCGCTGCAGCTGGAGGTCAGCTGGTTCGCTGCCAATGATACGGGCGCCATCTATGCCGGCTTCATTGAGAGCGGCTCCCGTGCCGGCGGGCAGTCGCTGCTCTGGCTCTATGTGGCGCTCTCGCTGCTGGCGCTGCTCTTGTCCCTGCTGCAGGGTCGCCAGGTCCTGGTGTCGGCCAGCCGGCCTGAGCGCTCGCTCAAGGATGTCACGGACACGCTGCTCTTCGCCGGACCCCTGGCCTATTTCGTGGGCACCGAGCAGGGCTACATGCTGGGCGACTTTCTGCGCGCCTTCGTCTCCTGCTCCCTGGGCATCAGCATGATCCCGGGCGCCCTCATCGGCATGGGCATAATGCAGCTGATCGTCTCCTGCACGCTGAGCATGCTGCTCCGGCACACCAAACGCATCGTGGTCATATGTGAGTAGCAATCACTTTGTTCCGGCATCGTTTAGTCCTAATCCTTTGCTCCGATCCCACAGTGGCCGGCTTCTTCTTCCACTCGTGCTTGTTGCTGGCGCTGTCCAGCTGGAAGCCCTCGAGCGACGACAGCGCTCTCTTCTATGTGATAGCCGCCTCGTGGGGCGCCTGCAACGGGATGTGGGAGACGCTGCTCCTCTCGCTGGTCACCCTCAATCATGTCCAGCACGACCATGTCACGGATGTGACTGCGCCGCTGCAATCGCTGCGGTTCCTCGGACTGGCCATCACCTTCGCCGCCCACGGCTTCCTCTGCGAATCGGTGAAGATCATCGCGCTCGTCGTCCTGCTCGTGATCAGTGTGCCGCCATATGCGATGCTGGAGATTCGCTTGGAGGCGCAGCGGAAGGCGACGTTGATCAGCTTATGACGCAGCTACTTCAGCTAGTCCCGGAGCCGGGGCACTGTGGCACGCACGCACACCATGTAACTATGGAACCACCATGGTTACGGCGGCGTACCGCAGGCTGACTGACTGACCGATCCTCAAGGATCATCAGCTAAAATGCCCCATCCAAAACGGAGCCGGAAGACATATTCGAGTTCTGTTAATCCAACAGTATTCAAAAAAAGACAGAGATGAGATGAGAGAGGGAGAGTGAGGGGGAGAAATAGAAAGAGAGAGAGAGAGAGAGAGAGAGAGAGAGAGAAGGATAGAAGAAAGAGATCGGGAGTGTAGAAAGGGATAGGGGAGAGACAGGTGCAGATAGAGGGACAAAAAAATAGAGAGAGAGATAGAGAGAGGATTAGAGATCAGAGGGAGAGGGAGATAGGAACAGATAAAGAGAGAAAGAAAGAGACAGCGAGATCGAGAATCTGTGCTAATGTTTGATCCCAGTCGCTCTCTTAGTCCAAGTCCATACACTGTCTATATATCAATATATATACATACATATATCCTATACACACACATACACATACATGTACACACACATATATACATATAGAGTAATATGTACTAATCTAATTGAAACATATGCCAGTGCCAACAATGTTGTTCCAAATCTTTACCACGAAATTTGGACTAAGCCACGCAGTCCAGAGCCTAACGTATCGTAGTTGATCAATTTAGCATATTAGAAGCGTTCTTCTCTGTCTGTTTCCCATGGATAATACTTAGGCTTAGCTTCAAGAATTATAATGGATATTATTAAGCGACTATTTTGTGCCATCAAAGCTACAAATATATATATACACACACACACACATATGTATTAACTGTATTCCTCGATGTATGTCAAACTACGTCTAACTCTAGCCAATCTAAAGCATGTTTCGAAACGAAAACCAAAACTATAATGAATCTAGAAATCGTGTTCTGCATTTCGTTTTCGATTGAGGCAATTCAGTATGACTATATAGCATCTCTGACTTTAGGAAAATTTAGTTCTATTCAGCATATGCGATATATGAAAAGGATATTAATTAAAATGAAGGCAGATTTCTGATTGCTATATGAAGAATACTTGAATTGAGTTTGATTTTAATTTTAAATAAATTTTATATTATATTCAATGAGATCGAAAACGAATCATAGAACAGATTCTCAACTATTAGCTCTGAATTGCTGTGAACTGGATAGAAAATTTGTTAGCTTCTAGAATGTATTTGGATGTTTGAATCGTGTTGTCTCCATAATGTTGTTCTCGATGTACTTAAAAGATATATATATTTAGCAAAAGATATATACGTTTGTCTATTTGGGATGAGATTTCGTCCATTTGGTCAATTGACGAGGCGAGCTAAGGAGAGATAGAGAGAGAAAGTAAGAGAGAGAGAGAGAGTTGAGATGTTGAGCGAACTTTCCATTTATTCCCATCTTTTTCCCAAAACTATCCAATTAAAAAAGTATATAAGAAGTTATATAATATATGTACAATCGCTAGGATAGCACAGGTGAAATCCTAAGATCTAAGAACAATGTTAACATTTTATGCAGAACAAAAGAGAAAAACAAAACTTTTACGAAACAAATTATATAAATGAATAGATTTTTGTAATTGAGACTTTATATGGACGGCCAACGGATCAGGAATGTATGTGGTTAAAGTATTCAAGATTGAACTCTATAGAATTTGATTCTTTTTTTTTTTTCTAGGCAATACCTAGATAATATACACAAGTTAAAGTAAATGAAAAAAAAAAATCACAGTGATAAATAAAATGAAAAAAAAAAAAAAACACTAATTAAACTAGAGTTAACCAAAGAAATACATTAAAAGAAAATTAAAAAATATCTAAAAATAAAAAAAAAAAATGGAAAAATGTTAAGCACATGCCAAATGTCTAAGTTTAAACAATTTATGAATGAATAATGTGACAACTTATTTATGTGTGTACAAGATCAATAAAGAGTTTATCCACATTGATCTGCGCTCTAATTGGTTCTTTAATCGAACAGTGGGCGAAGAAAGTATTTGCCGCAGAGCAAATTATATACAAACTTGTAGTGAAGGGAATTGTCTTTGAATCAGTTAGCTAATTATTACATATTATTATATATATTATATATAAACTTCAAAAACTTATAACTTATTTTTTTAATTTATTTTTGTAATTTTTATATATTATTTAACAAGTTTTCTGTTACCTTTATTAATCAATAATTAATTTTTGTTAATATTCGTTTGTTAAACATCCAATCCTATTGCCAGCCTCGTTTGCTACAGGGTATAGCAAACAGGTCAAACAATTCGGCGTGTTAACATATTTATGGCTGGCAGTGCAGCGCAGCCATGAAAGGTCAATAAAAAGAGCTTAACTTGTTTACTTACAACGCCATTCATGACGTCGAAGCTTTTACCAAAGCTCAAACAAGTCAAACGCCGCGAAAGCGAATGAGGAAGAAGCACAAAATGACAGAGAGCGGTGGGAGAGAGAGAGAGAGCGCGCGCGCGCGAGAGCAAACACTTCATGGCGGTTAGCTTAACGCTTAGCTTCGGTTGGCCTCTCTTGCCCTTTCCCACCCCCGTTTTGTAATGCACGCAATAAGCAACAAGCAACAAGTGCGAGCGAGCGAGTGAGCGCGCTGTCGGCAAATATTTCAATTAAACATAGAATGCAAGCAACTACAGTTTGTGTGTGTGTGTGTGTGTGCATGAGTGTGTTTGGGTTGCTCATTTATTAGACAAATAAGCTTTTGCAGGGCTTTATCAATTGAGCGGCGCGATTTTTGGCACAGTTGCTCGGCTAAATCGAAGTAGATCGTTTTGCAGAGCGCCCGGCGGCAGCTTCAAACATTTACAGCAACAGCAACAACAACAGCTAGAGAATGATGCCAATAAGAGCAGCTGTAAGCCCGGAGCAAGTGGATGCCAAGCTAAAGGAACTGTTGAATTGGTTCGAAAACGCCACAACTTTGCCAGAAAAAATCGGTAAGATAATGCCATCGGAAGAAATTATGATGGATATATGTATGTATATATATATATATATATGAAGATATGTGTATTCATCTTAGCTAGCGAATGGGATAGGTTAGGAATTGTCGGTATATTGAGTACATATTTGTACATGGCCAGGTAAATACCTTGTACCCCAGACAAACCTGATAGCCTTATCAATACAAAAGCCAAATAAAAAGCGCCATTAGTCAGTGTAAAGATAAATCTATAGCTCTCTTTGTATTTTTTCCATATATATACGCGAACAAAAAAAAAAACAAATCAAGGAAAGCCCAGACAAGACATGCTATACTGGTTTAGATACCCTAACAACAGTTTCTATGTAAATTTATTATAATAACTTATAATACGAATAATAATCCAGTTTGTTTTAGGGTATATACAGATATGTACATATATGTAGGTAGATATGCGTCAAGAAGATATACATATGTAATAAAGCTATCAAACCTAACATTTTTTCAGCTAAAATTTCAGTTGTTTTTTATAACCCATTTCTTCTATGGATACAAAGTTCATCAACACAGCTGCATATAGAAAAAGTATAAACAAATATTAATATGTTTTATATCTCGAGTTCAATTTAATATATTTCAATTTCAACTGTTTTGCTTTCCAGTCAGCTATACGATACAGTAATTCGATAAGTGAGATAAGCGTAAAAAAAGCTAAATATCTCATAATACTTAATTCATAATATTTAGCTATTTACATATACTTCCTTAAAGACATATATCACATTACGCTTATAGAGTTACATACGCAACAAGAGTTACATAGTTGATAACATAGTTTAGATACCCCTTCAGATTGGCATTACATACATAGTTTATATAATAAACTAGTAAAAGATTCCGCATGCGAACAGCAGCGTCTGTTGTTGTTGATTTTTCCACATTTATAGCCACAATCATATAGAATATAATCGCCTGTGTCCATATAGTATATATAGGAATAGATAATTATATCAATTGCATTTGCGTTGATTTTATTGCAGAGCCGATTGTAATGCTACGTTTCCTGAAGTGTATGGACTACGACATAGACTCTACCAAAGCCCTGATCCAGCTCAACTATAATCTGCGCAACAAGAATCCAAATCTATTTATAGATCGCAACATGGATCAGGAGATGACGGCCAAGTGCCTAAATGTCTCGTAAGGCAAACATTAACATTTAATATTTCCCATTTTTTGACTGTAACTATGTATGTAACTCCGGTGCTGTCTTAGGGATCTGCTCATACTCCCAGGCGTTACGCCCGAACGCCATAAGCTCCTATTGTTTCGCATGACAGATTTCGATCCACGAACGGTAAGCATAAAATACAATAGATAAATTTTATAGATGGGTGTCAGAGAGAGAGAGAGAGAGAGAGAGAGAGAGAGAGAGAGAGAGAGAGAGAGAGAGAGAGAATGTGAGAGAGATAGAGAGTGAGAGAGAGAGAAAGAGAGGGAGAGAGAGATAGAGAGTGAGATAGAGATAGAGAGTGAGTGAGAGAGAGATAGAGAGTGAGAGAGAGATAGAGAGTGTGAGAGAGAGAGAGACAGACAGAGAGTGAGAGAGCGAGAGAGAGAGAGAGAGAGAGAGGAACCAATTAAGATAATCAATCCAAGAGAGGTATAAAGAACTACAGAGAGAGAGAGAGAGAGAGAGAGTGAGAGAGAGAGAGCGAGAAAGAGAGAGATAGGGACAAATTAAGATAATCCAAGAGCTATAAAAAGAACTAGAGAGAGAAAGATAGAGAGAGAGAACGAGAGAGAGGGAGAGAATAAGAATGATATGTAGAGTGACAGAATGTGAGAGAGAGCTAGGAAGTATAAGACTGACAATCAGAAAGAGAAGTTGATGAAGAGTTAGAGAGGTAGGTTAGTCTGGCTAATATGCATCCATAGAGCTACTGATATGACTTATTTCCACTCTAAATTCACAGCGCAACTCTGTGGAGGAGACGAAAATCTTTTTTATGATGGCCGATGCGCGCTTTACCGAACCGGATGTAGAGAGATCAGCAGATGCTGCCAACGAGAATGCAGGTCCCAGCTTTACTGATGATGATCTGGCGGATGGCGATGTGCAGATCGTTGACATGAATGGCTATACGATGAGGCACATAGCGTACGTGTCGGTCTTTGTGCTACGCGTCTACATGAAATTCCTTCAAGAGGCATATCCCTCCCGGCTGCGGGCGATGCACATCATCAATTGTCCCCCGATTCTGGACAGGATGATGTCGCTATTTAAGCCCTTCATACGCGAGGATGTCTACCAAATGGTAACTAAAGCGACGATATTGATTTCCTAACTGATCAATCATCATATTGCTTCTTAAATAGATCAACTACCACACCGAAGGCATGGATAGTCTCTATGAGCTGATACCGAGGGATATGCTGCCAGTGGAGTACGGCGGTAAAGCTGGGACAGTTGCCGAAATCAAACAGAAATGGATGCAGGTCATGCGCGACAAATCGTAAGTCTAAATATATATAAGAATATAAGATATAAGAATATAAGATCGGATTACTACACTATATATATAATATACTACTACTACTATATATATAATACACATTATATATGTACTTGCAGCGCCTATTTGAGCGATGACAGGTATTGGAGGGTGACGTCGGAGACGAAGAGCCGCTGGTCCTGGTTCTAGTGATGCCAAATGAAGCTAAGCAAATCGTTAGCCGCAAATGTGATTATTATGTTAAAGGATAATTTCGGGTGTAAAAATGTAAACTTAGGCCACTTTTTTTTTCTTCGTATAAATGCTCGCAGAGGCATTGAATTTGATGTTGAAAATATTACAATGTTTAAGGACTTCCAGAAATACAGAGTCTGCAATCTTTTTTAAATTTGTCCAAATTTGTCGTATTTATTTGTGTATATGTTTTATAGAATTTTAGCAAACTTTTTACCCGGAATCCACAATGGAGGTACTATGCGATTATTTGAGCCCCTTTCAAAAGGAACTGCGCTATCTGGCGCTGATGCTGAGCTGCGTGAAAGTGTGCCGTGGTCTGGGCGTGCTCTTCCGTGTGAGATCGAATGCGGCGAATAGCGATTCAGTCTCCACGAAGCCACTGATGGGCGCTTTGTTGATGTCAACGCTGGGCATGCGCTTGGCCGCCCTGAACCACGATCGGAGCATGATGACCCTGCATAGCTCCAGCCTGGTGCTGAACATCACATACCTCATCATCTTCTATCAGTATGCCTCGCCGGAGCGCAGAGAGCGCATTGTTACCAAAACCTCGCTAATTGTCCTGCTGATTGGCATATGCATGGGCTACTCCGTGGTCGGCGAGGTGGCGACTGTGAAGCGGGACTTGAGCATCGTGATGACGGCGACCACATCGGTGCTGATCTTGTTGGGGCTGCTGCAGCGCACTGGCTGCCTGGGCTGTATGATCTCCATACTGGTGGTCTCCTCGAAGGTCCTCTATGCGCTGTCGACCAATAACCGGTTCCTGCTCTATCAGTGCATGTTCCTGTTGACCCTGGACCTGCTGCGCGTCGGCCTAATGTTCACCAAGATCGACTCTGACTCGGATGACTGCTGCTGTTGCGACTTCGACACGCGCTCCTGAGTGTCCTTTCAATGGTTCGTTAGGTGTAGCCCATGTGCATGTATGTGTGTGTATATGTGTATATATGTATGTATATGCATTAAATCCATTGTGTCTGATCTTAAACATGGCCTAATGTCTATGCCATTTACTGTAATAATTCATAATTGCGCTAAATGGTTTCGGTTTCGATTTCGAAATCGATTCTAGTTCACATTTGTGTCCGAAATTTCCTGGGGCAAATGCGAATTCAATGCACGATCGGGCGATTAGATAGATGCGCAGCAGCTGTAACTGACAAATGAAGCCAGGCACAAATTTAGGCACTATTAAGCGGCAACAACTGGCCAAATGGCCAAATGGTCGAATGGGCGAATGGGCAAGCGGAAGGCAATTAAAAAAATAAATATTGTACGTGTCTTCCATCAGACGAGAGTGCGAAAGTATTTAAATTCAAATACGCGCATACGTATTTGCAATATAAATCATTCATTTATATATATATATATGTATAGATTGAAGCACGAATTATGAATCAAATATTATAGGCTGACTGGCGCAGTCAGTTGGGCAGCAGGCTTCAAACGCAACGGTACACAAAACCATTTGCTGCGCAGGCAATTTGAAAAAAAAAAAAATACATAAATAAAACCGATTGCCATCACGATAGCAAGTGCCAATACGAGTAATTTTCATTTCGATACCGATACGATAACGCAAGCGATGAGCAGCGATAGCGAAAGTGAAAATCAGCTGAGACGCGATCGTGATTTGGCCGAGCTTAACGAATGGTTTCACGCCAATGAGAACCTGCCGCAAGAAATTGGTAAACAAACAGCGTTCAGTGTGTTCTCTGTCCTCTGATGTAATATTGCATGCGGGCCTGCAGTCTATATTGGCAGTGGATGGAGGGTTCTGGTTTTGCTGAATCGCTGCCAAATAATGCAAACTCTCGTCTTGAGTGCTGGCCCAAACGCGTGCATAAATACGTCAATAATACTTAATGAGGTCGTTAGTAGGCAGCCAAGCATTTCGGCCATTTGAATGGCCGATATGCTGAGTGTTCGTTGCGTCATTGTCAACTCATATATATATATATAAATATAGTATATATATCTAAATATATTGTGTTTTTGCAGAGCCTTTGCTGCTGCGCCGGTTCTATCAGTGCATGTACTGCCATGTGGAGGACACCAAGCAGCTCATCGAGGTGAACTATGCGCTGCGGAACAAGCATCCGCATTTGTTTATCAAACGGGATCCGCTCGACGAGGACAGTCGTCGCACCTTTGAATATGCGTAGGCCAAGAACATATATATATTCCTTTGTGCTCATCTTTTAACAGGTTTTCTTTGCAGGGATATTTTGCCGCTTCCGGGCTTGACTCCGGACAAATACAAAGTCTCGCTCTACTGCTTTAGGGACTTTGACCCGTCCAAGGTACGCATCTCACTCGATATATATGTATACTATAACTTGGAATACTTAGCTTGCCTTGCTTGCAGATGCATCATACGGAGGATACGCGTGCATTTTTCATGGTCACCGACTGTCGCTTCGTAACGGTCGACGATGTGGATAACAAGGAGCAGCTGTCGGAGGGCGAGGTGCAGATCTTCGATATGAAGGGCACCACCATGCGCCATATATCGCGTTTGACGATTAGCACGTTGCGTGCCTACATCAAGTTCCTGCAGCTGGCCTTTCCAGTGCGCCTCAAGGCCATTCACATGGTTAACTGTCCGACGTATCTGGACCGCATTGTGAGCGTGGTGAAGCCGTTCATAAGCGACGAGGTCTTCAAGTTGGTACGTTCTATTCAGCTCCTCTTCTTTTATTATAAATATATTAATGAATTTCTTTCCATTCAAGATCAAATTCCACACATCCAGCATTGACTCTTTGTATGCATTTGTGCCTCGTGCGATGCTGCCGGAGGAATATGGGGGAGCTGCCGGGTCTCTGGCCACACTGCGGGCGCAGACCCAACAGGTCCTGGCGGAGAAGAGGCAAGTAGACGAAAAAATTTGCATGGAGTTACTATATCTTTGACAATCTTTATTTTAGGGACTATTTAATGGATCCTAATAACTGGGTCGTTGAGAAGCCTGAGAAGCGTAACGGCAAATCGTGGAAGCTATTTAACTAAGAAGCAGATGACGTGTGCTTTCGGGACTTTTTTTTTTTTTTAATTAAATATATGTATTGTCTAGTTTTGTTTCTAATTGTGTAGCTTTTGTATGTGCTATGTACTATGTATTTATGTTTTGTATATAATATTTCAAATATGGGATTGTTTTTAAAGGGATATTAAACAGATGTTTACTACTGTTTATTTGTACTGTACCTTATTTAAGACTGTTTGCGCAGTTAGCTGAATTCATGAATGAATTAGGCACTTGTAACAATTAAAAACTATTTATAAAATATTAAATTATTTTCGTTTTATTTTAAATACGTTGCAAAAGCGGTATCGATAGGCCATTTTATTTTTAATCGAAATATACAAAATCGTACTCGATAACACTTCACGTTGTCGTGTGAATAGCAGAATGTATTAGCAAGAAGAAGAAGCATTGGCAATTCGCGCATCTCTAATGCCGTGTTTATTTTAAGTGTTTGTGCATAAAAGTCCGCTTGAATCAAACATTTACATTCATTTAAAATAAATTCCATCAATAAACACATAATTACAGCATGGAACGACCACAGAAAATGCCCAAGGTGGCAAAGGTACGTCCGTACATGTTCCCAAATACAACGCCGTCCAACGTAAACGTTTCTGTTTTCAGGTGAAAAATAAAGCGCCCGCCGAGGTGCAAATTACAGCGGAACAACTGCTGCGCGAAGCGAAAGAGCGTGACTTGGAGATATTGCCACCGCCGCCCAAGCAGAAAATTTCCGATCCCGCCGAATTGGCCGACTACCAGCAGAGGAAGCGCAAAACATTCGAAGATAATCTGCGCAAGAATCGCATGGTGGTCAGCCACTGGATCAAATACGCGCAATGGGAGGAACAGCAGCAGGAGATTCAGCGTGCTCGCTCCATATGGGAGCGGGCGCTGGACAACGAGCACCGAAACGTAACCATTTGGCTGAAATATGCCGAAATGGAAATGAAGAACAAACAGGTGAATCATGCGCGAAACCTTTGGGATCGTGCTGTCACCATAATGCCACGCGTCAATCAGTTCTGGTACAAGTACACCTACATGGAGGAGATGCTGGAGAACGTGGCCGGCGCACGGCAGGTCTTTGAGCGCTGGATGGAATGGCAGCCGGAGGAGCAGGCCTGGCAGACTTACGTGAACTTCGAGCTACGCTACAAGGAAATCGATCGAGCACGTGAGGTCTACGAACGCTTCGTATACGTGCATCCCGATGTCAAGAACTGGATCAAGTTCGCGCGCTTCGAGGAGACGCACGGCTTCATACATGGCGCCCGCCGTGTCTTCGAGCGGGCCGTCGAGTTCTTTGGCGATGAGTACATCGAGGAGCGTCTCTTCATAGCCTTCGCACGCTTCGAAGAGGGTCAAAAGGAGCACGATCGTGCGCGCATCATTTACAAATATGCGCTCGATCATCTGCCCAAGGAGCGGACGCCAGAGCTATATAAGGCCTACACCATACACGAGAAGAAGTATGGCGATCGGGCGGGCATCGAGGACGTGATCGTGTCCAAGCGCAAGCGTCAGTACGAGCAGGAGGTGGCCGCCAATCCGACCAATTACGATGCCTGGTTCGACTACCTACGCCTGATCGAGGCCGACAGCGACAAGGAGCTGATCCGCGAGACCTACGAGCGTGCGATTGCGAATGTGCCGCCCGCCAAGGAGAAGAACTATTGGCGTCGCTACATCTACATCTGGATCAACTATGCGCTTTACGAGGAACTCGAGACGGAGGACATCCAGCGCACGAGGGAGATCTACAAGACCTGCCTGGAGCTGATACCCCACAAGGTGTTCACGTTCAGCAAGATCTGGCTGCTCTATGCCCAGTTCGAGCTGCGCTGCAAGGAGCTGCAGCAGGCGCGCAAAGCCCTGGGCATGGCCATCGGTATGTGTCCCAGGGATAAGCTGTTCCGCGGCTACATCGACCTGGAGATCCAGCTGCGCGAATTCGAGCGCTGCCGCCTGCTCTACGAGAAGTTTCTGGAGTTCGGTCCCGAGAATTGCGTGACATGGATGAAATTTGCCGAGCTGGAGAATCTGCTGGGCGACACGGAGCGTGCGCGGGCCATCTTCGAGCTGGCCGTGCAGCAGCCGCGCCTCGACATGCCCGAGCTGCTGTGGAAGGCGTACATTGACTTTGAGGTCGCCCTCGGCGAAACGGAGCTGGCACGCCAGCTGTACGAGCGCCTGCTGGAGCGCACACAGCACGTGAAGGTCTGGATGTCGTTCGCCAAGTTCGAGATGGGCATCAATCATGGCCAGGCCGATGCCGACTTGAATGTGCGCCTTGCGCGCCGCATCTACGAGCGAGCCAACGACATGCTGCGCCAGCTGAACGACAAGGAGTCGCGCGTCCTGCTCCTGGAGGCGTGGCGCGACTTCGAGCGCGACGTCAATGATACGCAGTCGCTGCAAAAGGTGCTGGACAAGATGCCGCGCCGCATCAAACGGCGACAGAAGATCGTCTCCGACGAGGGCGTCGAGGAGGGCTGGGAGGAGGTCTTCGATTACATATTCCCCGAGGACGAGATGGCACGACCCAATCTCAAGCTCCTCGCCGCCGCCAAAATGTGGAAGAAGCAAAAGCACAGCGACGTGGATGCACCCCCGCCCACGACTACGGCGACGCCCACGCCCACTGAGTCAGCGACAGCGGAGCCTCCAGCTGATACATAGAGCAATAGCATCCATCAGTTCCGAATGCCCCCCTAATAAAAAAACTCTCATGTTAATTGCGTGCAGTGCTTGAATTTTCTTATAGACTATATAGAGATTAAGTTTGACATGTGACTGCTACAGTGATAACTGACTAATGACAACTTGCAGAACTGTTAAGAGATGCTTATAAGACTAAGATTGAGCTAGATATTGTATGTATATATGCATATATAGGGAACTAAGACTATTTGTAGAGGAGCAGGCTTTATAGCCAGATTTTACTGTATCTATGGCTGATGGTTCTACGCACTTCAATTGCTATTTATCTGTTATAATCTTTCGATTTCTAGAAACTTTTGCTAGCTGAAAATCAACGGTGGTATCCTGATATATAAGATATATGTTTATATATAGACATATACATATATATCTTGTACTATAAATGTATCTATCAAGTATACCTTTGCTTATGTTCTAGGAAAATGTTGTAGGCGGTGGAGTCTATGCTATGGGTAGTTATGGGTTTTGAATATGTTATTTGGGTTTATCTAATCTATTACTTGGATAAATGGATGCGGATATAACTTCTATATATGAATTTGTATTAGGAATCAATTATTTGATATGTTCCCACTACTATACTATATATCTATATCTTTATCTATAACTATGTCTTTTTATTTGTATATGTCTTTAGCTATGTCTCTATCTATATCTATGTCTATGTCTATATCTAAATCTGTATCTATATCTGTATCTATATCTATATCTATATCTATATCTATATCTTTATATATATCTACATCTATATCTAGATCTATAACTATATCTATGTCGATCTATATCCATTACTATATATGTATCTAGATATTCATCTATATCTATATATATGTATATTCCCCCTTGATATAGCACTTGGCTCCGTAGGCTCTTCAGTTTTCCTGGGAATCACTCTAGTTATAGTAGGTCCATGCTTGTGGATTGTTGCTAGCCCAAGGCCTGATAATGATCCTTTGATCTTCCATGACTTACTATAGCACACATGTGTATATATAGTTGTTCGATTCGCTCCCCATTCACTTGGCTCGCAGCAGCAACGTGAAGGCGGAGTAGGTTGATCTGATGACCTGTTGCAAAGGAATCTCTTAGAGATATGAACGTAAATTGAGAGCGTGAGATTCACCTGCTCGAAGGTCTCCAGGGTGACGGCTATGTAGCCGCCGGCGTAGATGCAGAACGTCTTCTGGCTGCGCATCAGCGTGAAGACCAGCAGCCGGCGGAACTCCGGCGTCTGATCCAGCCAGTTGCAGGCGTAGAAGGCATCGCAGAGCTGCTCGCTCTGGCTGCGCATACGATCGCCGAAGTAGCAGATGATGAACACCTCCAGGGTGACGGCCAGGAAGAACACCGTCGAGAGCATCATGGCGGAGAGATCGTGCGTGTCGGACACGTAGAGGAAGTGCATGGCCACGGTGCACTGCACCGTGGCGGTGCAGAGGAACTGGGCGAGGCAGGCGATGGAGAGGATGTGTTGGATGTTCGCGTGCAGCTCGATGATGGTGAAGAAGTCCTCGATGCACTCGCACAGCTCCAGCCGGACGATGCGGCACCAGGACGGGCAATTCGCACGGCCCGGATAGCCGATTCGCCGGACGCGCAGCTCCAGGGCGCGCATGTGGCCCGTGAGCACGCAGAGGTAGGCCGGCGGATAGGAGTCGTTGGCGCAGTCCTGGATAGCCTGAATGACCAGGCCGAACAGCTGGTAGCAGCAGATGCCCGCGTACGCCCGATCCGAGCTGACCCAGTCGACGCCGAACCAGGCGGGATAGAGCAGCCGCCGCTCGCTGGCTATGGCCACGCGGATGCAGCTGAGCAGGGTGCCGAAGACAAAGATGCCGGCGAAGATGCGAAAGCTCTTCCGCGCCACGTGCACAGCCTGCCGCAGGGCGGCCAGCTCCGCCGGATGCCGTACGCTCAGCGCCCGCCGGTCCAGCACCTGGAGCAGATCGCGTATTTCGTCCAGCTGCCGGCGCACCAGGAACACATTGATGAACTTGAAGTTGGCCGCAATGTCGGTGATCGTAATGGTGAGATTCTCGCACAGCTCCTGCAGATTGCGCGTCAGGATGAGCCGCGCCAGCAGCGTCAGCGGAAAGAGCAGCGTGACCAGCACATTCAGCGAAATGGCCTGGAACAGGTACCTCGGACGCGACATGCCCGCGGGCCGGATCAGCCCAGTTAGCTCCCAGACGCGCCAATGATAGCTAAGCGCCTCGTGCGTGTCCAGCGGCTGCTGCACTGCATCGAACGCGACTCTCTTTAGCTGTTGCTTCTGCTTCATCTCGTCTTGCTGGAATGTCTGCTCCTTTTGAGCAAGCCATGCTCCGCCCGGAGGCTTTTATAGCTGCGCGTGCAAGGTGTCGGAATTCTCACTGTTTCGGCGCAATTATGGCGCCATTATAGACCCTACTTAACGACCCGCCCAATCAAAATTTCGCCATTTATAATTTGTTTATCGTTTTATTATCCAAGAGCTCATCAAATGTGGGGGCTGAGAGGGGGCTTATCAATCAATCGCTCAATCAAACATTCAGGCAATCGGGCGTTGCCCAATTTGAATACGCAATGCGATCCTGCAGCGCCTCAATTACAGTTAATTCTCATGATGGGATGCAGGTGTGTGTGTGTGTGAGAGAGTGTGTGTGTGTGTGTGTGTGTGCAGAAATTGACAACGTTTGACCCAAGCTAATTTCCTGCTTAAGATGGGCAAAAGTACTTAAAATCCATTCAAAAATTTAATTCGAACTCAATTCAAAACATCTGCAGATCTAACCCTGATCTCGATACCCATTGCATATTTATATTGCTTCTAATCTCAACTAGTTCTTAGGGGCAACAAATTCTGATTA
This sequence comes from Drosophila meridionalis, assembly GCA_035045145.1. Taxonomy (NCBI): domain Eukaryota; kingdom Metazoa; phylum Arthropoda; class Insecta; order Diptera; family Drosophilidae; genus Drosophila; species Drosophila meridionalis. The sequence goes on along the minus strand of JAWNPG010000009.1, from coordinate 5,488,168 downwards.
GATATAGAGCCAAAGTTGTTTAAGTAGAACTAGAGAACTAAAGCTAAACTAAAAGATTTAATAAGAATTAAGAATTAAGAAAATCTAACATAAATTCAATATATATATATATATTTTTTTTGTTTTCATATTCTTTCAAGGTTTCATGTGGTAAACCCCTTCAACTAGGTGATATGTCTGTGTGTCTCTCTCTATATATATGTGTATAGTACGAGTATATAGAGGTTTGTCTTTGGAACACGATAGCCTAACTAAAGTTATACATAGGTCTATTTATATAGCTGGCTCTATCAAAACTTTGCTTCAAGCGACACGGATTAAGTCTAAACTTAGTCTAAAGAAAACTAAAATTGCTTGAAAGTTGAGGCCCATCTCAACAATATGGTAAATGGATCACGAATATATATATATATGTATATATAGTATTGCTGTAGAGAGAGTGAGTGTGTGTGAGTTTTGCTTTGTATATAGTATATATTTGTTTGTATAATTGCATATATATGGGACGATGCACGTAGTATGTGTAGACGCTATTAACATAATTTTAGCTCATTTACATAATCTCGAGAGATGTAAAGATATAAAGATTTATACATATATATAAATATGTGTGTGTATAATGAATGATATAGACATAGTTCAATATGTACATAGGAATTGCAAAAATAATTCGATCTATATAAGCAGTTTTAAAGCTATGCTGGAGGGATGCGGATGCGGTTATGAATACGGTTGTGGATGCGGATGTGGATGTTTTTTGGGAACAAAGAAAACGGAAAAACAAATCGACTCAAAAACACATACAAAAATTCAACTTTTGTTGGGTTTGGGATGGGATTGGGATTGGGATTGGGATTGGGGGAGGTTCTAATTCGTATCATTTCACTTAACTCGAAGACTTAATTCGTAATTTTTAAGAATTAATTTAAAAATACAATTAAGCAAACAGAGCAGAATTTCTTATTACTATGTGGAGAAACATTGTTAAAGCTTTTTCGTGTTCTCGTTTTTGTTTTTGTTTTTGTTTTGTTTGTATAATTTATAAATTTGATTCTGGAAAAAGCAATGCAAAAGCAAAATTGGAAAATATTTAACTAGTTTTACAAATAGATCTACTTGATCTGCATAGTTATACAATTGTGTATAAATATATATATATATATGGTTTATCCAACTTAACAATTAACAATTACGATTCGTTACGTAGATTACATTACGTTACGTTACGTTACGTTACGTTACATTACAGCTAACAATTGTTTTAAAGCCATAAAAATACAATTTTTACGCAATTCTTTTGCGTTTTCTTTTTTTTTTTTCGTTAACAATTAAATGATTTTATTAATTTTTGCTTTGTTTTTGTTTGTGTTTTTGTTTTTGTTTGTTAATTTGTTGAATTTGTTAAGCTCAGTTCTTTGAATGTAATTTGTTGTTTGTTTAGTTATAAATATTATTAATAATAATAATTGTTGTTGTTGTTGTTGTTGCTGTTGCTGTTGCAATTGATTGTTGTTTGTATTTTCACGGCTTGGCTTTTTGTGTTGTGTTTCATATTTGAGTCAGGCAATATAGCACAATTAATTATTTATAATAATAAATTAATTAATTGAAAAATATTAATTATATATATATATATATATTTCTTAATATGTATATATATATATAATTAATTGCCCGACTCTGGATCATTTGCTTCGTTTTGAATTTGATTTTTATCTTCATTTTGATTTTGTTTTTGGCTTTTGTTTGGACTTGTTGTTGTTTTAGTTGTTGTTGTTATTTTTGCATCTTGTGCTAATGCGATCTGCTTTGAATTTGCATTCGTGTCTTTATCTATATCTTTGTCTTTCTCTTTGGCATCCTGCAAAAGAATAAACAAATCATATAAAGATGTATGAAAGCGATTCAGATATGTATGCAAGAATATACTACATAAGACTCGGCAAAAGTGAGTGCGAGAGCAAGGGAGATATCATATATCATATACCATGTATCATGTATCATGTATCATGTATCATATATCATATATCATATATCATATATCATATATCATATATCATATATCATATAGCATATATCATATATCATATATCATATATCATATACCATATATCATATATCATATATCATATATCATATATCATATATCAAATAATCACATATCATATATCATATATCATATATCATATATCATATATCATATATCATATAATATATATCATATATCATATATCATATATCATATATCATATATCATATATCATATATCATATACCATATATCATATATCATATATCATATATTATATAGCATATAGCATATATCATATATCATATATCATATATCATATATCATATATCATATAGTATATATCATGTATCATGTATCATATATCATATATCATATATCATATATCATATATCATATATCATATATCATATATCATATATCATATATCATATATCATATCAAATATGTAGGAATTGCATTTCTGCTTGTTTCGATCTTGTTTGAAGTGGATTGAAAGGAGTTTGGAACGGAAATGGAATGGAACTGCAAGCATATATAGACATAGATACAGTTACAGGTAGAGAAAGAGAGAGCGAAAGAGACAGAGAGATATATGGAGTGGGAGAGAGCGAGTGCAACATACCTTGGCCATTACGGAAGCGGCCTCCTGTTTCAAATACTCTTCGCGCGCCTTTTCGTAGAGCGCCACAAACTTGTCGCGCTGCACCTTGAACTGGGCAAAGAGCTGGTCATCCTTGTTGCCCTTGAGGCGATTCTCGATGTCCAGCTTCTCGTCGTGGATGGCGCGTATCTCGTCGGTCACCCACGGCTTGTCGATGGGATACTGATTCACTAGATTCTTAAGCGTCTTGATTGTGCTCTTGCCCTTGAGCGCCTGCTTGATCAGCTTGGGATTGGGCTTCTTGATCTTGCCGCCGTTCATGTTGCCGCCGTTCATGTAGGGCAGCGGGACGGGCAGAGGCGGCATGCCACGCAGCGGCATGCGTGGCCCCATATGCATGCCCATCATGGGCGGCGGCGGCGGCGGCAGTGGCAGTGGTGGACCGCCGCGTCCGTTGCGGCGCATGAAGGGAGGCGGCGGCGGCGGTGGACCGCCCATTGGCGGCATGGGGCAGCGCATTGGCGGCATGGCGGCTGGGAAAGGCATTGGCGGATAGGGCGGCATTGGGCCACCGCGTGGTCCCATCGGTCCACCACCCGGGCCGCCCATCATGTGGCGACCGCCACCACGATTTATTGGTCCGCCGCCCATCATTTGTGGTCTGTTGTAGCCGTTGCGCTGTGGTCCATTGAAGCGATTGGCATTGGGCGCATGGAAACGCTGCTTCGGATGCGGCTGCCATCCATTGTCGCCCATGGCTGCGGGGCCGCCGATGCCCTGGGCTGAAAAGTGAGAATTGTGCGGAAGGGGATGCGGTTGCTGCGACTGCTTATGACCCTTGGACTGTTTACCTTTCAGTTGCTTCTTTTTACCCCCATCCACAGCTCCGTCCGCCGAGTTGCCGGCTTGCACCGTTTGTGCGGCCGTCGCCAGTTTGGGCGGCGGCGCGGGTGTGGGGCTGTTGAAGTCTATGTAGAGTGGATCACTGGGCATCTGGCAGGATGTGTACATCAATTGATTCGTTGGCTGGGCCTGTGTCTGCACCTGGGCCTGCACCTGAGCCTGAGCCTGGGCCCGGTACGGCTTGCGATACGGTGCGATTGCGGCACGAACATTTGAGCGCTGTTGCTGCTGCATGGCCCGGTTCTGTTGGTAATTGTTAGCCTTTGATACCATTTGTAAAGCAATTAATCTCTATATTTTAGCCGATTGCAAATTAGGCGCTTCGCACTGTTTGCCCTGACAGAATGTCAGCGTAAGATAAAACGAATTGAAATTCTATTACACTCTTAAATATTGCTAGTTCAATTGTAATTGTATATTTCCTAGAGATGAGCAACAAATTGACAGATGGAGAATGGCAAATGCAGCTAGCCGACAATCGATAGTCGCCTTGTTATCGAATTTGAATAGTGCGTTTGAAATTGGGAATATTGTGCTCGTGCTAAGTGCTGCTAAATACCAAAGTAACAGTGAAAATAAGTGTAAAATAGAATCAATAACTTGTCTTATGCAATCAAATAAGTGTATGCAGTTTTATAGTCAATATCACTGTTAAAAAACACCACGTTATGCAAAGAATTGTTCCGTTACGTTTAATGTTAAGTAAGAGCTCTCTTGTGGCGTCACAACTGATTCATGTAAAAATTTGGCGTGCGCATGTGACGTCACACTGTTAAAATAACTGTAGTCTTTGCATAACATTCTAACTACTCAATCGTGAGTGAATTCATTTGTTAATGTAAATAGAATTTTGCGCTTAAAGCGTATTTTTATTGGTGTGTACACACTGTTTTCTGCGCAGGCCCAAAACAGCTGATCAGCTAATTTGCTCGACTGCAGTGCGGTATGTGGGCGTTGCAAGCACAAAAATATTAGAGAGAAAAAACACTTGCTGAGTGCAGAGATTGCAGAGATAATAAACGAAAAAATCGCCTCGCTAGCGAGAAAAAGCTAAACAAGAAGTTGTCATCAATAGTGCAGTTTTGATTGCCATCAACCATGTTTCCTTATCTGAGGAGTCAACGCGTCAATTTGCAGCTGCTGCAGGAGGCGGCTGTGCGGGAGCTAGTGCAGCACCTGGACGCCATCGAAGGTACCAAGGTCATCGTGCTGGACGAAGCAATGATCGGGCCGTTGGACCTCATAACCAAGCCGAAGATATTCACGGAGCGCGGCATTAAGCTGGCCGCCTTGAAGGCCGAATCGCGCAGTCCCAAAGAGGTGCAGAACATCATCTACATTGTGCGGCCGCAGGTGAAACTCATGGACCAGTTGGCCGCCCACATAAAGGTCAACACTCAGCCGGGCCGGCAGTATTACATCTTCTTTGTGCCGCGCCGCTCGTGCTTGTGCATCAAGCATCTGGAGAACCTGGATGTGATCAATGCATTCACCCATATCGAGGAGCTGACCTGGAACTTCTTTCCGCTGGACTCGGACGTTGTCAGCATGGAGATGCCGGATGCCTATCGCGATGTCAGCATCGATGGCGACACCACCGCTCTCTTCCAGGCGGCGATCGGGCTGGTGCAGCTGCAGCGTCTGTACGGACGCATACCCAAGATCTATGGCAAGGGCGTGATGGCTCAGTTCGTCTGGGATCACGCCAAGCAGCTGGCCATCGACGAGAAGTCACTGTACAATGGCGACAAGGGCGCTATTGATCAGCTCATCTTGCTGGATCGGGGCATTGACCTGCTCACCCCGCTGGCCACGCAGCTGACCTACGAGGGCCTCATCGACGAGTTCTATGGCATACGGCAGAATCAGCTAACCCTATCGGCCGAGCATTTCCCGGCGTACTATGCGAATCCGGCAACTGCTGGCGGAAGCGGCGGCGGCGGCGGCGGCTCCACGGCTGGATCTGAGGACTCGGAGCGTTTGTTCGGCGACTCGGAACGAAAGACGATCTTCCTTCACTCCGGCGAGCAGCTGTACGGGGAGCTGCGCAACAAGAACTTCAATGAGGTGCGCATGCTGCTCGCCCGCAAGGTCAAGGACATCCAGGCGCAGATGAACGTCAATCGGCAGGAGCAGACGGTGCAGGAGATCAAGAGCTTCGTCGAACGTCTGCCCCAGCTGATGGAGCAAAAGAAGGCAACATCCGAGCATACGGCCATCGCCGGACTCATTGACGAACGCATCAATGTGTACTCGTTCAACGATGACCTGGCCGCCGAGCAGGAGTTCATGATCTGCGCGGACATCGACAGGCCGAGCGCCTACATTGAGGACCAGATAGCACGCCGTGCCGAGCTGCGCAATGTGTTGCGACTAATCTGTCTGCAGTGTGCCGCCGCCTCCGGCTTCAAGGAGCGCGTCCTCAACTACTACAAGCGCGAGCTGGCCCAGGTCTACGGGCTGAAGGTGTTGCTAATCGTTAGCCATCTGGAGAAAGCTGGTCTCCTGCGTGCACAAACTGAGTCGCGGGCGTATGCCGTATTGCGCAAGGTGAGCACTGAGTGGGTGTGTGGGATGAAGCTGGAGTTGGGAGAAGGAGAAAGGGTGAAGGAAGTAAGGTATATCAGCTAAGAGTGCGATTTCGGGAGAACAGAGTGGGAGTAAGGAGTAAGGAGAACGGAGTAGGAGTAAGAGTAAAGAGTAAGGACTAAGGAGAACAAAGTAGGAGTAGAGATGAAGGAGAATGGAGTGGGAGTAAGGGTAAGGACTAAGAAGCAACTGTAAAGGGATAGCTGTTGAGAGTAAGGGGAAAAAGTAGGAGTAAGGACAAATAAATAGCAGTCAGCGGGTATAGGTGAAGACTAAAAAGGGAAGACCAATAAGTGGAGTAAGGATTACAAGAAGAAGCAAAGGTATAACAGTTTAGAGTGGGGAGTAAAAGGCAGGACCAAGATCTATAGAGACAATAAAGACTAAGAAGTAGGAGTAAGGATTACAAGTTGAAGTAAAGGAATAGCACTTCAGAGTAAAGAGTATGGGCTAACGAGGTAATACTAAGCAGCAGGAGTAAGGATTACAAGTAGGAGTAAAGGAAGAGTAAGGATGGAAGCGAGAGAGCATTACCCGTTTAACGACGAGCAAACACTGTTCTGTTCCAATTTCGATAATCTCTTCTTATCTTTTCTTCTCTCGGCAGACCCTCCACCTGACCGTCGATGACAGCGTTGAGGTCAATCCGAAGGACATTAGCTACGTGCACAGCTTCTATGCACCGCTGACGGCTCGCCTGGTCGAGCACTCGCTCAAGCCGCTCGGCTGGCAGACGCTCAAGAGTCAGATCAACAACTTGCCCGGCCCCACCTTCGAGGACTTCCAGGTGCAGCTGATTGGCATCGGGGGCCGTCACGCAGGCGGCGCCACGCCCAGCGAGTCCTCGCTAATGCATGCGCGGCGCGTCGTTCTGGTCTTCTTTGTGGGCGGCTGCACCTTTGCGGAGATTGCGGCGCTGCGCTTCCTGGCCGCCCAGGAGGACAACAACGTGGAGTTTGTGATCGCCACCACGAAGGTGATCAACAAGCATACATTCCTCGACAGCCTGATGAGCTCGTGAAAGAAGCGACTGAGTCGCTTGGAGGCGCATCTCCTGTCCGTCGGCTGTGGCCTGACGCGCGGACGCAACACCTCCAATCCAATGAAGCCGGGCCAAGCCATGGAGCAGCGTTTGGCGTTCAGATCGGAGCAGCCGCTGCCCAAGCAGAAATATTAAAAGCGTTCAACGATCCCTCACACCCAGATACTATATATATTTATATATCTATTTATACCCCTAAGTAAACTATGATTTTTCGCATACATATGGTACAATCTGAATCCCGTAATATTATACACCCATATATATATATATATATATATATTTTATATGTGTACACTTTGTAGGTGCAAAAGCTTTCGAGATCCTTTATAAGTGTCTACCATATATATACGTAGATATATATGTATATCTATGTATATAAGAAACAAATGCAGAAAGAGAAAACAATATTCAAATCTATATTCCAGGCTAGAACTCCTGATGTTACAGATATAAAAGTTGATATAAATATATAAATCAATCGTAAGACATTCCGCGGCTATTCGAAACTATCGTATATATGTGTGTGTATATATTTAGTATCTATATATATGTGTGTAAATGTCTATAGTTTTTGATGGATCATTGTTGAGCCTGCCCAAGTAGTGGGTATTCTAGATGTCTATATACATATATATATATACAGCTACAACTTTATTGAGTTCAATAAACAAAAATTTAAAATTCCAATATGCGATGGGATCGCTCTCTCTCTCTTTCTATATACGATTTATGGTGATTTGATGACTGAAGAGGCAAAGACAAAGATAGAGAATAGCTAGAATTCATATATATTTTTGTATTACGATTTTTGTTTTTATTTTCAGCTTATGCAAATTGTTTATAATATTCTTTAGTGCCCTACACTATATATATATATAAACTATAGTATTTAAAATGCATACATCCATATAAATATATAGACATATGTGTGTGATTAAGGTTTCTTTTTCTTGTAATTTATCTTTTATTGACGCGTATCAATTTAATTGTTATTCGTTTTATCCGCTTCAAAAATACAATTTATTAATAATAATAGTTAAAAAAAAAAAACAAATTTATAATAAAAAATATTACATATGTATGTTCATTATACTCCTCTCTCTCCCTCTCTGTCTCTCTTTCTATTGCTGCCTCTCTTTCTGGATCTTTTATAAATTGATTTTGTTTATGAATGCATGCAAAATATACTTATTAGACATTATATATATACTATATATATATAACGATCATGTTTCCCCAATTGCATTTGATCTTCGCTTCATAACGGAAAGAATCTTTGTGTTTTTTTTTCATCATTTATCATTTATCATTTTGTTTACTAAAAATGTTATTGCTACAAATTGTTTTGATTTTATATCTTAAGATCGGGGCTTGTGATAGGTGATCAAAATTGTATGTATGTGTGTGTGTGTGTGTGTGTTTGTTTGTGTATATATATATATTTATTATATTAAATGTATAAGACAACAAAAAAATAACTCTCACATAAACATAAATTGTAAATTAATTAAACATTTATATGCATTTAATTTTCTATACAATTTTTATTGTTTTTTGTTTTCTTTTTCTTTTTTCTTTTCTTTTTGACTAAGCATTTTGCAAATTTGCATTAATTAAGTCTATAATAGGCTTATTTTAGTTGTTGTTTTTATTTTTTGTTATCTTTTATACTTATTTGTTTATCAAGTTACTTAATTTGTTTATTTATTAGCAAGTCCGATGGAAAAAACGTAACGTAAAACGTAGGAAAAAATTACAAAAAAAAATTCAAATTTTGGATTTCAACAACATGCAAAAATGGCATCAAGCGCTTCCTCGATCGGTTTTAAAAGTGGATTCCGCTTCTGGCTAAGAGCATATACATAGATGATATCATAGACATATACATAGATGATATCTTATCTCGAATCTTTGCTTGACTTTGCTTCTCTCTTGCATTCTCCGTTTGCTTTTGCACAGTGGAACGCATTATCGATGGCGTTCTCTCATCTCTTCTCGTCTTTTCTCTTCTCTTTCGTCTCGAGCGTCTTCTTGACATAACGAACATTTCCTTTTGACTTTCACAATTTCGTTTTTACACATCTTTTAGCAGTGCACGATCGAGTCGTTGAATAACAAAGATTTTAATTAAATTATTACATAATAATATCAAAAGTTCAAAATAAAACATAAACATTTTGCACACATGCGTGTGGATAGATATACATATATATATACGAGTATATATCATTTTAGATATATATATTATATATATGTCAATAATTTTGTGGGTGTCTGCTTGCTGTTGTTGTTGTTGTTGGTTTTGTTGTTGTTATTGTTTTATGCTCTTTTGTGTATGACAATAAAGGCTTACAGTTTAATTATGTATTTATGCTGATTTCCTTTTGTATACTATATATATACATATATATTTAAATATATATATATATATATATGCTCGCTTGTTTGATTTTGTTTAAATTGTGTTAAGTGTATTATTTATGGTTGTTGCTTGAATTGATTACGTTTGAATACAAAAATTATTGCAGCTTCATTTTGTGGCAACATTTAGCAAATTTCATTTCATTCGCATCTTCTTAAGGTTCATGAATCGTTGACGTATTTTAGTTTAGAATATTGCTACAAAAACAACGAATGCTTTTGTATATATATATATATTATGATTTCTGTTCTTTTTGTGTTATTTGCAATTGTTATAGTTGCTTTTGTCCGGCTTTATCTGTTGCTGTTGTCACAGTGTTATTTGTTTTAAAATTTCCATTAAAATTATAATAGTTCATATTACTATATGGTTGTTGCTGTTGTTGTTTTTGTTGTTGCTGCTGCTGTTGTTGTTGTTGTTGTTGTTGTTGTTGCTGTTGTTGCCTATGCTATAGCGAACCAGCCGGAAAACTTGTTGAACTATTGCTATGCGCTAAACTAATCATGGAACCCGACAAACTACCCTCCTCATCCGGATAGGTCTCGCGTGATACCTCAGTTAGTGATAAAGTGCTGCAAAGGCAACAATAATGATTAATGAGTATATAGAGTTGTGCATCAATCGGTTGTAGTTAGCTATACCTGAAACCTAGTGCTATTGATTCATTATCAAAAGCTTCCAATTCTTTAGAATGCTTCTCATGTTTCATGCGCAAGCGCTCGGCACGCTCCAAATTGAATTGTTGCAATTCGGCATCCATCTTGAATGAATACAAATCAATTGTGATTAATTGGACGCCAGTTATTCATCGGTCGACTGTCTACCTTATTCTCCAATAGGCCGCGCCGCACACTGACGCGATTCTCGAGCTCACGACGCTCGCGATCCCGCTGCTCCTGCGCCTGCTTCTTGTTCTTGTTCTGATAGGCTGTGAGCATATCCAGTTCGTATTCCAATTGCTCATTGGTACGTTGGCACTCGATCACTTGACTCTCGTCCAGTTTATAACTTTGACTTTGGAACATGTCGGCAATGCTTTGTTCATACTACAAATAGATGCGTTATTATACATTGGATCATATATATATATGGAAATTAGGCAGCTTGTCACCTGTTCACCCAGCAGCGTCAGCTTGCGATGCTTCTCCTCCTTGAGCTGCTTGATAACCTCCTTCTGTTGCTCTTTGGGTGTCGTCTGCAGCACTTGCGCCTTGTAGCGCTTGTATTGTTTTGTTTGCGTTTTGCATGTCTCGCGAAACTGTTTACGTATCTGCAGCTCCTTTTGCTGTTTATAGAGAATGAATATAAGATGTTATTGGATTTCCAATGTGCTATGCTTCGAGTGTTACCTTAAGGCTTTTGGGCTGTTGTCTTAGCTCGAGCGCATGCTTGCGCAGCAGCTCCTTCGTAATGCGTTCCATGTAGTCTTTTTGATTGTGCAACTCCGTGTCGTGCTGCTTGTTAATCTGTTTGCGAGTAAATCGTATTATAGACATATGGTCAGACCCGTATGGGTATCGAGACTCGCCTGCTCCTCGCGCAACTGATGCACGCTCTTCTGCTGGCGATATTCCAACTCCTGTGTCTTTTCATGGTGCTTCAACAGCATGCCGTGGGCCTGTTCCAGCTGCTGTTGCTTCTTGCTCAGCTCCTGCAATGAGAGAACATGTAATTAGTGATCATAAATGCCTGAGGACAGTTTATTGAGCATTATTACATCGCGCAACAACTGATCCTCCAGTTCGTGCTGCAGTATCATCCGTCTTCGCTTGAATTTTCGCATCTCGAGCTCAATGTATTGCTTCTGGGCCTGTATCATGCGCTGCTCCTCCTGGGCCTCGTGCTGCTTTAGATTATCCTTTTGCGATTGCAAGGTTAAATCACGTTGACGCTTTGGCGTTGACTCATCCATCGACAGTTCGCGTTTCCAGCGCTCCTTGTTCGCTTTGTATTCCTTTTTGCGAGTCGAATCGAACAGTTTGCGATCGCCCTCCTGCTTCAGCGTAATCTCTTTATGTAGTTTCTTCTCGGCCGTTGTCGTCTGTTTCGAGCGTCGCTCCAAGTCCTGCTGATGCTTGGCCTACGGCAATGGGATAAACAATTTAGTGATTATTTGTATTATCGGCGGATTGATTTGCATTTCGATTCACATACCCCGAGGCGTTCCAATTCTCTGGTAAAGTTATTCAATAGATTATCGTACTCTTTATCCAGCGCCGATTTGTGCGTCTCCATTTCCACTTTGCACTTCTCCTCGAGCTTCAGCAGCGTCGCCTGGTGCTCTCGTCGCATTCGCTTGTAGCCGGACATTTGTTCGTGCATCTCCTCCTGCATTCCGCAAAAAGATTTCCAGGCAACACAAATAATAATAATAATGTACATATAAAACAAAAGCTTATTAACGGCGTGTCGATATATATATATATATATAGATGTATGTGGGTGTAATATGTATATATAGCAGCAGCGACAACAATTACATTAACAACAACAACAACTTACGATAATACTAGTTAACTCCCACTCGTTCTTAACCTCAAAATAAGGCAACTTAAAGCAAGGGAAAATCATAGCTAATTGCAAATAATAATAATAAAAAACAACACACACAGTTTGCGCGATAAGAGCTTTGAACGGCTTATGCTTGAACGCAATGCAAATACAATATGAAACAGAAAGAACAATGCTAACAATAAAAATGTAACTTAAACAATTGCAAATGGCAGCGTCATATAATCAAAGATAAAATGCCGGCGGCTACTGTTCAAGCTGTCAAATGTCAAGCTGAGAGAGAGCGAGAGAGAGAGAGAGTGCAATGCGAGTTGTGTGTGTGTGGAGAGTAGCGAAAAGTAGGAATAAAAAGGAAACTAGAAGAACAATGCAAGTAGCATAGAACTAAATTAGAACGAAGGCTGCATATGTAGGTATGCGTGTATGTGTGTGTATGCGTGTGCCTTTGTGCGTGCATGTGGGTGCATTTACTGCTAAGGTGCGGAGTCTGCCTGTGTGTGCGTGCGTGTGTGTGTATTTATGTATTTTTTTTTTGCTGCGCCTAAATGGCAAATAAGTCTTCATAGCATTAAGTTTCTTAAACATTTATTGCTCTATTTATTGTCATGGACTTGACCCACGCACACACACACAAGCGCACATACATAAATAAATACATGTATATGCACACAAGTATGTGATTGTACACTAGTTAAGTTTAGTATTTTTTTGTTTTTGTTTTTGTTTGTGTTTTTCTTTTTCTTTGCTTTTTTTTTTTTTTTTGATTAAGAGATCACACAGGGGCAATGATTAAGAGTTTGGCATTGTTTCGGACTGCTACTATTCTTAGCCTTGTGGAAGAAGCTGTCATCGTGGCCAGCGAAGTCATCAGCATCCGCCTGGCTGCCGCAGCAGAAGCAGGAGCAACAGAAGTTATAGCGCGCCTATTTGTTATGCAGGAGGAGAGTAGAAAGAGAAACAATAAACAACAACAAAGTTTGCATGTAGTAGTGGCGAGCGAAACGATTTGGAGATCAAAAGAGATAGAGAGAGAGAGGGCGAGCGAGCGAGCAAAAGCAACGGGAAATGACAGCTGTTGTGACTGGGACTATGAGTCGGATTGGAAGGAGCTGCTGAGACAGGAGACATACACACACGATGACAGCAATGAACGGGGTGAAAGAGAGCCAGCGATAAACAGGCCGAGTATGCGATCGATTATGTTCACGATATCGATAAATGGCAATGACAAGCAGCCCTACTAACTGGACTACGACTGAAGTAAGTTCTACACACATACGCACACGCACACGAACACGAACACACACACACACACTCATCATAATGAGCTTTTGTTGTTGCACATATGTATATGCATGTTATGTTCTTTGATCATTAACAACTAATCGCACACACCTGCATATGCTCCTTCTGCTGCTTGGTCACAATGCTCGTCGTCCGGATGGTGGCAAAGTTATTGGGTCCATGGTCGTTGACAGCATTGGAGATGGCCTGCTGCGAGGATGTGGATGTGGCCGCATAGACAGCCGCCTGGGCGGCCGGTGTCGATAGATAACGTGGCTGCTTCCCAGTCAGCCGATGATCACCGCCTGCCGGCGAGCCGCCAGTGCTGCTGCCGCCGACGCTGCTGTTCGCGTGGCCCAATGCAGCGCCCAGGTGCGACATCACCGAGAGCGGCGGCGCTGGCGCCGGCACCACCGACGCCGAGTTCGTGGGCGTCACATTGTTGTTCATGGTGTGCATAATGTTTGGCAGCGGCGGTAAGTTGCGATGGCGCGACGAGTTGCGTGTGACAGCTCCACAGCCAGCGCCGCCCGACTGTTGCTGCTGCTGTTGTTGTTGCTGCTGCTGCTGCTGATGCTGCTGCTGATGCTGGGCACTGGACCAGTTGCTCAGGTGCTGCTTCTGCAGCTCCAGCTGATGGTGCATGGCAGCGGCAACGGCGGCCACCTGCTGCTGGTGATGGGCTCCGATATGGTGGTGATTCTGTGCTGCAGCCGGTATGGAATTCGACGAGGAGCTCTGCGGGACATATTAAGATGGGTTATCGATTATCGATGAATTATCGACAGTTACAAGATTCGTCGCATGTCTCCTCTCACCTGACTACTGGCCGCCGATACACCCACCGAGTGTATGGAGTGTTCGGAAGTAATACTATTGCTCTTGCTACTATCACCGCCAGCATGATCGTCCTGCTGATCGTCCGTGTCGCCGACGGCGCTCTCCGTTTCGCAGGTGTCCACCATGAGTATCTTCTTCATCTTGCGATAATTTAGGTTGTCCAGTTCACGCACCGCCGACTTGGTGCGCGCGATCAGCTCCAGCAGCACCGTCTCCGATCGCGGACGGGTCACGTACGAGTGCTGCAGCAATTTGGTTGACGAGGGTCGCTCCGCGGGCATTTTCTTTAGGCAGAGGTCCACGAAATTGCAAAACGTGTCCGACCAATCGTTCTTCTGCAGATCAAGATTAATGATTAAATGATATCGATATCGATAACTGGCCGATAATCGGCAATCGCCAATCGATGCTTACCGGCAACGTGGGCGACTCGTTCTGTGCAATGTGATACAATGCGGACATGGCATTCATATTGAAGTATGGGGGCTTGCGCTCGGCCAGCTCAATGCAGGTGATGCCCAGGGACCAGACATCCACCTTGCCGTCGTACTGGCCCTCATCCATGGCCAGTATCACCTCCGGCGCCATCCAGTAGGGCGTGCCAACAAAGCTGTTCGCCGGACACTTGATGGCCGCACTCCCAAAGTCCGCCAGCTTCACCACGCCCATGTCCGTGAGCAGAATGTTGCCCGCCTTGATGTCCCGATGGATGCGGCCCAGCGAATGCAAATAGCTCAACCCGCTGAGCACGCCCAGGCAGATGGCAGCGATTTCGTCCTCGTGCAGCGGCTTCTTGTGCACCTCAATGATGTCCGAGGCGGAGCCGACGCAGTACTCCATGACCAGCCAGGCCGTCGATTCGCGCAGGTAGCAGCCCTTGTACTCAATTGTGTTCGGATTGTTCAATTGACGTAAAAAGCTGTTTGGGAGTCACGCAATACGGAATAATAAGTATGGAGCCGTACATGAATATATGTATATCAAATGTTCAAGCTTTACCGTATCTCCTTGAGTATGTCCTGCCACTTCTCCTGGCTCTGCTTGCCCGTATACGACATCTTCTTGATGGCCACGATCTCCTTGTTGAGATTGCAGCGGGCATAGTAGACGGCGCCGAACGAGCCATGGCCGATTTCTCGCAGATCCTCAAAGATCTTTTCCGGATCATGTTTGTTGAATAGATCGGCTATTTCCGGATCTTTGAGACTACCAGGACGTGCCGATGGCATCTCAGTTATTCATGTTACGCCCCCCCGCTACCAGCAGCACTCCCAGCTCCCTCTCTCTTGTGCGCTCTTTCGCTCACTCGTCTCTTCGCTCTTCTTCGCACTCTCGCGGCAGTCGGAGCTGTCAGCTTGTTGTTTTTGTGCTTCCTTTCGGTTGGTTCTTCTGCTTGTTGTCGCTGGTTAGCCAATGGGCAGGCGGCAGGAATCTCCTTTAGCTGCGCTCTGCAAACGAAAGTGTAATTGAAAGTTACATATTCATGCATGTGTGTGTGTGTGTGTGTGCCCGTGAGTATTGGCATGTGCATATGTGAGTATGTGTATGTGTGTGATAAAAGGAGAATTTCATGTTTTTGTTGTCGCATTCAAATCGATCAAGTGATTCACACTATTCGATTACACACACACACACACGCGCGCGCAGGCACGCACACACACACACATCCATATCTCATTCGGTATTCCACACGACAGAAGCCGCTTATCAAAAATATGTGCGTTTTTTTTTTCTTTTTATTGTTCCTCTTTGTTGTGTTCTTTTGGCACTATTTTCACCAACTCCGCGACTGAGTCTCTCGGAGCGGGAAATAACGGTGCATCATCATTCAGATACGCACATTTGAATGCCAGAGAGTCGTCGCTCTCTATTAAATCTGGCATTCTTATTGATGCGTGGCTTTAAAAATTTAAGTTCTAGAGTAGGTGTTAGGCGAAAATAGAATGAGAGAGAGAGGGGAGGAGGGAGGGGGAGCGGGTGAGAGGTCGGCACACGTGCATACATATGCATGCATGCATGTGGCTCAGTGTAATTCATAATGGGCATTGAAGCAATAGCGGTACTTATTTATTGCCCAGCTGCCGCATGCAGACGAAAAAAAGGGTTGCAGCACTTGGCATTTTTTTCTTTTCTTTCGTTCAGTGTTGTTGCAGCGCAAATCGTACGATTTGCTGAATGAACTTTTCGTTAAACAGATTTTGCCATCATGCTAATTGTTAAAACTATGTATTTGATTTGTTTGGCATTTTTTTCTCGTATATTTTTTGTTTAAAAGCGAAACGGCAACACGCCTATTTTTCATACACACGCAAACACAATCACACACAGGCAGCCATGTCTCGTTCTCACACACACGCACACACACGCGCACGCACACGCACACGTACATATATAAATAAGCGTGCGCTTGTGTGTGTGTGTGTGTGATGTCGTTGTTTTGCATTCGCCCTGTCTTTTTGTCTCTTCACTCTTCATGCTGTGCGCCTTTGGAGCTTAGCAGCAGCGTTTAATTTAGCATTGTGTGTCGCTGCTTTTTAATTTAATTTGATGGCTCTTTTTTGTCTACTTGCGCCAGCCAGCGTGCCAGCCTGCCTGCCTGTTAGCATTTCGTTCAATAATTTGACTTAATTTTTGTTTATTTGTTTCGATCTTATTTGATTTTCCTTCCTTCATTTTTTTGGGTGCGGACAAACACATACAAAAAGCAAATCGCACGACGCTGCGACGTCGTCATCGACAGCGACGATGTTTTTGTTGTTGTCGCTCGCTTGACAGCGACATCGCTTGCAATTGTGGTCCACCCTAAAAGAGCGATTTAGTTTTTTTCTTTCGTTTTTTGCATAAATTTATAAATATAATAAGACCCACTTTTGTCGTTAGGACAATTTTTAACAACTAAATTGTTTTGCTTGCACATTGCACACATACACACTAACACTCGCACGCTTACACCGACAGCAGTTACATAGACAACTATGGTGCGTGCTCTTTCTCTCGGGCTATGCGGCAGCGGCGCACTCACACTCACACCCGCACAAAAGGCACACACACGTACGACACACACACACACACACACACACACGCACACACTCACACGTTTACCAGCCAACACGAATTGCATGTAAAAAAATATGATAAAACTATGGAAAATTGTGTTTTCCTTACATATGTGCCGCTTACTTTTGCAATTTAAACACTTTTCGCTAATTATCAACACGGCTGCGGCATTTTTCTTCTGCATGCGTCGTTTTTCTTTCACGTCAGTTCGGCCTCTGATTCTGCTGCTGTTTCTGCTGCTGCTGCTTCTGTTGCTGCTGTTGCCTGCCTGCTGGTATTGTTTGCTTTGCTATATTTCGCCTTGCACTGCACACGCGTTGCGTTTTACATATTTACACTGGCAATGCATATCGCTTCGAGTATATGTGTTATATATTCAATTGCATTTGCTTGGCTCCTAACACTTAGTTTTCCCAGTTTTCCTTCAATTAATTTGTATGAGTTACGTATATATGTATATATGTATTTAGTGAGTGTTGGGCAATTTCATGTTGCAGATTTTGTTTTGCAACCAGTTGGCAGCCCGCAATACCATTAAATACTAGCACAACCAAAAATACCAAGTCGGTATATTAGCAGGCATGTCGCGACAATAACATATGTTAGCTCCAGCTGTTATAATAAGCCGTTGATTTATTTGAGTGTTTGAAATTTTGCGCTTTTACCAACTGAAACGATCATAAAAATGGGTTGAAAGCTTTTTGAGCTTTAAGTTTGTCAAAGAATTATTCTGCAAAGCATATAGGCATGATTTTTGTGAATTGTTATGATTCATTATGCAAGTAGCCTTAACTCTTTAGAAGTTCAGAATTTTCGAGCTGTGTGATCGCTGGGCTTTGCGCAGTAGCTATTTTCTGAGCTTTATTGCAAATTAAAATATACATACATATATTTTTATGAATAACGCAACAAAGGCACATCAATAAAAATAGCAACAACAAAGTTAACGTAGGGGGAGAATATGCCTCACTCTTACTCACACACGTGCACCAGCACTCACACACACACTCACACAAACACACAGGAGAGAATGTTGAAGTGAGCGCCACAGAAATGATGGCGATATGGAGAGCAGAAGAAGAAGATAGACACGTAGCGAACAACAAAAGCGTCGCCGTCGCCGTCGTCGTCGCTGTGGTTGCTGTCGGCGCAAGGTAGATTGTGGCCCCCAACTTTTTTTTTTAGTATTTAAAGAACAGTCGGGCAAGCAAGTCGAAAGCCGCTGCGAGAGCGACAGCCACAGCCACAGCGAATAAGGCAAACATTTTTTTAAGTAAATACGGGCAATATATACATATTTATATTTATACACATATATGTGTATATATGTAATCTGTGTGTGTGTGTGCGTGCGTGAGTGTGTAGAAAGCTTATGAATCGTACAATTGTCAAAAATTCGCATTCAATCAGCAGCTAAGTTGCATTTGTCATCAGGCAACGGAGTTATTGTTTTGTGCTCTTTATTCTTTCGTTCATTTCTTTTCTTCTTTTTTTTTTTTTGTTTTTGTTTTATTTGTGAGCCAATTGTTGCTGCCGCCCTCTGAGCGTGTGTGTGTGTGTGTGTGTTAGCTGTTTGTTGCTACGCACGAAGAAAAGCCAAAGACAAAAACATGATAAAGTCAAATGTGCGTGAAAAAATAACAATTACTAAGAAGCAATCGTGTAAACAAGAGCAGTTGCAGCTCTCTACATATATAAGAATATGAATTCAAATACATATTTAAGCATTGTGAATGTGTGTGCGTGTGCCCTAAATAAATTAATATGCGCGCACAACTGAACGAACATTTTACTATGCGTGCACACACACACACACACACACACACATACATGCATACATATATGTATATGCAAATGTGTGTAGACTTGTTTGGCGCAGCAAACGCGCGCGCGCATCATTCTGCGCCGCCCTGCGCGCGCGCGTCTCTCTTTCTCCCCTTTCTCTTTGCTTTGCCCATGCTGCGCCGCGATCGTTGCTCCAAATTCAGTAGCTGCACCACTGTGCGGGGAACAGTTAACCACTCCCGGGGGCTTTTTTTTGCCTGCAGCCGTTTTCAATTGACGATTCCCATTGTTCTGCGCACATTTGACAGCAATCAAAATGTACAATTAATATAAAAATGTGCCGCCAGCACAGAACGTGCCTGCCGCTGCTGTTGATGCTGTGCTTGTTGTTGTTGTTGCAGCATTGCTGGAGCTTCCCACACATACATCTATACACTCGCATACACATACATGGGTGCATGGGCATGCATACATTTCGATAAGTCTTTATTGCATATCGAACGCCTGGCTTAAAGATGAGCTGTGAACTGTGCACGTTCCGATAAACGATAATGCGAAATTTGATATGCATTTGCCCCTAATCGTCGTTATCCGTTATCTGTTTGCATTGCCCATACGTGAGAATTGCATTTGTGTGCGTGCGTATATTTATTGGCATATTAAATAGTTGCAACAATTTGTTAACCATAAATGGCAAAAGTCCAGTCAATAAACCCCGCTGCCCACATAGCACAAAAAAAATGTTTCGTTTTGTTTTGATTTTTTGATTGTTGTTGTTGTTGTTGTTGTTGTTGCTGCAATCGATCGCCAACTAAATGCCATAAGTGGCAGTCATTATGTGTATATGTATGTATATAAATACATGTATGTATGTATATATAGGCATGTGTGTATATTGTGGAAGTGTTCGCACATTTCTATATTTGTACAAATAGCGATATACATGCCTATTAGACTAATATTTTGTGCGTACACTGAACGAAATGGTATTGTGTATTCAACAAAAAATTAATATTGATGTGCAAAAATTACTATTTCATAAATGAAATTATTTTAATTTTAATTTTTTTTTTACAAATTTTCACATTTGACATATTTTTGTTAGTGTAAAAACTGTAAATTATCGTTAAATCTTGTCAATGTGTGTCGCTATTATTTTAATCGATATCGATAACAATACTAATATCAATTATTCTTTTTTCTACTTATATATATTATGTATTTATTTTTAATACAAATATAAAATATATATATATTTTAAATATTAATTTTCAAAATGTTATTTACTTATTTATTTATATATTTTAAATATTAATTTACAAAATTTAATTTAAAACATATTTTTTATTTAATACTTTTATTTTATTTTCTTTTATTTTCGTTTATTTTTACATTTTCAAATATTTTTTTTCATTTTTATATTTTTTCCCACCACTTATTTCTCTCAGTGCATTGCGATCGCTGGCAACATTGTCTTTTAAGTTTTCATTTCTGTTTTGCTTTTCAGCAAGGTGCTTTAAACGCCTTGCCACTTAATATGTTTCAATGTAGACAGACGACACACACCCACGCACACGCACACACACCTACACCCACACATACACACACACAGACACTAGCATACACCTTCTATTAGCCACCTGTCTGGCTGTTGCGGAACTCGCATTTTCAATGCCATTTCACCTCCTCGCCACTTTCACTGCAAATCCAATTGCCAATTACGAGAATTGGCCAAGGGTGCGGATATCGGACAGCGGATAAAGAACTACACCCAAAACACACACACGCACACACACACACACACACACACACACATACATACACAGATATCGAGACATGTGTGCAAACAGTGCGTCATCAAACTTGTGCCTCCCTCTGCCTTCCACTCTTTCTCCTCCTCCTCCTCCTCCTTCGCCTTCGCCTTCGCCTACCCTCTCATTGAACAGTGTGTCGAAAATGTCTCGCAATGACCTCACAGTGTGCGTCATCGTTAATGAAACAGTCGCAAGCAAAGGCAAACATTTTAATCGAAATTAACAACAACAACAACAACAACAACAACAACAACAACAACAACAACAACAACAACAACAACTGAATTCAAATTGAAATTGAAAATTTGTTCTCAAGAATTTTTCGTATGCAGCAGCTGGAGATAGTTTTTTCATATGAATTTGTGGGCTATGCCCAGCCTAGATAAGCGCCGTAGCGTCTACACTGAGAGAAAAGCATATGTTAAAGTTGCGTAAATTTAAAGCAACTCAGTGTACTACGATATTCTGGGTTTCTTTTTGATGTATTCCAAAGAAACTGAAGAAATACCTATTTCAAATAATATTCAACAACTTTTTATACTCTTAATTATCATTGAAAAGACATGTTTATATTGATTTTGTTAAGTGTATATATATGTAGGATTTAATAAATTCTTTAAATAGTGACTTAACCTGGATTTTATCCTACATATGTATATATACATGTATATGTATTTGATATAGCAATCGATCGTCTATCTGTGTTTTGTGCTTTAATTGTGGGTTAGTCATCGATATCGATTAAAATCGATCAGCCACTTTTACAATTGTATATCGTATCGATATACCAAATGCACGCAATTTTGATTCCTTTCCCTTACTTACCCATATTTGTCGGAAACTGGAATATTTAGAGCAGCATCACATACCCTCATCTGAGAATTTCCAAATTGCGCTTCAACGATTCTTAGTTTTAGTTGGAATTTGGTTTTGTTGCACAACTTTTGTTCTCAGTGTAGCGCTTCATGTTTCAACAGGTGACAGTTTCGCATTATCTGCGACCTCAATCTGTAGCATGTTTAGATAACACACGTACTATATACACTATACACACACACATACTATGTACATATACTATATATATATATATTCACACACACACATCTATATATTCATATTAAAGTATAATTCTAATCGTTTTGTTTTTGCAGATCTCATTGAAATTGGCTTGGCAAAGAGAAAATATCTGGAATACCCTATACCTAAACTTACGCACCCATCCACAGTCCACACATACTCACACACACACACACGCACACATATAGACACAGAAATAGCTGAGAAGCTAAAGGAGAAGTTGCTAAAATGCCCGTCTTTCACACAAAAACCATCGAGAGCATATTAGATCCTGTTGCCCAGCAGGTAAGCGATTATTGATGAAATTCTATATGTTAACTCGGGTTTATCTATAAGGAAATACTATATAACACGCTTACCTAGCTATAACAAGCCAGCATATTGGCGCCAAAAAAGGTAAATCTATGAAGAACTGAAAGTATATTGGATTGAATATGTATAGCTCATAGATCTATGAATATGTATATGTATAGCTCATAGATTATAGATCATAGATCATAGATCATAGATTATAGATTATAGATCATATCTCTTAGTTCATGTTAAGGTATATACAATATGATAGATCTAGATCAATTCGAACTAGATTATTGCTGTCATTCATATGTTTTTATGGTAGTTTTTGTTTATTATTTTAGTATTAGTATTTCATTTTTGTTTTGGCAACTAGCTGGCAACGCCATAAATAACTGCATAGGCTCATTAAGTTGGCTGCGCCGCTGATGATGCCAAAAGCTGAATTTAATGATCAAATTTGTGTGCGAAGCGAGTTAACTGAGGCGAATTGATGCATGACATCTATAAAACTTAAATATAAATACATGTACATATATCTGTATATCTATAAGTAAATATATCTATATTGAACATATATATATATATTTCAAGTTAGTTAACTTTTGGATAATTTTGCACACCTGAAAAACGAAAGTTTCCAGCAGCTGTGTAACATGTGTACCTGTGCTACAACTAGATATATATACATATATATATATATATAGATACATATATATCCATGATCTATATCTGTAGCTGTATACACTCGCATAGGCAAAATCCAAGCAGTCGAGCAACAAAAACAAACTTTAAGATGCGTTCGCTTGCTATGCTTGCTTAACAAATCTTTTGCGGGTTCTATAAATAAATGAGGTGGGCAATAATAATAATAATAATAACAGAAAGACGAAGAAGAAGAAGCAGAAGAAGAAGAAGCACCAGCAGCAGAATAATATATGTATATCTGCTGCTTCCTCTGATATCGCAACAACCTGAGCCTCTGAGGACAAACAAAATTAATTTAATAAAAATGAAACAAAGCCAAAGAGCAAGGGAGACAGAGAAAGGGAGAGAGAGAGAGAGAGATAACGAAAGTTTCCAAAAATAGATAAAAACAAAAAAACAACAAAATGAAAAGCGAAAGAAAATGAAATCATTGCGCCAAAGAGAAGCTAAAGAAAATAATTCTCTTTGGGCGCAACATGTGGAAGACGTTGATGAAACATAACAAACACCAGTGAGATGAGAAGCGCGTAGAAGGGCGGGGCGGGGCGGGCCGAGGGTCAACGACAAGGTGTAGGTGTAGGTGTATTTGGGTGCTGATGCGGCTGACTGAAGATTTCTTAGTTGAGGCGCAAACTGTGCCAAGAGCCAAAACGCAAAGTGTGACTCATCGCGACCCAAGGGAGGGTTGGACCGGGGGGCGGGGCAGGGGCCGTCGGCGATCGCACAGTGTATGAATGGCTGGCAAAAACCGAACCGAATTAAAAATGATCGTTCAGCACATCAATCAACACATTGAGGCACACACACACACACACACATGGACATTTAATGAGATCTTTTTTTTTCCTTTCTGGTGTTTAAATTTAGATGCCCGGCTAGCAAATTGGTCCGCAAATAGAGCACAAAAGGGCGATGCTGCGCTGGGGGAGTGCCCGGCGGGGTTTATCAAATTAATTACATAATTAATTCATCAAGCGAATGGGCGGGCCAAAAGGCAAAAATGAAATCAATTGAAATGGCATAAAGCAATTGCAGCTACCGGCGTGCCTATGGAATGGGTTCGGAACTGTCTTTTGGTATATCTCGAGAGATATCGGTAATACAGACTAGTTAGATATCGAGCATTTATCAAAAATGTTGGAATATGCTAAAAAATTATAGAAAAATTCGCTGAAGGTTTCATAGCTTTGAATTCCTTACCTCAAACTTACATATATAAGATGAAGCTAAATATTTTGTTTATGTTTCTAAACATTTTCTTTAACTTTTCACTTCGATTGCTTTTTTACCCAAAAATCTAAATTAGTAAAAAAAATATTTAAAAAATTTTGTTTAATACTAAAAAATGTATTGTGAAAATATTTGAAACCGATTTTTGTATTTATAATTTGGGTTCCCTTAGTTTGCATAAGCTAAAATTTTTTTTAGAAATTTTTATTTTACATGTTTATTTGTGAAAAAGTAGAAAGATGTTATAATTATTAATAAAAAAAAGAATAAAGTTTTTAGTTTATATTTCTAGTCCAGAATTTTATCAGATTTTGTACTAAAACGTTGAAAGCTCTAGAATCTAGAGAACATTAAAAAATATAAAAATAAAAATAAGAACTAGAAATTCATGACGTTTATGATAATATAGAATCAGCTGATTTGAATAATAGATCTGCCCAGGGCGGCGTTGAATTAGGTGAGCTGCTCTTATCAACTCCAACTCCAACTCGTATCTGGCTCGCATCAGCTGAGTTTCGTTTGGTGTGTGGGGGAGCAGCCGGACAACAGTTCATGCCTAAAAATAGCCGCGAAATAGTTTAGAGTGAAACGAAACCTGCGAAAAAACAAGTTGTCTCCATATCGATTTCGCATTGATATCAATGTGCGATCTCCAAGTCCAAGTCCAAGTCCGAGTCCGAGTCCCACGCTTCGAATCGAATTGGCGAATGATTTGCTAGAGACTCTTTATGGTCTCTATGAGTACGATGAGAGAGGGAGAGTAAGAGAGTGCGAGCGAATAGATACGAGAGAGCGTGCTACAACTGTAGCTCTGCTTTTGGCTATGACGCAATGACACTGACTGCTAAGGTCATTAAATCACTGATTTATGCTTGAGTTTATAAATAAAACTATAATCCATTGGGCTATAAACTATAATCTAACTAGCTTAACTGCCGAGTAAATAATAATTCAATGAACATTGCGAGCTTTAGAATTTTATTTTATTATATATTTTAGAAAGTTTTATTAAAATATATACGATATTTTATTAAAATATATACAATTGTATATTAAAATAAAGTAAAAGCTTTTACAAAGGAGCTTTTCAAGGTACATGCATGAGTTGTCATTCATTTTAAAGGCACATTTAAGCTCATGGAAGCTTTAGTCAATTTTAATTACCTACACTTAATACGACCATTTAAACTCGTAAAGCTTAAATGTCGTTAAATTATAGTGCTGTCCTAAAAGCTTTCATGAGTGCACATATTTATTGCATACAACTTAAAATTGATGATGATAATACTTTAATACCAACACACAAAGCTTTAAGTTGGTTCAAAGCTTTAAGTTTTATATAACGTATACTAGCAAAAGCTTAATTCTTTATTATTCTATATGGTATCTACCGTAAACATATTTTAATATACAGTTTATAAATCCATTAGAACCCTTAAATGTCGTTTGCAAAGCTTTAAGCTTAAACAATTGTAGTTAATGTGCTTGCGATTGTTAGGCAAGCTTTAAGCTCAATCCGAAAGCTAAAAGTGATGCTTAAAGATGAATGATATTTTGATAAAATTTACACATGCAAAGCTTAAAGCTTGCCTAGAGCTGAAAGCTTGCTTAGATCTAAAGCTTGCCTAGACTTAAACCTCCAGTAGATAGACTGTACCTAGATAAAATATGTTGATATCCAGATGAATTTATCTAATTGGAATTTTGTTTGGTGCTCGTTCAGGTATCTCGCTTGGTCATATTACACGAGGAGGCCGAGGATGGCAACGCCATGCCCGATCTCAGCCGACCCGTGCAGGTGGTGTCGGCGGCTGTGGCGAATCTGGTGAAGGTTGGAAGGGAGACGATCAACAGCTCGGACGATAAGATCCTGAAGCAGGATATGCCGTCGGCATTGCATCGCGTGGAGACTGCCTCGCAGTTGCTGGAGGAAGCTTCCGACATGTTGCGCTCGGATCCGTATTCGGGGCCGGCGCGCAAGAAGCTAATTGAGGGAAGCCGCGGCATACTGCAGGGCACCTCCTCGCTGTTGCTCTGCTTCGACGAGAGCGAGGTGCGCAAGATCATCCAGGAGTGCAAGCGCGTGCTGGACTATTTGGCCGTGGCCGAGGTCATCGGCACCATGGAGCAGCTGGTGCAGTTTCTCAAGGATCTGTCGCCCTGGTTGAGCAAGGTGACGCGCGAGGTGAGCGCCCGCGAGAAGGAGCTCACCCATCAGGTGCACAGCGAGATCCTCGTCCGCTGCCTCGAGCAGGTCAAGACCCTCGCCCCGATCCTCATCTGCAGCATGAAGGTCTACATACACATCGTCGAGCAGCAGGGCAAGGGCGCCGAGGAGGCGGCCGAGAATCGCAACTATCTGGCGGCGCGCATGTCCGACGAGCTGCAGGAGATCATACGGGTCCTGCAGCTGACCACCTACGATGAGGACACCAGCGAGCTGGACAACCTCACCGTCCTCAAGAAGCTCAGCAATGCGATCAGCAACAAAATGGAACTGGCCAACGAATGGCTCTCCAATCCGTACGCCCTGCGCGGCGGCGTCGGCGAGAAGGCGCTGCGCCAGGTCATCGACAACGCCAACGAGATCTCCGAGCGCTGCCTGCCCCAGGACTCGTATCCCATACGCAAGCTGGCGGACGAGATAAGCGCCATGGCGAACAATCTGTGCGAGCTGCGCCAGGACGACAAGGGCAACTCGCCGCAGGCCATTGACCTGGCCACGCGCATCCGTGGGCGCCTGGGCGAGCTGCAGGGCCTGGTGCGGCAGGCGGTCTCCGGCGTGGACAAGGCGGGCGTCCAGCAGACCGCCCACACCATCCAGGGCCGGCTCGAGCAGGCGGTCAAGTGGCTCCAGAATCCGGAGGTCAACGATGGCGGCCTCGGCGAACGGGCCATCAATCTGATCGTGGAGGAGGGACGCAAGGTGGCCGAGGGCTGTCCGGGCCACCAGAAGGCCGAGATCATGCAGCTCTGCGACGAGGTGGAGCGCCTCAAGCGCCAAGCGGCCGGCACCGGCCCAGCCGCCAAGCAGGCGGCCAAGCAGCTCACCCAGAAGCTCTACGAGCTGAAGGCCGCCATACAGAACGCGCTGGTGAATCGCATTGTCCAGGACTTCATGGACGTGAGCACGCCGCTCAAGCAGTTCACCGAGGCCGTGATGCTGCCCGAGGGCACGCCCGGCCGGGAGCAGAACTTCAACCAGAAGTCGAACAATCTGCAGGCGTTCAGCGATCGCGCCTCGAAGACCTCGCGCATGGTCGCCGCGGGCGGTGCCTGCGGCAACAAGAAGATTGCCGAGATCCTGCTGTCGTCGGCGGCCCAGGTGGACTCGCTGACGCCGCAGCTGATCAACGCCGGACGCATCCGCATGAACTATCCGGCCAGCAAGGCGGCCGACGAGCATCTCCAGAATCTGAAGCAACAGTATGCGGACACGGTGCTGCGCATGCGCACGTTGTGCGACCAGGCCACCGATCCGGCTGACTTCATCAAGACGTCCGAGGAGCACATGCAGGTGTATGCCAAGCTCTGCGAGGATGCGATCCATGCGCGCCAGCCCCAGAAGATGGTGGACAACACCTCGAACATTGCACGCCTGATCAATCGGGTGCTGCTGGTGGCCAAGCAGGAGGCGGACAACTCCGAGGATCCGATCTTCACGGAGCGCCTCAATGCCGCCGCCAACAATCTGGAGCGCTCGCTGCCCGCCATGGTGGGCGATGCCAAGTTGGTGGCCACGAACATTGCGGATCCGGCGGCCGCTGCCGCCTGGAAGAAATCATTCCAGCGTCTGCTGGGCGATGTGCGCGAGGTGCGCGAGGCCATTGCGCCGCCGCAGCCGCCGCCGCTGCCCACGTCGCTGCCGCCGCCCATACCGGAGCTCAGTGCGCTCCATTTGTCCAATCAGAATGGTGAGTGAAGTGTCCATGAAGTAGATTTGACTCTGACTAATCGTGTCTCTCTCTCTCTCTTAGCTGAGCGTGCTCCACCTCGTCCCCCACTGCCGCGCGAGGGCCTGGCGCCCGTGCGCCCGCCGCCACCGGAGACGGACGATGAGGACGAGGGCGTCTTCCGCACCATGCCCCATGCCAATCAGCCCATACTGGTAAGCCTGCCATAAATCCTCCATGAATCTTTCACTTATCCTCTTGCCCTGCAGATTGCCGCACGCGGCCTGCACCAGGAGGTGCGCCAGTGGTCGTCCAAGGACAACGAGATCATTGCGGCGGCCAAGCGCATGGCCATACTGATGGCCCGGCTGAGCGAGCTGGTGCTGTCCGATTCGCGCGGCAGCAAGCGGGAGCTGATTGCCACGGCCAAGAAGATCGCCGAGGCATCCGAGGACGTCACCCGGCTGGCCAAGGAGCTGGCGCGCCAGTGTACCGATCGACGCATCCGCACGAATCTGCTGCAGGTCTGCGAGCGCATACCGACCATCGGCACCCAGCTCAAGATCTTGTCCACGGTGAAGGCGACTATGCTGGGCGCCCAGGGATCTGACGAGGATCGCGAGGCGACCGAAATGCTGGTGGGCAATGCCCAGAACCTAATGCAGAGCGTAAGTAGATCCAGAGGATAGTAAGCTGATTGAATCGAAGCTAATCGGATTGATTTTCAATCGAATCGAATCGAATCTTATTCGAATCCTATCTATTCGAATCTCAATCTAATCTAATCGAATCTCAATCCCATCTAATCGATTCAAATCGAATCGAATCTCAATCTCATCTAAGGGAATCGAGTCTAATCAGATCGAATCTCTATCGAATCGATACGAATCTAATCGAATCTCACTTTAATCAAATCGAAGCGAATCTCAATCCCATCTAATCGAATCTCAATCTCATCTAATCGAATCGGATCCGATCGGATCGTATCTCAATCGAATAGAATCGAGTCTCAATCGAATTCCATCTATTCGAATCGAATCTCAATCTCATCTAATCAAATCAAATCCCGTCTAATCGAATCGAATAGGATCTGAGTCTCATCTGATCGAATCTCAATCTCATCTAATCAAATCATCTAATCGGATCGAATCGAATCTCAATCTCATCCGATCGAATCGAATCTCTATTTAATCGAATCTAATCTCCATTCTCATCTAATTGAATTAAACCTCATCTAATCGAATCTCATTTTCATCGAATCGAATCGGATCTAATCTAATCGAATCTCAACCTCTATCGAATCTAATCTATTTCCATCCTATCTTGCAGGTCAAGGAAACGGTGCGTGCTGCTGAGGGCGCCAGCATCAAGATACGCTCCGATCAGACCAGCAATCGACTGCAATGGGTGCGTCGCCAGCCCTGGTATCAGTAAGGCGTCGCTGGCCCGCCGGAGCCAACTATCCCATCAACGTGCCTTGTGTAACATAAAACATACGACTAAAAGCTAATCTTAAACACATTTGATGCTACTTTAATATTAATAACTGTAACAACGCCAATGCCCGTTCAACTGTTATCCTAACTACTCCAAGAAAACTCCCAAAAAACAAAAAAAAAACTACATTTATTTATGATGTGCTCTACTAAAAGCAATGGAAGTTCCTGAACTTCCTTTTCTCTGTTTTTTTTCTTTCTCTTTACTCTTTACATACATATATTTATAAAGTTTATGTTTAAGGCGTGCAATAAATAAATGTACATACATATATACACTCACCCACACACACACACACACACACAGGTGCAATGTATATAGAGCAATGACAATATCCCAATCGAAGCATTTACAAAACTCCCAAAATGTAATTTGAAACAAATTGTTCAAACATCTCTTGACTACAATCAAATATATCTGCGAATATAACGGTAAAAATATATATATATGTATATAGCATATCTATAGATCGAGATGTGCTCCAGCCGAGTGCCTAAATCACATTGTACTTGCATAGTTTATAACTAGAAGTAGTAGCCCTTAACAAACTAAGCCTAAAATGATCAACGCGTTTCTGTGTCAAAAAAAAAAAAGTAAAAAATAAAAAAAATATAAAAAAATTAAATAAAACTATATATCAAGTGTTACAAATTGATTGAGAATACAATATATTATATAATATCTATGTATGTGTGTGGATATTATCTTAAGTGGATGAGATGATGAAAGGGGACGCATACTTAGGGCTGACGGGCTGAGAGAAATACACAGACAGTTATCAAGAGGGAGACGGAGAGAGTGGGAGATGGAAAGAGTGAGTTAGAGAGAGAGAGAGATAGCAGCAGAGAGATATATGAACACAGAGAGAAAGAGAGATGGTAGAATTGAGTAAGACAGGGAGATGGAGATAGTGAGTGAGTGCAAGAGGAGGAGAGTTAGAGAGATAGAGTGAAAATGGACCTACATAACTAGGAGACCTAACCAGGAACTATCCTAGTTTTGGTGCCTCTGCAAGTTCTAAATTTTAATCAATATGTATTTGTAGGGATTCAGCTCGCGCTCTCTCTCTTTCTCTGCGATTCTCATAAGTGTAAAAAAGAGTCGTGATGTAGGTAATACTGTAGGTATGTCTGTGAGTGTATGTATATGTAAATATGATTATATGTATATGTATGCATGCATGTATATATGCATGTATGTACGTATGTACGTATGTACTTATGCATCCATCTATCTATGAACATATTTGTGTATATATGTACATATGTTTCTGTGTATGTGTGTATGTTCATATATGCAAGCATGTAGATACATATATGCATGTATTGTATATACTGATATTCGCATCTGCATGTTCTCGCATTCATTAGACCTCTTCCTCTCTTTCAGAGACGCATAATATTATTGGTTTAATGAAGTTGCCTTCAATTTGAGTTCAATGAAATACGTCTAGAAGCACCTGGCTGTCACATGCAGGCAGAGCGACACACACACCCACACACCTGCACAGACAGCAACAAAAAGCTCCAATGAACTTTAATGAAGCACTTGACGTTGCGTATACGTAATGTCCGCTGGCTGCGCATACGTATACGTAACGTCTCGCGTTGCAGCTGGCGGCTGACGTGTGGGCAGGGAACGTGTTGCCTGCTTTCAGGCGGCCGCGTAATACGCACTCAGTCAGTGGGCGGGGGCTGGTCGAACGGAAGCTGAGTGCAGCTGCCGGAGCGAGGGGGGCAATTGGAGAGGGCTGCGAGTGAAGCCCAACTAATTATAGCTGCCTGCTCCATGCCAAACAGAGCAAAGGCAGAGGCAGAGGAAGAGGCAGAGGCAGCGACAGAGGCAGAGCCAGAGGCAGTGGCAGAGAGGCAAAGGCAGAGGCAGCAGTTAATGAGATGCTGAAGATGCTATGAGAGCTGCTGAGACAACAAGTGGCGATAGCAGCAGATGCTGAGGCAGAGGAAGTGACTGAGGCAGTGACTGAGGCAGAGGCTGAGGCTGAGGCAGCGACAGCGACAGCGACAGCAATACGAATTGGAAATGCGTCAGTTGCGATTCGAGAGAGTAAGCGATTCGAACCGATCGATCCGTATCGATTCGCTTTGAATCGATTATCCAATCAGAGAGTATTCGCATTCGCATTCGCATCCGCATCGGCATTCGCAGTCTCATCGATCCGTATCGATTCGCTTTGATTAGATTATCCAATTAGAGAGTATTTGAATTCGCATTCGTATTCGCATCCACATCCGCATCCGCTTCCACATCCGCATCCATGGCGCAGTTGGAACAGCAGCTGGCGCAGCATGTGCCACAGATGGCCATCAGCGCCAACACGCAGGAGCTGGCCGAACTGATCGATGCCCATTTGGGTGCACTGCGTCCGTCGTCGCCCGCCTGGCGTGTGGCCGTCTCCTCCATATCGGGGCGTGGCGTCTTCGCCGTGCGCACCATTGAGAAGGGCGAGGAGCTGTTCCGCGAGCACTCGCTCCTAGTGGGGCCCACCGCGCATCGCGGCCGCAACCTGCGCACCTGCATCCAGTGCTACCGCCAGCCGCCCGGCGAGAGCGAGGAGTCGGCGCTCTGCAGCGCCGGCTGCGGCCTGCCCGTCTGTCCGGGCTGCGCGGCGTCCGCTCGACATGCCGTCGAGTGCCAGCTCTTCCGGAAGTGGCAGCCCAAACACCTGGCGCTCATCGATCCGCGCGCCCTGCGCATCCTCAGCGTGGTGCGCTGCTTCTTCCTCAGCGAGCCGCAGCGCCGGCTGCTCTACGCGATGCAGGCGAACACGGATCGCTACTACATGCGCGAGGTGGAGCGGGCCGCCGAGTGCTTCGAGCACTTTCCGCGCGATCCGGACGTGCTCGAGTACTTCTATCGCACTGTCTGCGCCTTCAATACAAACGCCTTCGAGAGTCGCTGCCACGTCGATGGCCAGGAGGTGGTCACGCGCGCCCTCTTCCCGCTCGCCGGCCTGCTCAACCACCAGTGCACGCCGAATGCGGCGCACCACTTCGAGGACGGCGAGACCATCGTGGTCACTGCTACCGAGCGCATCCCGGCGGGCGAGGAGATCACCATGTCCTACACGAAGCTTCTCTGGTCCACGCTCGCGCGCAAGATCTTTCTCGGCATGACCAAGCACTTCATGTGCCAGTGTCCGCGTTGTCAGGATCCCACGGTGAGTTGACCAAGAGATCTCTCGAAGGATCTGTGAGTCTCTCTCTCTATCTCTCTCTCTCTCTCTCTCTCTCTCTCGCGCTCTTTGTTTAACTGTGTGCTATATCTATGTGTGTATGTATGATTGTGACCCACTGCATTTTTCTGTACTCCTAACTGAATCTCTATCTACTCAATCTATGTCTTTAGCTGTATTTTTATCCGTATCTCTAACTGCATCCGTAGTTGATTGTGAGTTTGTACTTCTATCTCGTTATCCGTATGTCTATTTGAATCTTTATCCGTAATATCTGTATTTGTATTGGAAATCTGTGTTTTTATCTGTGGATATACGTTTGTCTTTTATCCGTATATATTATTCTCTATTTATAAATTTGACCGTATCCCTAGCCATATATGCATTTATCTATCTGTGGACTTAACTTTGATTCTTATCCGTATATCTTGTTCTTTATTTCTCTTTATCCTTACCCTTAACCGTATTTGTATTTACATTAATATCTTCGCTTCTAACCGAGTAAATAACTTTGTTTCTTATCCGTATATCTCTTTCTTTATTTGTATATTTATCCGTATCGCTAACTGTATCTGCATTTGTATCTAAATTCCGATTTCTGTTGTTATCCGTATCTGTATCTGTAATTTTATCTGTAGATATATCTTTGTTTTATTTTGTCTATATACCTAATGTGTATCTAAATCCATATTTCTGTCTGTAGATATATTCTTGTTCTTATCCGTATCTTTAGCCGTACTTTTATCTGTAGATATATCTTTCTTTTTATCCGAGCTTCTATTTTGCCTCTATGTCTTTATCCGTATCTCCATTGGTATCTAAATATATATCAACTTGTATCTGTATATGGGCAATTCTCTAGTGGCGAATGTGACATTCGTACGTATTTGAGTTTATAAAAAACGAATGCCAAAACATTTTTTTATTTTGATGAATAGTGAATCTTTTAGCTCTTGATTAGCTCTTTAATTGGTGCTAAATCTGATTTTAGGCAAATGTTAGTTTTCAAGATAATCACAAAAAACCAAGAGGTTCGCAGGCTACAAAAAACGTAAGTCGCTTTTTAAATGAAGACTTCAACCTGAGATTTTAGCGAAACCTTAAGCGACAATTTATTACGAATAATTTTAAATGATTAGAAATTGGCACATCTTTACAATGCATTTTATTTGATTCAAAAATATTGAGTAGTTTTTTTTATTTTTTAGTTTTAATCAGGGTCGAAGGTGACGTGTCGAATGTGACATTTTTTCCACCATACGTTTTTTTTTTTTTTTTTTTTTTTTTTAATTTTTTAGTAATTGTACATAAATAAAAGCATTAGAAATGAATTTCAATATATTCATTTTATTAATTTTTTTAAAAAACGTGACAAAATATATTCAATAGAGAAATAAATAGATATATTCATCTGAAATAAGTAAAACAAAAAAGAAAATCTGTTTTTTTGTACTCATCTACAATCATAAAATATGTTCAAAATTTCAATTTTTCCAACCTAGATTTAAAATTCACCTCGGTTTATTAAAATTTGTTATTTACCTTTTTACGGTGTCGAAAGCTACGCACTTTAAATAACACACTATGACCAAATAGCTTAATATTTTCGTGTGAAATTTTTTTTAATAAATTTGCAATGCAAAACTCTGTTTTCTACTAAATTTTGATGCTAGTTGTGCAAATACATTTGACTTACTGATAACAAAACCCATTTTTCGAGGTCGAACGTGACATCAAAATATACGGTGAAACAGACGAAAAAATTTACCGTATAGTCAATTGCATCGTACCTATTATATTTTTTTTTTTACTCTGTAAGCATAAACGAAGATTAGAAATAGCACATTTCATTGCATAGCGTCTCTCTTTAAGAACAGTAATAAAAACAAAATGTGCAACAGAAATGCTCAAAACAGAACTTTGGCACTTGTTCGGCTTTGTGTGTCAATATTTCGAGATGTGTTATGAATAAATGTAAAATTAGTTTATTTTAGTTAAATTTAATCGATTAGTTATAAAAAAATGTTATCTGAACATGCATTCATTGACTTTGAATTTTTTGGCTGTGGTTGACCTTTCTGGAGAAATGCCCATATGTTCTTCCCCATCCGTATCTCTATTGCCTCTGTATTTGTATCTCCACCTACTTGCCTCTCCACTTGTATATCCACCTGGATCTATACCATTACCCGTATCAATACATATATCTGTATCTGCATCTCATTCAGCATCTCTATATGCGTCTGCATCTGCATTTGTAGCCGTTTCTGCAACTCTTTCTCTATATTTATTTCGCTCTGTATCTGTTGCCCAATTTGTATCTATATCTGTATCCACATCTGCGTCACTATGTGTGCCAGTGTGGTGCAATGTAGGGCAATAGATACGCATCGGTGTTTTGGCCCATCCGGCCATCCATTGATCTGTGTTTTGTGTGATTTTTAGCACTTGGCGCGCAGCTTCCAGGTTCATTCAACTGTGTAGCAGCATCATTCGGTCGACATTTATAGCCCATTCGTTCGCAATCGAAGCTTTGATATCAAATAAAACGTCTAAACTGATGGCCAACAAATGTGTTGCTTGATTTAAACTATTTTTAATTGGCTAATCCGGCTGCTTAGTTGTTGTTCAATTTAAGAAGTAAATCGTTTTTGAAATTTTCTGCAATGTGTGAAATGTGATCGGCAAGAATTTATCTAGAAATCAATTTATTTTAATTCAAATCATTCTCATTTAAACACAAAATATAAAATATTAAAAAATGCCAAATGCATTTATCGATTGCATTTGCCATCTCTAGCTGCAATGGCGAATGCCAAAATTTGTCGATTTGCCAATGCACAAAATACCAAAACAAACTATTGTGACTGATAGTCAAATTCGAGCACAGCTAAATACCA
Organism: Drosophila meridionalis; assembly: GCA_035045145.1. Lineage (NCBI taxonomy): Eukaryota > Metazoa > Arthropoda > Insecta > Diptera > Drosophilidae > Drosophila > Drosophila meridionalis. Next base: position 5,452,494 of record JAWNPG010000009.1, on the reverse strand, counting down.
AAAGAGACTATTGTGACTGATAGTCAAATATGAGCGCAGCTAAATACCAAAAGAAACTATTGTGAATAGAAAATTCGAATGTAGCAAAAATACAAAAGAGAAACAAAATCAATGTGAATTGTAATTGATTGAAATTTATTATTGTGATAGCAAGAGTGAAATGATATATTCGCAAAGCAAAGCAAAGCAACGACTAATGAGTCGTTTCCTAATGCCGCTATAAATACACTAAACGATCCACAGCACTTGGCAGCGAGCGCACGGTATGCGCATAACAAACGTCCTCTCCCATTCAGTAAAATGCCTCCGAATGACAACTTGTTGAGCCGCGAGCCAACATTTCGTCTTGGTGCGATGCAAATCTGTGCTGCTCGGCCGCTCGCCCATTCTGATCGCTGTTCCCGCTGTGTTGGCGCTGCTCTTGTTAAATATTTTGAATGAAATCGGCACTCCCTGGCCCCTTAAGCATGCACATATGTACATATGTATATATGTATGTAGACATACATACATACACACATACATACGTATGTACGTTTGTAGGCCTCTGCCTCGCACCCTTTCTGTCAGGCTGCCTGTCATATTGCATATTCCTTTGGGCCTGGGCAAGCTGCCAGGTTAAGAGCTAATGGAGGTCCAAACTAGTTCAAGTACAAATACACACGCACACTCACTCACACTCACTCACACTCACTCATACTCACACACTCACTCACACGCACGCACTCTCAGTGTAACCTCGCGCTGCCTCGCACACCCCTATCGCTCTTGCACGCACATTCGGCACGCCAGGGGGCGCTGTTGTAAATCTTTGGCTGTTGGGCGAAGCAGGCGCGGCGCGCCACACATGCGAGAAAACATATCAAAACGCAACTGACGTGCGTCCACAGCCGACAGAAAAACATTTCGGTTTGCGGCGATATGCCGAATACCCCTTAGAAAGTGGTGCGAAAGGATGAGAAATGCTGACTAGCTGGAGAGCGGCATTTAGATGATTGTAGATGGAAATAGTTGACTGCTTGGACTGAAATCAAATATGTATGTGTTTTCTATGAATGACGGAAAATCAAATTTTTATAATCGATAAATATCGATATTAATTGAAAATATAGTATATCTAAAAATATATATGTATGTATATATAAAATAACAATTTTAGTTCTACAATACTTAATTAGATGCTGTGGATTTATATTTGACTCAAGCATATATAGATCCTAAATCGATAAATATCGATGTTTTATTTATTTGTGTTGTGGTCAAATTGTATAATCTTAATGCTACGCATACTTAAGTAGATGCTGTGGACTTATATTTGGCTCAAGAAAATAACGATTCTTAATCGATAAATATCGATTTTTATTTTTTGTTCAAGCAGTATACCATTTATATATATACTGCTACACATACTTAAGTAGTATGCTGTAGATTTCTTATTTGACTCAAGCAAAAATAGGATCGTTATCGATAAATATCGATTTCATTTTTTTAAGCAGTATAAATTTTATATTTATAGTACTACACATACCTAAATAGTATGTTGTAGATTTCTTATTTGGCTCAAGCAAATGACGCTACCTATCGATAATTATCGATTTGCGTTTATCGCAACTATATTCAACAGACAACTTAAATTGTATATAATATCGAAAATATTTTATATAATGAAATATTTTAATTTTTAATTTTTCAAATTAATAGTTATCGATTAATCGTTATCGTTGGCTTGAATGTCTTTATAGGGTAGCAGCATAGTCGCACACTGTGCTAACAGCTATTTCACTTTTATTTTTAATATTTTTTTTGTGTGCTTTAAATATATATTTTGTGCAGAATGAAAACTAAAAAATTTGTTTGTTTTCTTCAAGTTTTTGTTTGAAATATTTGTTTTTGGTAATTTTTTGTTTTTATATATTTTGGTTTAGTTTATTTTTTGTTGATTTGTTTTTAATTTGTGTGGAGAAATGTTCAAAGTGTTTTCCAATAGACTTGGGCAGGGGCTGGGGGCGTGGCTGTGGCTGTGTGGGCTCATCAAGAAAAGGGATAGATGTGCACGCGTGTGTGTGTGTGTCTCTCTGTGTGTGTGCGTGTGTGTATGTGTGTATCTGTGTGTGTGTGTCTAGCAGAGATTTGGGGCCAACAGTTTGGGCCACTTTGTGTCTCTTTGTGCGGCCCTTGCGGCGTATACGCAACGTGCGTGTGAGCTTGGCCCATTTTTGTTCCCTTTTGTTTTTGTTGTTCGCCTTGTTTCTGTTTCTGTTTCTGTTTTCCTTTTGGTGACAACGTGCGGCAGTCACCTGGCGCGTTTCACCTGGTCACGTGTCGCGGCACTGCCGATGATGCCATTTGGCTGTTGCGGCCATTGTCATATGGACGCGGCACGCAATCCGCTTTGCCAATGTCTCAATTTATGTGGCAACAACACGCGCCGCACACACACACACACACACGCTCATAGTTGACCAAGTGCAGCGAAAATGAAATAAAATAAAATAAAAATAAAAAAAAAAAAAAAATCTGCGCTGCGGTTCCAGCCGGAAGCCGCAAAAATGTGAAAGTCGCAGCACGTGGGCGCAGCGCAGCGCCTGATTCTGTTGTTGCTGCTTCTTCTTCTTCTTCTGGTTCTGGTTCTTCTATGTTGTTGCTTGCGTATTTATAGCGGCGGCTCATAACCGCAGCGTCGCAGTAGGCGCCGCCAGCCGAAAGGGGGCGTGGCATACAAATTGAAATGACAAATCGAAGTGACAGGCAAAAGCAAAAGCAAAGGCAAAGCAAGGGCAGGGGCAGGGGAGGCAGCAGGGGAAGGGGGCAGGCTGTGTGTGTGCGTGTGTGTGTGTGTGTGTCATGGACGTCAACACGCCATGTTGCTAGTCATGCGTGGTTGTTGTTGTTGTTGCTGTTGCTGTATCGAATCCAATTGAATGCAACAGAAAATTGAATAAGAGTCAAAAGCAAAAGCGTAAGCGGCTTTGCCTCGCGCTCGCTCGCTCTGTGTGTGTGTGTGTGTTTGCGTGTGTGTGTGTGTGTGTCGCGCCTTGGATAAATCATATTTTTCTAGTTGTTGCTGCCTCTAATTGTGTGTGTGTGTGTGTTTCTTTTACTTTTTTTTTTTTTTTAGTTCTGCGTTTAATACTCTCTGAGGGCGTCGCTGCCACGGTCGCTGCCGCAGTTGACGTTAGCGCTGGGCGTCGCTGCCGCTGTCGCTGTCGCTGCCCAGCTGCTCGCCTGGTCTTGTCGCCAGTCGCCAATCGCCAACACTCGCAAACAAACGTCGCGTCGCGTTGTCATCTCTGCGCTTTGCCTGTTTCGCTGCAACGTTTTGCCGATCCTGGCCAGAGAGAGAGAGAGAGAGAGGGCGAGAGAGAGAGAGAGAGAGAGAGAGGGGGGGAGATAGTGAGATAGTGTGTGAGAGAACATGACGGAGCGCATCAATACAACGGCCGCCATGGTCGCCCACATGGCGCCCAGTCGCAACACCACGCCGGACCAGCTGGCCCGGCTCATCGATGTGCATCTGGGCGAGCTGCGCGAGGAGCTGCCCAACTGGATGCTGGCGCCGTCGCCTGTGGCCGGACGCGGCGTCTTCGCCACGCGTGACATTGCCGCCGGCGAGCTCATATTCAGGGAGCGCGCCCTGGTGGTTGGTCCCACCGCGCGCAAGGGCTCCCAGCTGAACACATGCGTCTGCTGCCACCGGCTGCTGGCGGCCAAGCAGTTCCTCTGCCCGCATCGCTGCACGCTGCCCGTGTGCGGAGCCTGCGCCGACTCGGAGGCGCATCGCAATGAGTGCGCGCACTTCCAGCGCTGGCTGCCGAAGGATCTGGGCGAGGAGTGCAAGGAGAAGACGGCGGCGGGCGAGCCGGTGGATGTGGTGAATCCGCTGTCGCTGCGCATCCTGACCGCCGTGCGCGTCTTCTACCTGAGCAAGGAGCAGCGCGCCCTGGTGGATGCGATGCAGGCGAACGCGGAGCGCGGCTATCGCCAGGAGATCATCAAGGCGGCGCAGTGCTTCCGCAAGTTCCCCACCACAGACAAGCCCTTCATGGACCAGCTGTTCCGGGTCGTGGGCGTCCTCAACACGAACGCCTTCGAGGCGCCCTGCCGCGTCGACGGGCACGAGTCGCTGCTGCGCGGCCTTTTCCCGCTGACGGCCATCATGAACCACGAGTGCACGCCCAACGCCAGCCACTACTTCGAGAACGGGCGGCTGGCAGTGGTGCGTGCCGCCCGCGACATACCCAAGGGCGGCGAGATCACCACCACCTACACCAAGATCCTCTGGAGCAACCTCACTCGCGGCATCTTCCTCAAGATGACCAAGTACTTTGTGTGCAACTGCGACAGGTGCAACGACAACTCCGTGAGTAGACTCTCCGCTCCATCATTGGATATCCGTTATTCGATATTCGTTATCCGATATCCGTTATCCGATGTACATACGTTCATCATTATCCGTTATTCAATATTCGTTATATATTTGTTATTCAATATCCGTTATAGGTTGATCTTTATCCGTAATCATTATTCCTCAACTATTGCATATTTTAATTTTGCTTCGAAATCTTTTTATCCGCTTCATCATACAATAGATTTTATCCACCAACGGCACTTCGAATAAATCATGATAGCCGTCAAATGCTATCCACATTATCATTATTATCCACATGTTAACTTTCCCATAACAGATGATTCGTAATGCGATATTCCTTATCCATTATGGTTATCTATTAACTGAGAGAAGCTATCCTTAATGTTTGAGATTGCTATAAATCAAATATGAGATGTTTTAATTGGTTTTATTGTTGGATATTCATTATCCGAGATAATTTTATCAGTCGCCTTACTCTTAATCGAACATTTATATTTGAAACGAGCGCAACCCTTAAAATCGACCCTTTTTTAGTTCGCTTTCGTTTGATATTCATTATCCACTGTTATAAATAATTATCCGAAATAGTCATATCAACTTTAAATTGATTATGTATTTTCAATTTGTTTATTTTGCTATTGTTTCATATCTACTATAAATTTAATATTATCCAATATATTGTAAATAAGTCTAAAACGAATGTATTTCATCAATTTCTTCATTCAATATCGTTAAACTATTATCCGATATACAAATTCTTTATCCGAACAACCAATATTTGCTATAAATAATACTTAATCATTATCCGCCCTTACAAATTCTTATCCACATCAGCTTGTTTGCTCTTCTTAATTAAAAATTGCCAATTTCTATTAGCTGGATAAAAGTTGTGGCGCTTAGAAATGTGAATGTAAAGTTAAGAGATCACTTTCCGCTTGTTGCTTAAGTTTAAAGATCAAAATCTCACAGCTGGATAATCATTTCATAAGTGGCCCCACTGAGTTATTTAGAAAATCGGAAACTACAATCGTGTTGGCCAATGGGAATCGGAAACAGTATGGGAATGGCAATAGGAATGGGAATGGGAATGGGAATGGGTCATCTCTAGCCAGACATAAAACAATTATTGGAATTTCTGAAATGTGAAATGTTTGTGTCTCTGCAAGAAATGTCTTTGAATAGAACCGAAAGAGTCTGCAGCTGCGTGTGAGCGTTGGCCATATAGCCAAAGCAGATTTATATATATGTCTATATATACATTTATGCTTATAGGAATTATATGGCTAGCATTCTCTTATACCTTTATGTATATAACTCAGTTGGATTAGTTGAATAATGGCATTTGGCAGCGAGATGACAAAAATGCGCTTAATTAGATTAGTTGTATGATTTTTGCATGAACTTGCGCTGATGGCGCAGAACCGAGAGACCTACATACACATATATATATGTATGTGTATATATAGATACATACATACATATGTGTAGGTAGTGCTCCAACTAGTGCGGGAACATGAGCGTGAGGCTCATTAGTGCAACATGACCAGACCCAGACCCACAACTGACAGCCAGGCGACACAGACAGCCAAGGCAGCTGCCGCATTTTCGGACATGACATGCCCCCCCCCCTCGACTTGTGTACGACAACCTTCGTCTCGCTCCCCATCCCAATCCAATCCAATCCGACCCAGCCCAACCTAGGCCATTCCGGTCTCTAGCCGATGCGGGCGGACTATGCAAATGACAAAGATATAGCAGAAGCGCAGAAGAGAACCAACAAATCGTATCTAGTATATATGTGATATGAAATACATTCATATATATCTCTCTGTGTGAGTGCCTTGAACAGGTGAACATCGGCGGCATCTTAATGCTCTTTCAACTGCCAAATTGTCTAACAGTTTTGCATATTGTTTATTAATTTTATTTTTTAGAAATAATTATTCTATTTCGTATACCCTAAGAACATTGATAGAAGGAAATCGGGGTATACTAGTCTTGTGAAATGCATGTAAAATATGCAAAAGTAGGTATTACATACCCTATAAAGAATATATACTCTTGATCAGGAGGAGCTAAAGCGGTCTTACTCCGTCTATCCATCTGTTCATCTGAAACTTTCGAATGGATATTCTTATACCTATGTATATACGTGGTAAAAGCTCTATTTATTCATTATTCTTTATTTTTTGTATCTATTATTTAAAGCAACTTTATTTTAAAATTTGCATTATTTATCCAAATTATTTATCATTCATTCTTACTTAACCATTATCCACTATTATAAAGTACTATCCACAATGATTACACTTGCTATAAATATTACTAAGCCATTTGGCAGTTCAAACCTTTGCGCCACAAACGGCAGCCAGTGTTGTAAAAGTCTCAAAGTCAGACAAAGCGTTGCCATCTTTTCTGCAAATGGAATCCAATTCGGATTCGTTCTTACACTCTGCTTTGGAATTCGATCTCACCTCTCCTCTGTCTGATCGATTTCCATTTGTTGTTTTGCAGGAGAACGGAACGTATTTGTCGGCTCTGTTCTGCCGGGAGCAGGGCTGCAAGGGGCTGGTCATACCCGTGCAGACGAAGACGCTGCAGCCGGACTGGCGCTGCCTGAGCTGCGAGAACGTCTTTCCCCACGCCAAGATGGCGCGCTACCAGGACTTTGCCCTGAACACGATCAACAATCGGATCAACACGTGCAGCGTGCGCGACATGATCCACTTCATCAATGAGCTGTGCCCGCGTTTCTGCCCGCCATCGAACTACGTGCTGATCGAGGCCAAGCTGAACGTCATCTGGCGGATGACCAGGCTCGGCGCCGAGGAGTACACGCCGGAGGAGCTGGCTCACAAGGATCGCTATCGCGAGGAGATACTGGCCATACTCCACAAGCTGGGCGCCGGCGAGTGCACGCTGAAGAAGCTCATCAACGAGGAGATACAGTGAGCGCTGACAGTTGACGGACGCCCATTGCGTGCATGTGTATATGTGTGTATATGTTTATGTGTCTCTGTGTGCGTGTGTGTGTGTGTGAATGCCTTGGAATTGCTGTAGCTAGTAAAATGTGTCTATTTTTTCCGCCTTCTTCTATTGTATTTTGTAATCACTTAGGAATATTATAAAAGAAAAACAAAGAAAAACGAAATAATAAATCCAGCTCTACAACAAACTGCCTTTCACATTTACTGAGTGCCACGCCCCCTTGGCATGCTGGCAGCTGTCGTGATGTGTCCAACCTCCACTTGCCCGCTTTTGTCATTTCTGGCTTCGCTCGAAATAGAATTCGTTCGGCGATGTAAGTAAATCATTAAAATTCGAGACACTCGAATTCGAATTTTAAATAGTTTTAAGGCGCATTTGATGTTACCCAAACCTAAGCTATTGGTTCTTGGATAATAACACTAGACAACATGATTGAGTCGAGGAGAAAACAAACTGAAATCTTGCTGAGAGTAAAAGACTTAAGAGACGTAATTCACTTTATTATTCAACTGGTTCCATGAAGAAGCTTATACTAGTTCAAATCCCTAGCAGTGCTGAGCTGAACCAGCTGAGCTGGTTCCGATTAGTTTTACTTATTGAACTCGTTAATATGTTACGTTTATAAGAACTAGTTTTGATAAGTTTTTTATAGTGAACTAGTTCCAGGGAGTGTTACGAACTGAAGTAGCTACAAGCTGAACTAGGTCCATTGGGTTTTGCTAACTGATATAGATGAGTCAGACTTATTGAACTCGTGCCAGGCATCATTATATGCTCAAGCACTTCCTATGAATTATGAAATTGAACTAGTTCCAGGGAGTGTTACAAACTAACGTAGCTTCTTTGAGTTCCAATAAAGGTTCCTAATAGAAATAGTTCTGATGACTTGTATTTATGAAACTAGTTTCAGGGAGCACTACGAGCTGAGTTAGTTCCGTTGAATTTTACTTATTACTCCAGATGAGCTATACTTTAAGAACTAGTTCCAGGTAGTGTTATTAAATCTAGTTACTATGAATTATAGAATTGAACTAATTCCAGGGACTGTTACAAACTGAAGTAGCTCCGACGAGCTTTACTTATTGAACTCATAAGCTGAACTAGTTCAGATGAGTCTTAGTTGTAAAACATATTCCAAGATATATTACAAGCTGAACTAGTTTCGAGCAGTCTTACATACTGAACTAGTTCTAAGTAGACTGACAAACTGAACTAGTCTCGATTAGTCCAACATTTTGACTATTGAAATCTAAAAGACAGCTGCTTCTACGGATCAATTATTCCGCAAAGTATATATAAATATGTAGTTGTTTCTATATCGTCTATGATATTCTGCTAACTAATGCTGAGCAGTATAAATAGTATCCAATTGGATCCCAACTAGACTTTAGTCATTTCGCCACGAAATTGGCATACCCAAAACCGAATAAAAGTTGGCCTTTGATTTGCTTTACTTTGAGTTTATTTAATGTCATTTGTAAGCATTGGCGATCAGCGAGTCGCACACACACACACATCCACATATATGTATATAAATATATATATATATAGACATATATAGACACATGTATATGAACTCTTGACGCCTGTTCCCTTCGATTTGCAAATTGGATTTCTCGACTTCAAATTGTGTAAAAAACAAAAGCCTAAAAAAAAATTAAAAAAAAAAACGAAAACAAATCAAATTTTCTCGCATTCTTTTGTTTTTTTTTTTTAATTTAACAAATTTCATAATCGTACAAAATAATTGTCAAGCTATTAAGACTAAAATATATATATAAAGTTATATATTTTGATGTATATGTATATAGCTTAGGTGTGTGTGTATATTTAGAGGAAATCTGTAATGCTTTTTGTCTTTGTGCCTGGCTCTTGTGCTGCACGAGTATATCAACGCAATGCTAATGACAAAGTTTCCAATTAGAAAACTCAATAAAAACACTGAAAAACACACACGAATAAATCCAAGCAGAAAAACGGGTGAAAATGGGGCCAAACGGGTGTAGCCGGCTGCCTGAATACCCTGTTCGCAAATCTTGTTGCCTGTTTAACTGCGTGACCTTAACTGATTGAGTGGGCGTGGCTAATGAGCTTCTATATCAAATTTGTTTGCTTGATGAGTGCTTGTCAAACTGTAAACCAATTGAATGTCAAACTAAGGCGTCATCAGACTGTGGTTGTGTCAAGGCTTAAGGGTGTGTATATAAATCTGTATATCCATTAAATACATGGTCGATATATATGAATATATATCTATATACACATACATACATATATACATCCTAACTCTCATGCCATTTTTCAGCACCAATATACTCTCTTTTGCATTTCAAACAGGGTATGCAAAACAAGGCTGTAAACAGCAAGTGTTGCGTGTTTCATTGTTGTTGTTGTTGTAATTTTTCCCCTACTATTTTCCTTTTGGCTATGTTGATTTATAAATAATTTATGTCTATAGCTAAGTGTGCGTGTGTGTGTGTGTGTGTTGCCCCGAACCTAAGCCTACTCTTAGTACATATATTGTCTAGCGCACACCTTCTCCATTTCCATACAGCTTTCCTTTATACACATCTGTATACAAAATAAAAAACTAAAACTAAAAAAAAAATAAATCAAATAAAAAAAAGCAGAGTATAAAAATATTTTAGATACGCTCGTAAATGATATACGCTAACGATTATTAGGTAGTTCCCCGTTCACCCGCTCCCGGCGGAGCTAGCTCAGCGCCAGGTGCTCCGAGTTGAACTTCTGCTCAGCCTTGTGCTCCTGGTAGCGCTGCAGCGGCGGTATGGCGAACATGACCAGGCCGCTGATGGCGATCATGATGCCGGCCATGAGGAAGGCCGGCGAATAGGACTGCGTGATGTCGAACATCCAGCCTACAGAGAGAGAGAGAGAGAGAAGTCAGTCAATCACATCTTGCTCTACTAGAGATCTGCGACAACAACTCACCGCCAATGGGTGGTCCAATGAAGCTGGCGATGCCCTGGAAGAGCAGCAGCAAGCCGAACGCATTGGTCAGCTTCTCCAGGCCCAGCAGATCGACCAGAATGACCGAGGTGAGGCCCACATAGGCGCCAATGGTGAAGCCGAAGACGGCGCAGTAGGCCAGCAGCGCATTGTAATCCTTGCAGAGCGGCACCATGGCAGTAGCTGCAGAGATACGAGAGATTACAGAGATGAAAGAGCTTATATGGACAGGTTTCCCAATTGGAATCCAATTGGCTTACCTATGCCGCACGCCGTCAGGCACACGTTGTAGACGAGCAGGCGATTCACCCAGGGCTTGTCCGCGACGTAGCCGAGGATGATGCGGCCCACGGTGTTGGCGATGCCAATCGAGGCGATCAGATAGCTGGCGTCCTTCTTGCTGATGTTGAGCGTCTCCGCCTGGGAGACAACGTACAGATAGGGCATGTTGAAGCCGATGCTCGTGCAGAAGTTCGACACGGCGAAGATCACGAAGATGACGTCCTTCAATAGCGAGAAGTTCATCATTTCGGCGAAAGTGTCGCGCGTCTCCTTCGAGCAGCTGATGCAGCCGCAGCATTTGGTCATCTCCTGTAAAGGGAAGAGAAATCAAAATGAATCAGTTTTAGCGAGCTTTCAATATATCTAGAGTATTCTATCATATAGGGGCATAAAGAATGGATAGATAGAGAGAGAGTGATATCTATATTTCTCTCTCTCTTCTCCTTTAGCACATCTCTGGGTTAGATTTCTTCTTTAATGGAACTAGTATGATCTAGTAGTCTTTTCAGAATTGCTTATATAATCAATAACGTGTCGAATACTCTTTGGAACCAGTTCTCTCAAGTTCATCTCTGAGTTAGATTTGTGCACTGAGATATCAGTTATGCCTTGGAACTAGTTCATTTTGTAGAGTTACTGCAAACTTGTGATTAAGTAATGAAATTAAAAACTTTGCATAGTATGTTAAGCTCTCCGACATGGATTCTATAATCAAAGCCAAATTAGCCAACAAATAGCTAAACTAGTTCATTTGTCTAGTTCATTTGACTAGTTCATTTCATGACTAGTTCATTTAATAGCTGTTTTATTTCAATGCAAGATTTAAATTAATTTAATTTAATTCGATCAATTCTTTTTTCAAAATAAATTAATATTTTTTGGAACTAGTTCATGTAACCAGTTGATTTGTATTTAATGAGTTGAGCTCTTTCGGGCTGCGCAGTCAAAGAGCCCATTCAAGGTCGAGCGCCATACGTAACTCCCATACGGATCTCGAGTGGGCAGCGCCGCTAGGGCGAGTGGGGCGACCGGAATATACATTCATTGTAATGCGCTCCGATTAAGTAGCTCATGTGAGTTTAATGACCGTTGATCCAATGAATAATTAACGGGCGGGCACGAGTCGTGCGAGTCGCTGAGCCGAGGCTGTCCAGAAATAGGGTTTAGTGTGTTTGTGATCGCGAGGCGGACAACAACGGGATCTTTGGCACTGGCATTGGAACTGGCATTGGAACTGGAACTGGAACTGGAGTTGGAGTCGAAGCTGAAGCTGAAGGAATACGAATCGCCTGGCCATGACACAAACACTGGCCGAGTTCTTTGAGGGCAGCGAGATCTTTGTCACCGGCGGATCGGGCGTGGTGGGCAAGGCGCTGATCGAGAAGCTGCTGCGCTCGACGAACCTGCGCAGGGTATACGTGCTGCTGCGCTCGCGCGGCCACCTGAACGCCGAGCAGCGGCTGGCCAAGCTGCGCGAGGCGAAAGTGTTCCAGGTGCTGCGCGTCCAGAAACCCCAAGAGCTGGACAAGCTGATCGCCATACCGGGCGATGTCTCCCAGCCGAACCTCGGCATCGATCCCAATCACTTGAAGCTGCTCGGCCAGGTCTCGATTGTCTTTCACTGTGCGGCGACGGTTCGCTTCGACGAGCCGCTGCGCGTCGCCCTCCAGCTGAACGTGGGCGGCACCCTGGAGGCGCTCAAGTTCGCCGAGCAACTGCGTCATCTGCGCATCTTTGTCCACGTCTCCACCTTCTTTAGCAATCCGTATTTGAAACGTGTGGAGCCCAAGGTTTCTTTCTGTCCAACTCCAAATGGTGTTCTGTTCCATCGATCCAACTAAGCTCTTTCTGCTTCTTCTTCCTCTTTGCAGTGGTATGGCTCACCGATGGACTGGCGCCTGTGCCTCCGGCTGCTGGACGAGATCAAGGACGACAACATCCTGGATACACTCACGCGCAAGTAAGTAAGGCCTAAGGCAGCTGAGTATAGGAGATGGGCGTGGCAGTAGGAGATCATGGCTTCATCTCAAGACTTTAACTCCAACAAGAGGAGGAGCGGAAATTCGGCTTTTTGCTAAAGTACTAAATAACTGTCAAAATGTGGAAGACAGTGCTATTAAAACTGTAATGCTAAGTGACACATATTTCAGCTTGAAATATGTGATTCACTACAGTGATTCTAAAACTGCTTTATGTGACTCTAAAACTGTTCGTGACTCTTACTCTAAGAAACTGCTCCAAGAAGCAGAGGAGCAGTGTAAATTCGGTTTTTTCTTAAATTCAGTAACTGTCAAAATGTAGAAAACAGTGCTTTTCAAACTGCAATGCAAAGTGATACACATTTCGGCTTGAGTAATTCACTACAGTGACTCTAAAATTGTGTTTATAGAATTCTGACTCAACAGCGAGTCTAAAACTGTGCCTTTTATTACTAGTTTTGAAGCTAGAACTCCAAGCTGTAGCTGCAATGATAAAGCCAAGGAATCGTCTCAAGTACTCAGAAGTAGATTACTTAATTACTCAATTAACAGTCTATAATTAATCTCACTTAACTAATGCATCCCATTTCACTCAATTGTGTATAGTATCATTAGCTCTCTGCTGTATTACCTAATCCTCTTACTATGCCTTGCTCTAGATTGATCGTGGGCTTTCCCAATACCTACACGTTCACGAAGAATCTGGCCGAATCGCTGATCAACGACTATCGCACACGCTTGCCGGTTATCGTCTATCGGCCGTCGATAGGTTTGTCTGGACTGCACTCGTTAAACGATAGTTGATAATCCCCGAAGTGTTTTGTGTCTAGTGCTTTTCGCAGTGCGCGAACCGCTGCCCGGCTTCGCGCCCTCGCTGATGGGCGCCATGGGTCTCTTTTCGCTGGTGGGCGCTGGCCTGCTGAAGACCGTCTATATAAGCCGATCCGTGTATCTGGACATTACGCCGCAGGACATGGGCATAAAGGGCATGATCTACTACACGAAATGCGGCTACGATGCCTACCGTGAGGGGTGAGTAGAGACTGTGCCCCTAGCTCATAGCTCGCTTATGGAATCGTTCTTACGGCCGACACAGTACGCCCAAAGAACTGCTGATCTACCAGACATCGTCGAAGACACACATACCGTACACCTTCATCCAGATGGCTTCGCACATGGACATCAAGAACTTGTGGTACAGCGCTGCCTTCCTCAAGAACCTCAGCGTGCCCGGCTGTCACTATACGGACAATCGTTTAGTCTACCAGTTCCTGTTCATCACCAAGCAAATACTGCCGGCTATATTAGTGGACCTGCTGTTGAGGCTATCCGGGCGCCAACCGGCGCTGATGGGTATTCAGCGCAAGCTCTACCACACGCTGGAGGTAATGAAACCCTTCCTGTTCAACAACTACGACAGTCCCGGCGTAACGGACTTTAAGCGCATGATGGAAGAGACCAGAGGGTAAGTGATCTATCGGCTGATATGTGATCTAAAGATCAAAAATCTCGAGATTTCTGTTCTCCTATCTTAGATTACAGACCTCTGGAATAATATATTTTGTATCTTTGATATGAGATTTCAGATCTGTGATCGCGAATCTGTGATCTGTGATCAATGATCTTGAATCTCTTATCTCTAATCTGTGATCTCTGATCTCAGATCTCTGATTTATAATATTTGATCTCTGATCCCTGAACCCTTATCTTACATAATTTATCTTAGATCTCTGTTCTAAGATATCTGATATCTGAACTTTGATTTCTGATCTCTGATCCCTGGCATTTTAGCTCAGATCTCTGAGCCCTGATCTCTGATTTGTGATCTCTGATCCGTGATCTGTAATATCTAATCCCTATATCTATGCAGCACCGAGTTCGACCTGAGTGATGAGTACGACAATGCACACGACGAGAATCGCCTTACACACGCCTGCAAAAATATGATCCAGAGCATACGGCACGATCTGATGGACGAGGATCCAAGCACGTTGCCTCGCGCTCAGCTATTAATGCGCATGTAAGTAGCAATAGATAACATCACTAATCTATATATATATATACCTATCTCTCTGTGCTTGCAGTAAGAATGGTATCTATAATGCTATACGCTTATATCTGCTCTATAAGCTGCTCAGCTGGCTGTGGTTCCACTTTCTGGCCTAACCATGGACGGCATTCCAATCTAAGTTAATGATTTTTTTTGTTTTTTTTTTATATAACTATATAATATTCTTGGGAAAGTTATTATAGCTTAGAGATAAATACAAAAGTACAATCCGAATGCTTCTACAATAAAATTTGGAGACATTCAAAACTATACAGAACTTCAATAAATCCTGTATTGCTATTGGAAGACATCAATTGAGTATTTTTCATTATTCGGGGTGGAATTTCATTAAATCTAAGTCTATGTTTGTATAGTCTATAGATAACGAATATGTTTCTAAGGTTTTCTAAACTGTATATCAAAGATACTTGAATCTTGTCCCTCTGCTTGAATGTATCTCAAGGGTACTTGAAACCATCCCAAGTTGCTTATCTTAAGTCTATCTGAAAGCTACGTGGTATTCCTGTTGTATCTCAGCTTCAATATATTCCAAAGATACTTTAAGCTAATGCAAGTTATCCCAGCTATAATGTATCTCAAAGATACTTGAAACTATCCCAAGTTGTCTATCTAACAGATACTATTCGGATGCATACTATGACTCTCATACGAAATCCCAAGGATATACTACGTGCATTTGTATCTGACAGATACATTCGGGATACTTATCGAATTCGTTCCATTTTCCCTCTATATTATATTTATATCTATTATATATAGACACACACACATCCTTACCTGACTCTGGGCCAGCGGATGACTCTGTCTTAGGGAGCCGTAGCGCTTGATGATGCCGGAACTGGCGCGCGAATGCGAGAGATCATTCCGTGAGCTGGCATACTCCGGTATATTGTGCAGGGAGCCCTAAAGGGAGACATAAGAGATGAGTAGGTTCAAGAGAGAGAGAGAGAGAGGGAGAGCAGCCCTACCTGATAGAGTGCATCCGGACGGTACATGGTGCCGCTGGCGCTGCGCTCGCGATGCGTCTCCCGCAGCGGCATCAGCTGGGGCTGGCTGGCGTAGGTCCGACCCAGATCATCGTTGCTGTTGCTCTTGACCACGGTCGGCGCATTCACCGACTGCCCGTTGACCAGGCCATTGGAGTTGTTGTTCTGCGTGAACAGATGGAGATGGAGATGGATAAGGATGTGAGTCTAGGTACAGCTGGAGAGGACTTACCAAGCTGGGCTTGAGATTGTGGCCCACGCTGTTGGAGCGGCAGAGTCCATTGCCGCCGTTGGCTGGCGCGTCGAGGCGTTGCGGCAGCTGCAGATACTGATCCGTGGCGGGCTTCGTTCCCGTCAGCTGAGCCTTGAGCGGCTCCAGCTCGGCTGGCGTCACATTCTGATCCATGATCGCCGACTTCTTGGCCAGCTTGTGCGTTTTGGGACGCGGCGCCTCCAGTGGCCGGAACATGGCTCCAAAGATGATGCAGTTCAGGACGACGCCGCCAATGATGAGCATCGCTCCGCGCCAGCCATAGCTGCCAATGAGCAGCTCCGTCAGTGGCGCAAAGACAAAGGTGCCGAAGCCGGAGCCACACACCGCAATGCCCGTGGCCAGCGAGCGGCGCGCCTCGAAGTACTGCGTCACACTGACAATGGCCGGCAGGTAGATCAGCCCGAAGCCCAGGCCCGTGCCGAAGCCGATGGTCACAATCAGTGTGGCCACGTTCTGGGCGAACATGCTGACGATGATGCAGCCGGCGGCCAGGATGGCGCCCGCAATGGTCACGGCTCGACAGCCGTAGCGATTCACGAATGACGAACTGATGGGACCTGGTCGAAGCACATAATGATCAGACGAAGGCAACTCTTAGTGCGTGGAGT
The DNA here is from genome assembly GCA_035045145.1 of Drosophila meridionalis. Classification (NCBI taxonomy): domain Eukaryota; kingdom Metazoa; phylum Arthropoda; class Insecta; order Diptera; family Drosophilidae; genus Drosophila; species Drosophila meridionalis. The sequence continues at coordinate 5,435,967 of JAWNPG010000009.1, read as the reverse complement.
GGGAGCTCACCTGATGAGAAGGTAACGCCCACCATTATGGAGGCTATCCAGGCCGTGTAGCCGTTGCCCTCATTGAAGTACGTGAGAAACTCATTGTGGAATATGCCAAAGGAGTAGGTCATGCCATCGGCTGAAGTTAGAAAATATTATTATATATTATTGTTAACTCTCAGGTAGTTCGGGATCTTGGGAACCTATTGATAAAAGTGGGAATACCGAGCCACTGTGTCGTATAGTGAATATTAGCTACTTTCGCACTTAATACATAAGATATCTAAATCTAAATCCCAGTTTCACTTCTTAAACTAAGCTCCAATTTCGAGTCTGCCAAAATATGCATATCAAATATGAGTTTTTTTAACTAGGTCACAGCTCTCTTTTTGAATGTATCAAGATGTGTATCTGATTTACAATTTGATCTATTTTTCATACTGAGTAAAATCTGCCCTTTCGAACGGCAATATGTTGAAATCAAATGTAGTTCGATCTTTGCAAAAACAGCTTATATAAAATCTGCAACTATCGAAATCAAATACAATAGGATCTTTGAAAATATACCAAATTCGAACTTCCACTAAGTTCTTTGGAATATGCTAAGATATCAATGAATCAAGTGCCTGATCAACGAAAAATTTTACTTTTCGAACTCGTAAGACTTCCTATTATCTATTAATTCTCTCTCTTCCCACATGCCTAAAGAAGCCCCGACAAGTAGGCAATAATATTTTATATTTATTTTCTAAACGAAATTCGAGTAGCTTTTCCGTAAATCAGTTTGGGGCTAGAAATTAATAAAATTCGCAAAATATCTCCACATGGTATATCATTATTCATTTTTGGTCTTTTATGCTGATTGTTTATCAGCGCTGCTACCGTTGACACCTTTATGGCCCGAAACTAGTCGCAGATAAGGCGCACGGCCAATGGTCGAATGGCCGCAGGCGAAGCTTCTTATGGCGTGTCAATTAGGGACTCGATAAGATTGGGCTGCCAATTGGCCAATTACGCAAATTAATGGTTATGTATTAGCCATTGCTTGTGCGGCAGGCCGCGTGTCCTTCGGCATCCACATCCACATCCATATCTATAGCCTGATTCCTATCGTAAATCAACAGCTAACTAAGTTTTATGACTCAGTGGTAATCGGGCGTCTGGCTGACAAATTTGATTTGCACGATTAATGCGCGTATTTATGATGCCCATATCGTAAACTGTTCAAGGCTTTTATACACCTGTATACACACACATAAATATATTACAGTTCTATATATTTATAGTTTTTCCCTTTTTTTTATGACTCTGCGAATGCAGCTCCAGTCGGTTGCCAGGCCGATTGACAGCCGCAAATACATATTAACTGGAAAGCGAAGCAGCAATCGAAGCATCAACAGCAGACACTTTTAATAGACTTCAGTACAAAGTGTATACAGTGGATAAAAGTTGATAATTACTCTCATATATCCATATATCATATACAACTGCTGAGTCGTAACCTCACATTTATAGGGGAACTTTGATTTTTATATTGATATGTTAATTAATTACTAATAAAATTCGATTTATGAATAACCAATACATTTTATTGCATGCTAATTCATTTGATCTATTTACAAATTCAAAAACATACGCTTTGCACTTGCCGCCATTTTATCGAAATTCAAATGCCATAAATGTTTAGTTGTTATCGAACTGCAGGTGCATATCTACATGCGTGAGTGCAGCAGAGACGATAGTTATCAATAAACATACACTTGCCGCCATTTTATCGAAATTCAAATGCCATATATGTTTAGTTGTTATCGAACTGCAAGTGCATCTCTACATGCGTGAGTGCAGCAGAGACGATAGTTGCCATTAAATGAATAGTTGCGATTAATAGTTATCGAAAAGTAGGATCATCTTTAGTGCGTGCCTTTCTAGCCGTGAGTGCAGCATTGGCGATAGTTACGATAGCTTCATATCGAACTTGCTGCACTTCTCTAACTCTCTTCACAATTAGTTTAATAAAGACAAATTAGTTTGTAGACTTTGCCATATGAAAATACCTTAGAAGTTGATAGTGGCTTATCTATTCGATTATAGATTAAGCAATCAGGTGTACGAGTGTTTTCAGACGAAGCAGCCTGATAGTGTCTAAAACAATTAGATTACACTAAAAATGTTGCCGATAACCTTTATTTATTTATACATGCATATATTCCTATCAAATCTTAGCTAACTCTTTGATTATAAATCTGATTTGTTCTAATCTTTGGAATTTGTAGTACTCCCTGCATGAGGTCTACTTGAGAATACTTGACAACCAGCGGTGAACTACAATACTTGAAAAAAAAAAAAAACAGGTTTCACTTAAGCAATTTTGAAAGTCAATTTGTTCATCATCAATCAATTTTGCCCCACTGTGCGCATCCTTCGAGCACTTGTCTCGAGTGGGCACATTGGTTAATTGACTTTTCGATGAGCACTTACTGACTATGTGAATCATGAACGAGCCAAAGACCACAACCCAGCCCCAGCCTCCGTCTGGGGGCGTGGGCATTGGATCCATATCCATTTCACATTGTGCATTCGCATTCCCATTTCCGTTATTCGGCTGCTGCTGCTGCTGCTGCGATTTTCTGCGTGCTGGCGGTCCGTGCACCATTTTTGTATCCTCTGCTGTGCTCTGTGGAATGTGGAACGAGTTTGGGCTCCCTGACGTTGCTTTGTTGAAAGTCTTTAAAGTCTATGTGTGTGTGTGTGTGTGTTTCAGATCCAGAAATGTTCCTATCTGAGCTGCGATTCCGACTGTTGCGGCATGTTGTGCCGGGCTGGAAAATTAAAAGGAATTCGAGAAGCGATTAGAAATAGGAGAGAAAGTAGAGAGCATAGAGATGTAGAGCTCTAGAGCTATTATTTACGGGACTTCCAGTAAAGAAAGGTATTAGTTATATTTTCTATATGGTATAATAACGCTGAAAGTTAGATATAACAAATATCTGAATGATCCTTCAGTCAGAAATATGCTTATATCGCTATAGTATGACTTTGGGATCTAATCAAATTCAAAATTCATTAGGAGTTTTCAGTGCTGCCCATTTTTCGAAAAGCTATTCGCATATTTCGACAGTCAATTAGCTTAATGACAATTCTCTAGCTGATTTTCGCGCATAAACGTGCCTTACCATCAGCTTTTGGACTTGGCTCGTCGCAGTTCGCTGCTGGCAGCAAAACCGAATCGAAGCGGTTATCAGGTCGAATCGCCACCTACTGAACCGTCCGTCAATCAGGCGACGTAACGTGAAAATGAATGTTTCACTCGACAGCCTGCCAATAGAGCGGAAGAGAGAGAGAGAGAGGGGATCGCTACGAAGTCCAGAAGCTTCGATGCCTTATTTAATAATTGTTGTTAATTTTCTTCTTGTTGTTGCTGTTGCTGTTATCAGCAGCCTCTTGAGCTTGAGCAGATGGGGAGAAAGTGATAAAGGGGCGATCTGTGTCTGTGAGAGATGATATGATACGATGCGACTTAAAACCGCTCGTTCATCAAAACAAAGTAGAAGTAGGAAAAATACAAAAGTTTTATTTTTAATTAAATCACATTTATAGAATGGCTCTGGTTATCAGGCCCCCCTCAGTGCTTGTTTTGGTGCCAATAAACTAAATATATATATGTATATATATGTATATATGTAGGTCTATACGGGTGTGTGTACATTGTGCAAAACAAGCGAACAACGGCTGAGCACATTGGGTCTGATAATCATTAAGAAAGAGCTGATCGGGCATAGCAATTCTATTAGCTGAGACTGAGCTGTATGTAACTATATCTATATATTATCTGTTGTATATCTATAGATATATCTATGTATCAACATATTTATGATTTGAGATCTATTCAATTTTAATCTTCAATCATTTCATATATACATATATCAAGATGAGCTGTTTGCTAGAGCAAAGTGCTGCCCATTGCATAGAGTGTTCAAGTCAAGTGCTGCCCATGCTTTAAGCCTTGAATTGCCCATTGCATCAACAAGTGTTAGAGATATCGAATTGAAAAGCTGAAGAAAGTATCGATGCTTTTGGATATACATACATATATATAGGAATGAGAGAAAACTCTCTTAAAATACAACTCAAATTCATTATGAGTAATACCAAAAATTTGCTCTGATTCAGCTGCTTTTTATATGTGTACAAAGTTGACAAATTGTTGTAACTAGAGACGTGGAATTTTGTTTACACATATATCATATATATATATACATATATATAATGGATAACTTATGTTATAAAGAGTCATAGGGCAATCCAAGTGAAGCGTGGGAAAACCAAAACTATTGATAATGATGGTGATAATGATAATAATAATGATAATGATGATATGTCTTTGGACCATCAGCGTGTACTTTGCTGCAGCTTGAGGGCAGCTGGAATGTTGTTACTTCTGCCCCTTAGCACAATAGCTGACGTCAGTTGGTTAATCGCTTTATAGAGGCGACGTCTGCATATTTCATACAAATGTATATGGAATATATACATATATATTACAATTTCTTGCATGCTCAATCTGCATTATTATTGCTGTTGTTGTTGTTGTTGTTGTTGCAGCCGTCAAGTGAAAACAATGCGCAAAAGTTGCAACAATGCCAAACGATGATAATAATGACACAATAAATGCATAGCGAGCAAAATAACACAATAAAGAAGGAAAAACAGAAATCAAAAGTAAAAACAACAAAAATGGGAACAATAAGGAAATGAATAGATAGTTACGACCAGAGAATGCGCTAGTGGAGAATAGCCTAGATGAGAAGCGATGATGAGTGAAGTGAAGAGAAGAGAGAGAAGAAGAGATAAGAGAAGAGGGAAGAGAAGAGAAGAGAGAAGAGAAGAGACAAGACAAGAGAGAAGAGAAGAGAAGAGAGAAGACAAGAGAGAAGACAAGAGAGAAGACAAGAGAGAAGTAAAAGAGATGATAAAAGAAAAGAGAGAAGAAGAGAGTGAAGAGAAGAACCAAGAAGAGAGAAGAAAGATGAGAAGCAAAGACAAGACATATGAGAAGAATAGAGAATTTAAATAGATGAGAAAAGATTTAATAAGAGAAAAAGAAAGACTAGAATAGAGAAGATAAAAGGGAAGTGAAAAGAGATAAGAAGAGAGAAGAGCAAATACAAGTGAAACGAGAAGAGAAAAGAGAAGCGAAGAGAAGAGAGAAGACAAGAAAACAGAGAATAATAAAATAGACAAAAATGCGAAGAATAGAAAATATAGAAGAGAAAAGAGATGAGGTGAGAAGAGAAAAGAGACGACAGAAGCGAAAATAAAAAGAGATAAGAGATAAGAAAAGAGACATGCGAAGAAACGACGCTCAAACGTCAAGAGAGGTAGAATAGAAGGCACATAAGTGAAGATAAAAGAGAGCAAGGTGAAAAGAGAAAAGGGCAGCATCATGATAGATGAGAGACAAGAGAAGAGAGACAAGAGCAGTAAGAATGGAAAATAAATAATATAGAATAGAGAAAAAGGAGTAGAAAATAGAGAATGAAGAATAATACAAAATAGAGAATATAGAATAGAGTAGAGAGAGTAGAGAATAGTGAAAATAGAAGAGATAATAGAGAAGACTAGGCAAGACAAGAGATGAGCAGTTCTAGTGCAAAGCAACTAGATTAGAATTGCGTAGGGGCGTCTATGCCAACAATAACAACAACAGGAAATGGCGCCAGTGACTCATGAGTCGCAGTCACAGTCACAGTGACAAAGTCACGTCTTACATACGTGGAAGGCGGCGCCGAGCTTTGTGCAATCAAAGGCAATTAATATCTGGCAAAAAGTACCTGAGTCTTAGTAGAGAGAGAGAGAGAGAGAGAGAGAGAGAGAGAGAGAGAGAGAGAAAGAGAGAGAGAGAGAGAAAGAGAGAGAGAGAGAAAGAAAGAGAGAGAGATATAGGCATCATATGAAATTGAAATCAGAATTGTTGACCATGACTTTCAGTCGACGAACCTATATATATGTATATATATATATATATATATATATATATACACATATGTATATATGTACTCGTACTGCTAGATAACTGAATGTTGCTTTTAATCTCTTAAGGTTAAATTAGTTACACAAAATGCTGATTATCAACGACAGCAGATGAAACAAATATTGCGCATACGCAGCGTGTTACTAATTGAGAGCTTGAGAGACTTGTGCACCGCCCACTCAATAAATTCAATAAACAAAAACAAAAAAAAAAAATGAAAAAAAAGAGAGATAATAAATAATAATAATAATTGTCATAGTACAGATGCGGATATATATAATATATGTATATATTTTATTACTCAATTTAATTATACAGACTTTTCTTTTTGCTATTTTAAGCAAGTAATGTGCACTGCCCGACTAGGTAATACCCTAGACACTATGAAAAACTGATAATGTATAGAATTACTAGTAAATCTCGGGTCTCTAAGTCAAACAGTATTCAAGTCATGCTAAGTCATATGATCGCTCGAGGAAAATGGATATGGATATGGAAATGGATAAGTTATCGAATTAGTCAAGAGTTATCTCTCAGCTCAGGTCTGATTTTATTATACACTAATTTATCATTTCAAAATCAATATGTTCAGGGTATAAAAATCAGTATTTCCGCTCGTGAACTAGTTTGTTTTTTTGTGGGTTTTTATGGAGCTAACATGATAAATGTTTTGTTTTTTTTTGTTGAAAGTCCAAATCGATTATGGCCGCCATAAAATGCAGTTGGAATGAGTTTATATAGTAGATAGGTGTGATATATACAAAAGTATATATTGTATATGAATTATATATAGTATATATAGAACATATATACATGTATATATATATATATAGATATAGTTACGAGCTGCTCTGCAATCTGGGCAGACGTTTGATTCTATTGTGGGTCGAATGAGAACGGTCTAAAGTCGAGCGATAACAGCTTTCCAGCTCAGTTCACTGGGACTTTGCTTGGGTTTATCTAAGGGGCGGGGCCATGCATCGCCACTGGCAGCTAGAAACCGTTATGCGGCATGCGACATGCGGCATGCGTCATGCACACTGACCTATCCCTAGCCAAGGCCCACACACGAGGTGCGCGAGTCCACTGATGAGAATTGCGATTTGGCAATGGGCATAACCAAGTCAAGGGGGCGGGGCGGGGCGGGGCGGGGCAGGGCTGCTGACTGACAAGCTGTTAGATTACTGCAAATGTTGGCAGCCATTGTCGGTTGCTGCAAGTCGTTGAACCCCCCAAAAAGCAACGATAAAAGCGCAAAGTGAAACACAAACAGAAACAAGTGAGAGCATTGTGAGGCGAGCGTCACTGACTGCTGCATACCCTGGAATGTGAATGGAAGTAAATCTATGTGAAAATTGTAATATCATGCCTCAAATGGTCGTACTATAGAAGTTTTCGTACATATCAGCTCTGAAAGTGCTGTGAAAGCTAATCTCGATGAATAACATAGACATAGATGTTTTCCTACCCTAACACTATCATACAAATATGATTTTTCAAACTCTCTAGCTGTAACTGTCAATAATAATAATCATAAATAAAATAATAATAATCAAAATAAAAAAAAATTCCATATTTCTAACACTTATAGCTAAAAGCCAATATACTCCTTTCACTGCCTGTTGCGAGTGCTGAATGAGGACACGTGAGAGCGTGAGAGCGCGAGAGCGTGAGAGCAGGCGAACGGCGCCAAAAGAGAGCTGGCAACTTCTCACTTGATTGAGTTCGCTCAGCGCAGTTCAGTTCAGTTCAGTTCAGCTGGTTCCGTTAGATCGCAAATCAGTTCATTTCCTTGCGGCTGCAGCAATGATCAATGAAAAGTGGAATTGATAATGAGTGTGTGTGTGTGTGTGTGTGTGCGCGTGTGTGTGTGGAATGGAAATGCATGAATGACATTTATGGGGCTGTAAACCTTCTAGAAAATAACACAATATAAGAAATTGTCGCAGTCGCATTTGTGTGCGTTGTTTTTTTTCTCTGCTCCTGTGTCTTTGTCATTATCTCGCTCTCCCTCTCCCTCTCTCTCGCTCGCTGTTGCCGCCTCTATCAGTCCGCTTCGCACTTTGTTCATTACAGATAGCAATAATTAGCATTTTATTAATTTACACGCCTGTCACAATAATGCAGTCGAATTGTCCGGTCAGACGATTTAATTGCTTTGGCCTTGGCTTTGATTCGCGCCACATCACAACCCATTCGCCCACTACACCTGCCCAGCCACCCCAACCCACCCCAGCCACCCCCACACGCCGGCAGCTTTTGGGCCATGCACTTGACCCACTGAAATCGATGCAAGCGCCGACAGCGAAAGGCCGTCCTTACTGCGGCCTTGCTGGAGCTGCGGCTTTTGCCTTATTTTCGGCACGAATTTTTCGTGAATTTTACTGTTACTATTAATAAGATGAAGAAGAAATATAAAAAAAACTTAATATTTATATATATTTAACATTTATGAGAGTAGACTTTTTTTTTAGAAAAATAAATAATATTAAATTTAAAATTAATTAAAATTAAAAAAAAAAAACGTAATATAATTATTATTATTATTATAATATTACACTAAAAATAATATATGTATACAAATATATTCATATAATTTTTTTAAATATAAAAAAATATATTTTAAAAAAAGTTATAAAAAAAACTTCTACAAATTTCAAGTCTCATTAAAATCAGATCAGTTTTACAGATATATACATATATTCGTATTTCAAGTGTATATAAATTAAAATTTTTTTTAAAAAATATATTATTTTTTAAATTAAGTATATTCGTATTTCAAGTGTATATAAATTAAATTTTTTTTTAAATATATTATTTTTTAAATTAAATTTGATATGTAAAATATTTTTGTCAATTAATTTTTTCCTATTATAATTTTTTGTTTGATTAGTAGTAAGATATTAACATACTTTAAAAAAAAAAAAAAAAAAAAAAAAAAAAAAAAAACATATTTGTATGTATATATAAAGTATATATAAAAAAACATCTATATTTTCAAAAATTCAATAAACAATGAAACTGTCTAAAACAAATTATTTCAAACTATTTTATTTTTAAAAAATTTTTGAAAATAATTTCTATCTATTTATATCATACATAAGTATAAATATTATTAGTTCTTATGTTTAAAAATAGATCAATAATAATAATATTACCAATAATAATAATGATAATAGGAATAAACAAAACAACAAAAACAAAATCAACAATCGCAATACAGATTCGATTGGGAATAACAATCCCATTCCAATAGGAATCACATCAATAATAAACAGAAATCATTTCGAAATGCAATCGAACGCCAAAGTCGAACCTGCATGCACAAGGAATACAATTATTTGCACTTCTGATAAGATATATACATATACAGAGATATTTTTGCGGCTCTTCAGTTGATATGCGACGAGTGCTTATACGACTCGGCATTAGCTTTAGGCGCTCGCACACAATGCGCCCTATCAGGCCTTGAACCCTGTTTTGGCTCGATCATATCGCAAGTTTACACCGATGCAGACCTAGAGACACACATGCATAAGCGTGCGCTATATGCAATATATATGGTATATATATATATATATATATATATCGTATATTTTTAGAGTAAGTTTGTGTCACAGAGAGAGAGAATTTGTGTTCTTTTTTAAAAATAGTTGCACAATGTTCGACGTTTCCTAACTTTATGCATGGCGCTGCAAGCGGGCCGTAAATTTCGATAATATTGTATAATGATGCGCGTCCTATATCATTGTTGTATATAGTTTACTATGGCTTACCTTGGCCTTAACTTTTGGTTGATGTTTTTATTTACTTTTTTTTTCAAAAATTTGTTTATTTTTGAGTTAAAATTGTTTTGCTTGTTTTTTTTTTTCTTTTGTTTTCTTATGCACTGTTTTATTATTTATCTTTGTATATGGATCATAAATGTCCTTTGGGGTCTTGGAAGAACTTCACTTTGCACTCGTTGCGCGTGGCTGAGCTGCCGATTTGGAACTGAAATCGCGACAACTTTTCAAAACTGGGCGGCAATTCGAATCGAAAACAACAACAGAAATCAAAACCAAAACAAAAACAAAAACAAAAAAAAGCCGAATCAAATGATTCAGTTTGATACAGATTTATATTTATATATGTATATATATATATATATATATATATAATGATATTGGCTCAACTTCAAATTCGTTTGCGTGTAACGGTCAAAGGCGTTCTGTCTCTGGAGTGGGACGCACAGCCGTTGCCGTCGTCAATGCGCGGCGGAATGAATCGAAACCGAAAAGAAAAAAAATCAAATAAGAAACGAAACAAAAATCAAGCGCAGCCAATTATGAGCGCTGCAAATCTACAAACGAGAGGCAACACGCTCGCTCGCGCTCCCTCTCTCTCGCTCTCGCTCTCTGACTCGCTTGCGCTGCTCCGTTAATATTTTCTTATCAGCACGCAATTGGGAAAATAGCTGAGAGAGAGAGAGAGAGAGAGAGAGAGAGAGGGAGAGCGTGAGCGGGAGAGTATAATCTGCAGCATATTATTAATTCTTATCACAGCGATTCTCGAATAGGCAAATTGGCGCTTCGTAACATGATTTTAGGTGCCAGAAGGGCAGAGGGCAGGTGGCGGGGGGCGGATGGCAGGGGGTGCGGCGCAGTGTGGGTGGGGGGGGCGTTGGGTTTGGCTGGAATTGGAATGCCCACGGGATGAGTGTTAAGTTTTAATTAACATGCATAGATATATCTATATATAGCATACTAAATGCCCAATCTTTATATATCTGATAACTGTCCAATACCTATATATATGCATCTCTCTCTCTCTCTCTCTCTCTCTCTCACTCTGACTTCGTGTTGCTGCTTTGGGTCTTACAGCTGTGGGCTGCAGTTGGCAACCTGACAAGAAATCAAATATATATCAAATCTACAAATCAAAAATCTATATAATTTGCAAACACAGGGTATCTATAGAGCCTCTATATATACAGTTTTTCTTTTATAAATACTAGACTCTCTATCTCTCTCTCTCCCTCTCTCTTTATAGATACTGCTTTACTACTATATAAAATAAAAAAAAATGCGAAGTGAATAAAGCACTTGTTCTAGCTAAACATACAGTTTTCGCACATCCTATAGATCGTTAGGTTTTTATAGCACTATTATGGCACAATCTTTATGGCAGCGCTTAAGAGTATTTGCCGTGTCGGTGTGCCACAGATAATAACAAGCAATTCAGCTCTGTTTAATGACAACAAAGTACCACATTTTGAAAATGTATTTGCTGGAGAAGCCTGCCCCACAGTGGCACCAGCGCGGCAAAATATAAAATAATATAAAAAGAAATTTGCAATAAAATAATGAAAATAAAACTCAAATTAGTTAAATTTAATAAAAATAAATACAATTTCTATTTAACTAAATTTTTCATTAACTACAAGTTTTGCTAAGCTTGCACCACTGTGCATGACTTGCTGTGAATTTGTTGTGTAAACGATTGGAAACGGTAGCAAAGTGTAAAGGAAATTGATTCTATGCTGAAGACTTATATGTGTATGATATCAGTATATCTATAAATCTAAGAATATGATTAAGCGTTATTATTGATATGTATATATATGTGTGCGTGCTATCATCCCTCCCATCTATTTGTAACACCCAGATCGCCAAGCTCAGTTCAGGAGCGCAGCGGGACGAGGCGCGAGTGCGCAACTCGTGATCAGAACACCTCGCTGCCGTCACACGATTTACGATCGTCGATCGTTGATCGGCAATCGTCGTAATGCTGCCTGATAGCGCCATTAATGGAGCTGTTGATAAGCACTATTATTGATGTTATTGTTGTTGTTGTTGCTGTTGCTGTTGTTGCTGTGCAGCAACAGAAAAACAACAGCGATGTAAAACAAGCGTTACACGAGCAGTTGATAAATGCAAGCAGCTAAATTCCAATAAGAATTCCGATTTCCTATACAAATACAGTAGTCACTCGCCAATGGCAATGCCTTGATGTAGATAGCATATATTTAGTTTTAAGCACATATATTGTTGATATATTGTAGATATAGAGCTCTCTAAAAAAAATACAGATTTAGATTGTTTGGAAATTTTCTAAAAATTTAATAAAAAATCCCAGTTTAAAGTATTTATTTAAAGTATTTTTCGGTTGTTAATGCCTTTCTCAAAGCTGCGAAGTTGGAAATGGATGTACATAGGCATTAACCAAGATTATAAGTATAGTATAATGTAATATATATATATATACTATACCATATACTACACTTTATACGATACTATACACTTCACTTTATTGCAAATTTCCATTATGAGCTCGATGATATCAATAAAGATATCAAATAGATATATCATATAATAATCTATATAGTATATGTCTAGTATATGTTCTTGAGATATATGTATATATATATCTATATGGGATATGGGAGCAAAAAAAGAAGAACAATCAAAGATCCAGCATTTAAATGTCTAAGTGGAACTAAAACTCTCAATTATTAGCAACCCATAACACTTATCGGTATCGCTATCCATACTAACTCTTCGTCTCAAGCCCAAGTCAATATGAGCGCAGCTCATAAACAAAAGACATACAGTAAACAAACATCGAGTAGCACTTGCCACACCCACACCCAGCACGCCCTATTCACAAATGCATCTGAAGCTGGCGATAAGCTGCATTTGCACAGCGATAACAACATATCGATAACGATTGCATGCGGCAAATGAAAATAGAGCGAAACGGAATGCAATTGAAGGCACTGGAGCGGACGGAGGGTTAAGGAGAGGGGGTAGAAGGAGGGAGAGCAAAGACAAAGCAAAGACTCCGTCCAGGTGCGCAGTCGGGCCCAACGGGGCAACGACGATCACATCGCCTTTGTGCCGAATATAGCTGGCAAATGTGTTCTCAAATCGGAGAATCAAGGAGAGAAATTAGTTTTCCGTTTCCGAGCGAGGAAACCAAACTTATTTTAAATTATTTCAAATATATATGATATCTTTGTATATATTTGTATATATATATGGCAAATTGATATATTTTGATGCAACCACGCCCAACAAAGATAATACAACAAGCAGGAAGACTCATGTGAATATGGAAGTAGAAGCGCCACAAGGGACCCTCAGCTGGTACTGCCTGGACATGCAATCGCCTGCCACGCCCACTGGTGGAGGTGGTGATGGCGAGGACGTCGGCAATGACCGTGCGCCCACCAATCCAGTGGAGCTCTTTGCCTGGATCTGCGCACAGAACTGGCCGCAGCTGGAGGACGAGCAGCCGCCGCCCCACTTCAACGAGGTCTGCGAGCTGCCGGATCTCAGCCAGCACTGCGGTGGCTGCGGCAGGCTAAACATCAGCCAGGCACTGCGCAGCATTGGCACGCAGACCGCAGCTGCCGCGGTAGCCGCAGCAGCAGCCGTCGCCAAGCAGCTGCGCACGCAGACCCAAACAGAGGCAGACAACAAACAGGAGCAGCAAGAGGGGGAACAGCAGCAGCAGCCGGAGCAGCAGCAGGAGCAGGTGCAGGAGCAGGAGCTGGAGCAATTGCTGCTGGCAGTTCCACTGGCCGATGACAATGACGCATCGCTGCTCAACGCCGTCCGGCGTTGCCTCGGCCTGACGCTGCGCCGACGCTCGCTTTGGTCCATGCTGAAGACGCTGCTGATGCTGATGTCACTGCTGCACGGCAGCTACTTGCTGGGCCAATACATTCATCGGCTGCCCGTGCTGCGCACTCTGATGATGCATGCCCAAGCGATATGCTCGCCGGCCCCGCCTCCGCCGCCGCCCCGCTCGGTGCCCGCCTTCATCTGGAGCCTGCTCTGCTCGGTGGCGCGCAAGCTGCATGTCATCTAACCGCGATCCGCTCCTGTCCACAGCCGATAGATCCCAGATAGTTGAAGTTATTTTTGAAAAGTGGCCCAGAGCTATTTAAAGCAACACACAAGAGTGTCTGTGTGTGTGTGTGTGTGTGTGTGTGTGTGTGTGTGTGTGTGTGTGTGTGTGTGTATGTGTGTGTGTATGTGTGTGTGTGTGTGTGTGTGTGTATTTGTGTTAGCTTAGCCCATTTCCAATCGTTCCCCATGTTTGTTCGCCACAAATGGACAACAACAGCTGAGCATCGCTCACACAACAATTAGATACGTTCGCTTTCCATTCCGGCGATAACAGCTCGGACGGACACACACACAGAGAGAGAGAGACACACCTATACACCTATATATGTAATGTCAGCTGAAGCTGACGCAGATAATATTCAGGCAACCAAAAAATGCAACAACTGTACGTTAAATTCCATTCGAGCCAATGCCAATGCCAATGGCCGCCTCCTTAGCCTCTGCTGCCCCAGCGGAGGCGATAAGCCTAAGCCTGGCGACACCTCTTACATAGATTCGTGGCGGCACTCTCGTATAGCGTTTAATTGGTCCATTAACCTATTGGCAAATCGGAACTGGGCGCAAGAAGCAGCGACTCCTACGACGCCAGCTATGGGTTATCGTTATCGGCTATCGTTATCGGCTATCGTAGACGGCTCATACAAAGCTACACAGACGAGCAGCCTAAGGCAGCCTCAAGATAAGCCCACTTAGCAACACTCTTGTCAATTATCATGTATCAGTTATCGATTATCGATTGTCGCTTATCAAAGAATCATAGTCTTGGCATGAAAACATTATATAAGAAACGTCGAGCGCAGCTTCAAAGCTTGAAATAATTGGGCAATTTTCGATAGTTAATCCTATGTGGATTTCTAAGATATCGGTTATCATTTATCGTTTACGCTTTCATTTGACGGCTTCGAGACCTTGCAATTTGTTGGAATTCTTATAAGCGAACACCAGGTGCTGCCCCAAAGTGCATACTAAAGACGACCGCCAGCATATACTCTCGGCTCAGTTCTTCTTCTTAGTTAGTTCTTCTTAGTTATTTATTATCGGCTTATCGGGTTACGGTCCGTGCTTTTGCCGCGTTCCATTTTTTACGCTTGCACAGTAGCCGAACATTTGTTTAGTGCATCTCATAAATGACTACGACCACGATTAGATAGGCTTCTCCAAAAGTTGAGTTGTCTGTAGTGGCAGTAGTCGACTTGAAAGATACCCTGCACATATTGAGTGTTACCTTTAAAATGTAGCCCGTACATGTTCACAATCTGTTTAATAAATAAAATTGAAAATAGCCAGTTTCTTCATACATTGCTAAATCGATATTTATCGATATATTTTAATGGCTATATGAGTGTTAAATATTGTTTACATATATATTATTTCTAATTCTACATAAAACATACATATATCTATGTATAGCTTTTTCCATGCAACATCATCATGCTATCAATCATGCTACCCCTCGACCTGCTTTCATTTCCAATATGTATAGGGTATATACCATTAAACGAACCAAAAAAAACACGAAATTTTTCATTAAAATCACATGCTTCAAAAACCGCAATTGCCCACATAAAAGATAGAATATGTATGAATACATATTTATACATATTCATGTATTTATATATTACTTATTTATGTATGTTTCTTAATTTTGTCTGGGGTCTGAGGTCCGCTTAATCAGTGGAACCTAAAATAGAGCTGAAACTAAAGCACGTGAGTTAGGCTTCCGTTGCGCTGATTAAACAACAGCTATATACCCCGTATAATGCAAAGCAGGGTATATTTAATACAAGGATATATATGTTCTATATCCTGTATAGTCCATTCAGGAAACATCAACAACTCTTTATGTGAGAATAATTTAAAAGTTTGTTGACTTTATTGTGAAAATTAATTAATGTCGAAAAGTTTAAAACAATTGTATTTAAATAAAATTAAATGAAATGTATTTATTCAATGCGAATTGCATTTCATTAAAGCTCTGATATTGATTGGATTATGGCGAATTTTGTTTTCCTCTTTAACGTTGCTTGCAATTGTTGCTGTTGTTGTTGTTGTTGTTGTTGTCAATCAGTTGTCATTGTCATTTGCCGTTATGTTCCTGTGCAGTCAGCATGAAAAACAACTTCAAGCCATGCCGTCTCGCGGCCCTTTGACACGCCCACAGAAATAAAATTCATGCAAATTAGCTGACAAAACGCTGCAGTGCACAAATACACAAGCAAATATATCGATATTAATATATATGTATGTGAGTAAGTACTTCTCTCAGTGAGTATGTGTGTGTGTGTGTGTCTGTCTGACAGTGCATTGAATAAACAACTGCAAAGTGTGCAGCCATATTGTTTTTGCATGCAGAAACACACTTACACGAACAACAACAACAAAAGGGAAGGGAAAAGCAACAACAAAGCAGAACAGATGAAAACATGGCCGCCTAAAAGCAGGCAACTTGTGAATGGCACTGAGACAGGCTGACAGAGAAAGCAGCAGCAAAAGACGGAAGGCCGGAAAGGGAGGGGGTGGGGGGTGGGGGGATCGGGCTGAGTGGCGATGGTGATGAGGAAGCTGGAGGGCTTAAGTCACACTAACACACAGTGGGTCAGTGGGGCCGTTTGCATTGTAGCCGCCTTCTATTTAACATGCACTTGTCCATTGTGCCACATTAATAATGCAGGCCGCTGCATGGCACGATGCGGACAGTGGGAAATCAGTGAGAGCGGCCGGCGCGTGGCAGTGTCGCACCTGTTGAGGGAAGCCCTGTGGCAATATGAGCAGCAGCAGCAGCAGCAGGCGCTGGGATAAGCATCTGCTTGCACATGTGAGTCGTGTGTGTGTGTGTGTGTGTGTGTGTGTGTGTTTGTGTGTGTCTGTGCTAGTGAGCTGAGCTAATTATGTGCAACTAATGAAAGGCTCCCTATGCCCAGCCAGACGAAACGGGCCGCAGCTCTGCGGGAACAACCTTGACCAAGCCGTTGAGGCACATATTTCATACCATATATACACAACTCTTTGGCTCAAATTCAATTTTTGTACACTTGGCGAAAAATGTGAGCGCACAAAGCGAAAGTAATTGTCAATTTAATTGAGCGCCGAAGCGAGTGCCCGAAAGCTATCTTCTAACCAGGGCTGCAAAACAGCAAAGAAGGATCGGTTCGTGTGAACTGCCCTGTAGTTCGGTTCGTGAATCTGAACTTGAATGAACTTTAATTTATTTTCAATTTTAATTAAAATGTTCTAAGAATTCTCGGATTTTGATCATTTTTGTAGGTTCTAATTATATTCTAAGCTTTTTCTTCGAGTGTGCCTTGGACTGTCGACAATTTATACAAATTACTTTTCAACGAAGCTCCACTGTAACATGCCTTTTGTTTTTAGTGCCGCTCTGCACTGCACGTGCCGCATCTCGTGCCAGTTACTTGCGAGTGCATGTGTATGTGTGTGTGTATGACAGGTGGTTATATCGATGCAGCGCCGCCATTTGCATGTTTCGTGTGTGAATGTTTGTCAGTCGCTTGGTCTCGGTCTCGGTCTCGGTCTCGGTCTCTGTCTGTCACGTTTAACTTACATTTGGCTTGGCCGACTGGCAGGAAGCGAGGGGTGGAGAGCGGGACGGAAGGTTGGCGCACGTGGGTCGATCTTTTCGACTGCAGGTCACGGACACCAGCGTTGAAACGTTGACGCAAAATCCAATTTGCTCACGTAATTAATATGAAGGCTCGCGCTAATTTGGATGACAACAAACAATTAGCCCATTTAACGCAATTCTGTCACGCACGCACATGAACCCCAGCAGGAGTTCCGAATTGAAGCCGCCCGGTGCACCGGCCGTATTTCAATCCAATCCTTGCAGCGCGCTCGATTCACGTTTCAAGTTTCACGTTTTACGCTTTACGTTTCACGTTTTGTTTTGTTGCGCGAATGCGAACAGACAGGCGCACACGGCGGCTGACAGTGCCGCATTGACCGACCGTGTGGCATTTGCGCAACGACCACCTGAGGATTCAGCGTCCACCATTATGTTCGTTGCCAGTCGCCAGTTGCCAGTTGGTCGCACAGCTTTCGGCAATTCAAATCGAGCGCCGCTCGGAACCTGCAAAGCTTTGCCTGCACGTTGCATGCTCGTATATGTGAAAACAGTTAAAAAGCTCGCAAGCGAAAGCTGTTATGCCAATGCCGTTATGGAAGAGAAACGAAAGAATACATTATATTTTTTTTAAAATGTTCATAAATTCGGTTTATTAAAATTTTGGCAGACTATGATGAGCATTGGACAGTTAATGTATTATGTACATGTGTATATAAGTGTGCTACCTTGGCCCATATAGCTAAACCTAGCTGGTCTTACTCGCCACCTCGGGCGCCGTCCTCCTCGTCATCTCGGGAGTCGTTCTCCATGTCATCTCGGGAGCCGACCTCCATGTCATCTCGGGAGCCGACCTCCATGTCATCTCGGGCGCTGTCCTCCTCGAAATCTCCGGCATCGTCCTCCTCGACCCCTCGGGATTCGTCCTCCTCGACCCCTCGGGATTCGTCCTCCTCGTCCCCTCGGGCGCCGTCCTCCTCGCCCCCTCGAGCGCCATCCTCCTCGCCGCCTCGGGCGCCGTCCTCCTCGCCTTCTCGGGTGCCGTCCTCCTCGTCAATATCCACCCAGCCGTCATCGCTGAGCTCGGCGGCGGTATCGTTGTCATCGGCTACGGCCATCACGCTGGTATCATCTTCTGTGGAACCAGAATTGGTGTTACTGCTGCTGGTGATCACAGCTGTTGACCAGCCTGTTGTAGGCTGCTGGTCCCGCATCTGCCGCTGGGTCACGGGTGTCTCGGACGTCGAGTCGCTGGTAGTCGAGAGCGCTGTTTCAGTGGCGGTGGCTGTAACAGAGGACTCTCTGCCTGCGTCAGAAGCAGCTTTCATTTTATTGCGTCTTCGTACAGCTTCATACTCCTCCAAATCGGACAGCTTTAACTGAATACGCTGCAAGTCACGTTTTAGCATGGCGGTTTACGAAAATTCTTCTTTTCGGGCACAAGAAACAGTTATATTGCTAGGCTGCCACCTTGTCAAAAGGTTTTAAAAGCGCGCGGCAGAGCTGCCATCTTTTCGATGGTCAATTGTCATCGGCCCGCAACTGTGAATAAAAATTCAAAATCAACAAAAATATGATAGAGCTTCCGGTAACCACATGTTGAAATTATGAATTTTCATATGCTCTGCTTAACGTTAACAATTAATTTAATAATAATAATCTAAAATGTTGAAAAACTGTGTAGTTTCAGAAATTGAAAAAAAATTTAGACCATTTTTAATTTAGGGCTGCTGTCATCGACCGACCACCACGCTTTTGCATGTGACGCCTATCGTCACAATTTTTGTTGATTCTTTTTGTTTTTTATACAATTGGTTTGTTTTGAACAACAAACACAAGGGTGAAAGAACGCGACGTTGTTTTGGAGCCGCTCTCTGGCTCAGCTACGCGGCAACTCTCGCACGCCCTCTCTCTCCCACTCTCTTCGTCCGAAGACAGTGGCTCGTGAACACTATTTGTTTAATAACACACCAATGCCGCCATCGAGCCGTCTTTCGGCACTTGTTGTTGGTCTCTGTTGACTCGGTTTTATTTCGTTTTGTTTTTTTTTTTCATTCGGTTTTTCGGCTTTTGTTTTTCGATATTTTCTTGTGGCTGAGCATCGGGCATCTGTGCTGCTGATCTGGCATTGCCCGCGGCCAGTGGCACGTTGAACAACGTTGTGTGATTCCTGATGAGCAGCAAACCGTTAGACAAAATGAACGGACGCACGATACGTATAAATCGGGTGCCAGCTACCATCACGGCCATCCTGCTGACCATTGTGCTCGTCTATTTTCTCAACTACCACAAGGACGAGCGACCCGCCATCTATGGCATGCTGCGCAGCGACAACAAAGTGAATCTGCGCAAAATGCTTATCGCGGCTATACAGGCGGCCCAGCGTGGCGGGCTCGAGGTGCTGGATGTGGCGCACTCGCGGCAGCTCAAGGAACGCAGCAAAGGCAAAACGGCCGAAGGTGTCAATGATCCATTTACGGATGCGGATGGCCGTTCGCATTGTGTGATGAAGCAGGGCCTGCAACGCATCTTTCCACGTGTTCACATCTTCTCCGAGGAAGACAAGGAGCACTGTAAAGACGCGCACAGCTTCGATCTAGATCCCACGGTGCTCCACGAGACGGCCATTGTGCCCGATGTGGCAGTGACGGCGCAGGACGTAACCATTTGGGTAGATCCACTGGACGCCACTAAGGAGTTTACAGGTGGGAGTGCTAGATGATATATTTGCTGGCAATAAAATTTTGTGACTCTTTGCCTTTCCAGAGGAGCTATATGAGTACGTAACGACCATGGTGTGCGTTGCTGTCGCCGGTCGTCCAGTGATTGGTGTCATACACAATCCCTTCAGCGGCCAGACGGCCTGGGCGTGGGTTGGCCACAGCATGTCCGAGTATCTGGATGAGTTGCACAAGCTGCCACGCCTGCAATCGGATCAGCCCGTCATCACAGTCTCCCGCTCACATGCAGCCGCCGTCAAGGATGTGGCGCGCAATGTCTTCGGCGAGCAGGTTAGCTTGCTGACCGCTGCCGGCGCTGGCTACAAGGTGCTCCAAGTGGTAGCCAACAATGCAACTGCCTATCTGCATAGCTCCATCATCAAGAAGTGGGACATCTGTGCTGGCGAGGCCATATTGCGAGCCCTCGGCGGCGCCATGACCACCCTCGACGACGAGCCCATCAGCTATGGCCCCAACGATTCGCCGGTAAATAAAGGCGGCTTGTTGGCCAGCTTGGAAAAGCATGAGGAGTACATGGAGCGCATCTCCAAGTACCGATCCACGCACAATGGCAAACTTAGATAATGAACAATTGATCAGAATCCGAATCTCCGAAATCTCTGCCAGCAGCTGCTTAGTCTTAAGTTTAAGGTTAAAAGGAATCCGAAAACCGGTTTGTGCTTTGATTAGCTTTCATTTGAGCGGGGGTCACGCACCCCATTGCGTCAACGATGAATGAAAATAATTTTAAATTCTGTTTAGCTACATAAATATTTAAATAAATGACTGATAAGCGATTTGCGGTTCACGATTTCGTTGTTGTCTGCCCAAAAAGTGTCAAATGTGATTTTTCTTTAACAGTATGTGGTGCAAAATATGTTAATTGACGTTCATTGATCCCTTTGGATCAATGGTGAGCAATTAATATTCTAAAATAAACAAATATAATAAGAGCCATAATTATTTATATCAACAAAATATCGATAAGTAATTGATATATTTTTTCAAACTGCGAGCTATCGATTATTTTAAGCGCTCAGTGTTCGCTGACCTCAGCTCGTGAGCCATATGTGTCACAAATTGCTTGATTTCTAAGGGAGCTCATATATCTTAAAGGTTTTAGAGTAAGATAATAGTAGCAAAATAATGTCTTTACGAATTGCAAAAATATACAAATTAAAGAATGGAGCTCTAGTTCATTCAATATGCATTTACCGCCGTTCGTGCCGTTCGTGTCACGCTCTGTGGCCCAACTTCATCACTAACAGCTGTTAGCTGCAGCAGTCAGCTGTTCTCAAGTGCATGTTGACATTTTGTGCATATGTGTGAGTGTGGACCGTGACGTACGCCGGCTGGGAGCAATGACCAGCTGCGTCAGCGTCTGCAAGCGTGTCCATCAGATTGAAGTTGAATTCCTTAAGGAGGCGGATATTGTGGAACACAGTCTGCTGCTAATCAAGGGACGACTGCAGCCGATCTGTGCCAGCGCCCAGCAGCTGAAGGCGACACTTGTGCTGCGTAAAACCGAGCAGGAACAACTAACACAGCTTTCCGCCGCGAGTGAATTTAAGCTGCTCTTCGATTTGTCCCAAGACGAGTCCGAATCGGCATCGAACTCAGCTGCTGTAGATTGTGAGCTTCAACTGCGCTGCTGCAGCGCCCAGCGACAGCTGCAGTTCAGCTATCTGCCGAGGAGGTGCGCATATCGAGTGCAACCACTGTACTTGGTGTGCCGAGACAACCAGAAGGAGAAGGAGGATCAGCTAGACCAGGAGCAGGAGACAAAACGGCGCTGTGATTTAATTGATCTTAACTTGCGCCTGGTGCAGTGCATCTACGCGCATAAACTGAGCGCCGCCGGCTACACAAATCGGACATTTACTTTGAACGGCGCCTGCTGCGTCTTTCGATCGCAGCTGAGCTGCCAGGAGGCGCGCCAGTGCGGTGAGGACGAGCTCTGGCAGAGATTCGCCAGCGAGATACTCGCCTGCCCCGACTGGGGTCAGCAGCTCCAGCTGAAATTCGTCGCCTTTGTGGGCTGCACGTGGTACAACGGCGCCGCAGTTGCAGCTAGCGGGGATTACTCGTACGCGAACATCCGGCGGCACTTGCACGCGCACGCCGCTCTGGGCGGCGGTGGATTGGCGCTCTTTGGCAGCGGCCATTTCTATGCGTGGCCGCAACGCTTCGCCGACATTGGCGACTGCATACGGAGCACTGAGCGCGTAGACGTGACCCGCTTGCCCGACGAGAGCAACTATCGGCGCACCTACGGCGGCGTCTATGCCAGCACCCTGGGCGCCGTCTGCCACGAGCTGGGCCACTGCTTCGATCTGGGCCACACCCTTGAGGGTGTCATGGGCCACGGCTTTGATTACCTGAACCGCGTGCTAACCGTAGATCAGCCCACAGAGCACTTGCCCCAGCGTATGGTGTCCGCACCAGCAACAGCAGCAGCAGCTGAGGGAACCACATCGCTGCCTCGACCACGTTTCACGCAGCTGAAGATCAAGCAGCCGGCGAGCAGCAAATTCCTGGATAACTATCACGCGCAGCGACGCAACGACAGCTTCTACTTTGCCCACAATTGTGCGATTGTTCTAGCCCAGCATCGTTGGCTGCAGCCGGATCTACAAGCGAGCGCTGGACCGCCACCAGAGATCCAGCTGCTGCCAGCCACTAAGGAGATTGTGTCCACTGTGCCGCTGCGCCTCATCGAGCTGCGCTGCAATCGCAACAGCCTCGCCGCACACTACGAGGAGTTCAGGCCGGAGTCAGCCACTCATCGCTTTCAGCTGCCCGACGCGCTCTGGCATCTGTTGGCTACGCAGAGGACGCACTACGTCTTTGTGCTGACCATTGAAGGGGACACCAAGCGTCTGGCCTTTGACGAGGCGCCAGCAGTGGCAGAAGAGGTGCCGGAAGGGGGACAGTGAGAAGGGAAGAAGAGGAACCAAGTGAAGAGTCATCAGAGAAGTTGAAAGAGAAGATTGAAGAGAGGCTGGGAGAGTAGCCCAAAGAGAAGTCAGAGCAGAAGACTGAAGAGCTGCTAGGATAAATCTTAGCAGAGAAGACTGGAGGGGAGTCCGAAGAGGATTCTGGAGTAAATTTAGCAGACGTGAGGCCAAAGGAACCAGGAGCACTACCAGCTCCTAAAGCAATCCAATAGAAAATCAACTAAATAAAATATTAAAATTTAAAAATATTTAAAAAATCAGGTAAGTTTTTGATCATGTTAAAAATTAGTGTAAAGAAATTAGTGAGTAGAATATAGATAGATGGAAAATTATAAATTTATAAATTTAAAAAAAAAAAAAGGTATCGTATTTTGCCATTAAAAAAAGTTTTTGAAACCCATATCTATATAGATTTATAAATGTATAACCTAAAATATCAAGTAAAATCAGTTTTATCGGGCTTAACTAACTGCATTATACTCACTAATATTTGAAAAACAGCCATATTTAGTAAAATATAAACACTTGTCAGGGGTCAATACTAAAGATAGATAGATACATCAATAGATAGATAGATAGATATCTACATTTCTCAAAAACATTTTTATATATAATTATATATTCTAGAAGAATAGTCTATCTTTAAAAGCAGGAATTCAGCTACAGAGCTTGATAAATTTAATCCCAGCCTTAAAAGACATACGAAAGATATAGTTATTTACTCCATTTTACTACGCTCAAAATGGCATATTTATAGAATTTTCAGTTCATCTATAGGCAATACCCTATGATAACTCGCGGTTCCAGCTGCAAAACTGCAGAAGATACAGATTCAATCTGTCAAAGTGAAAACTATGAATACTTGGTCAAAACAAGCACAAATATAATATAAATACAAAAGCCAATAAACTCTATTCACTACGTGAACGAGTATAGAAATGATTGATAGGCAAATAATCAAGAAAAGAACACATTAATATAGATATCCAATGGGTCGTAAACGAAAAACAAAGCCAATGCCAGAGCCAAATACTGTCCTGCCCCAATAATGATGTTTAAGGTTCAATTGTAACGTGATTCATGCAGGGACATATCTGAGGCCATATAATGGGAACTACGCGCACCTTGATGATTCACTTGGGGGAGTTATTGACTCAACACGCACGAGAGCTCTGTGAGTGTTTGAGTGGTTCGACGTGTCTGTTGCGAGCGCCCAAGTTGTAAGAGAATTGAACTGCAACAGAATTTGAGACAGGTTTAGTTGCTAGAGAGCGAGAGAGGTAGCTGGAGAGGGAGAGAATGAGCGCAAGAGCTTTAAGACTCTCGCCACGATTGTTGCCCAAGTCAAGTGGGTTAAAGCTGCTGCGTTGTCAGCAGTGCGGCACAGTGGGGCAAGCACTGCCCAACAGCGCTCGATTAATACAAAGCCAGCAAATTGTTAACAAACAATAAGAAAATGCATTTATTAGGCTAGATCATATATGAAGACTGCAATTATTCATTAGACAGCAGCTACCAGGGCTGAAGAGATATTTCTATAAGAGACGTCTATATGAGAAATAAAAAGATTTATAAATAAGAAAAGAAATAATATACTAAATATCAATAATAACTGGCTAAGAAACGCAACAAATCCACTGTATTACATTAAAGTAAACTTCTAAACTAGTTCTGAGCTAGAGATATGTAAAAATAATAATAAAATAATAATAATAGATAAATTAAATAAAATCATAAAAATAAGAAGGTGCCTCTGTATTGCCTTAAAATGAATTACTGAACTAGTTCTGAGAGCTCTATAAAATACATTAAAAGATCTGTATATAATATAATACAACACTAATATATTAATTATACATAAAAACTAGAAGATTCGTGCCACAAATCTGTATTACCATAAAGTGAACTGCTGAACTAGTTCAGTGAACAGTCAACTTATGAGCGTTAGTTCTTGCCAAGTTCGAGCTGGCTCAATTGAACTATACATCTGTTGTTCGTGAGTAATTGAATCAATTGAAATTGAACAAAATGACTCAATAGACTTGGTACTGGTATTAAATATTTATAATGTTACTGAACTTATAAATTTATAAATTTATAAATCTTGATATTTGATATAAGATATATAAATATAGGAATTAATATTGTATATGAATCATATGTTTATTTTGCTTATCATATATACATACATACATATATGCGCAAAATAAATAAATGATTCATACAAAAAATACCAAACCCATATAAAAAAAATTCTGTATTTATATATATACATAGATAAGCAAACTAGATAATTGATTAATTTGATTTCTTCATTCTCTCTTATTCAATAACTGAACTAGAACTTTTGCGCTGCGTTTCGCTCACACGCGAACCACTGTGCCGCACTCTGATAGTTGCTGTAATAAAAAAAGAACGAAAAACGAAAAAAAAAAAAACTCGTATTTCTCAGTGAATTTTTCGTATTATTTTAATTTCTGCCGCTTCAGTTGGCCAGTCGATAATGAAAAAATACTTTGATGGAAACAAAAACAAAAGAGCCAAAACAAA
The DNA here is from genome assembly GCA_035045145.1 of Drosophila meridionalis. Taxonomy (NCBI): domain Eukaryota; kingdom Metazoa; phylum Arthropoda; class Insecta; order Diptera; family Drosophilidae; genus Drosophila; species Drosophila meridionalis. Next base: position 5,410,243 of record JAWNPG010000009.1, on the reverse strand, counting down.
ATCAAAATCGAGAAATAACAATATTTGGCACTGATAAGATAAAACCAATATAACAAACGCTACACGCACACACACGCAAGAATAAGAGTCATATATTTGATGTTCAATATCAACATTTTTAATAAAAAAAAATAAGTAGTGCAGAAGACACGACTAAACGATTGCGTTGGCTAATTGTGGGCGCTGACTGCTCCGCTCATTCACATTTGAGACCTCAGCTGGAACAGCAGCAGCAACTCGAATCGATCCTCTATATATCAGATATACAGATATATATACATATATATATATATATAACTATGGCCGATGCTCGCATACAGTTCAAGGTGCTGAAGGGCTTCCCCGCCACGGAGCAGGACAAGATCGAGACGCAGGCGTTTCTGAATGCGGCCAAGGAGATCGTAACTGTAATTGGTGAGTGGTGTCAGTGGATCGATAGATCGATCGATCGATCACGCAAGTAATCGTTTATCTAAATACCCGCACAGAGACCTTTGGCAAACTCTTTACGCCCGTTATCAAAGATATGAATGGAAATATTAACGTAAGTCCACGAAAACTGAAGCATGTCCGTCCGTCCGTATGATCTAATATCTTCGATTATGCTTCGATTCGACAGAAACTAACCAAAGTCTATGGCACGGACATACTGAAATACCAGTATCTGGAAGATATGATTGAGCTGAACGTGAATGTGGATGACTATGCGTCGACGGCGTTGCTCTGGCTGAAGCGTGGCCTCCAGCTGATCTGCACCTTCTTCGAGAACATCTACAACGATGCCCAGAACAAGGAAACGCTCAAGCCGCATCTGCAGGATGCGTATGAGAAGACCCTGAAGCCGTATCATGGCTTCATTGTGCAGAGCACCATCAAGGTGAGTCCACAGATTCCCATCCAATCACTCGATCTCACGAATCACGCTAACTCTTACAGATCATTTATAGCTGGGTGCCCACGCGCAGCCAGCTGCTTGGCCAGGGACCAGCACAGCTGGAGAACATTGAGGTGCTGACCAGTTATTTGCCTACAATGCGAACGCATCTGGATCGGATTGACGCCCTGCTCAAGGCGCACAATCTGGATGACGCGAGCAAAGTGTGACTTGCCATATGCTTTAGCTATAGCTTAAGATCTACTAGAATAGACAATGTTAAATATTTAGGAATACACACACACACACACACACACACATACACATAGTTAATGTTATGTTATATAAACTTTATGGCTGCCCATTTGATTTGAGCGCGTTCCTCTTGACGATGGACAGGCTGCCAATGTGGTAGATGAGCGCTGATAGCGCCTCCAGTGCGATGAGCACGAATTGTGCATTCGACAGCAAGTGCAACCAGAGGCTGGCGGAGCGGACAGCCAGTCGCAAGTAGACCAAGGCAGGCAACAGCACACAGGGCGTCAGGGTTAGCAGCAGCCACATGGTTGTGGCATCTGTGGTTAGATTGATGGAGTAGCTGGCATAGAGGCGCAGCGTCTCAGTGCCAACGGCCAGCACAAAGGCCAGCAGCATTGCCAGACCCGTATAATTCCACAGCGCATTCGACTGCAATTCATTTAAATGAATACATAAAGAGTTCCCACTCGAGCCTCCAACACTCACCCAGATGCAGAGATGCAGCAAGTAGCTGACGCTCCAGATTATTGAGATATAGGCATTTGCTTGCAGCAGCATTTGCAAGATTAGGTTCGACTTTTGTGGTATTACTGGAATATTAATGGGTGGTTAACTTCTATTTCCATTTGAATTGAAATTAAAATTAAATTAGTTTTCTTTCCATGCTTACATGGCTGACCATAATTATAGTAGCTGCTGCTACTTTTAATCTCCATGTCCACTTCCATGTTCTCAAATGCCGCTTTGCATTTTATTTACTTTGTTATTGCCGGCCTCGGTTGCCAGGACAACAATGGAAAATGTTTGCCTGCCATTCAACAGAAATACTGCTTAAGCTAAATATTAATTCAAACAGCTGCAGTTAAAATTGAATGCCAATCGATATCGGAAAGATCGCCAGCTTTATATATCGATATACAAATTTAGCGTTGCCAGATATTATCAATAGTTTAAAGGAGAGAGAGAGATGGCTAGCAAATATTTGAATATGCTGCTAAACTAAATTTAATTCTTTTTAAAACAATAAAGTTCACATCGCATTTCATAACACTTAAAATTTATATAAATACGCTTAATACGCTCTAATAAATTCAATTATAAATTGTACAATTGTTTCAATACTTCTTTCGAATTGAGATTCGTTCAACAGGGCAGACTCGAGCTGATGGCAACCTCCAGAGAATTTACTGCAAATAGAGAGAGAGAGAGAGAGAGAGAGAGAGGTAGACCTTGTTAGTATAGGTTTACTTTTGCGCATTGCAATATCACTTACAAAACTTTTGATCATGCTTGTAGACGAGAGTGGTCAGGATGCTGGCCATCATCTGATGGCAACGTATGTAGGTGCTCTCGATTTCGCCCACTTGATTGAGGGCCAGGTACTCCATGGCCTTGTTGGCCTCCTCGGTCGGGTAGGAGCTATCGTCTTCATCCAGACTAAGCGTGTCGTCGGAGCTTATGTCGAGGCTGAGAGCATGGGATACATTCAGGTAGTTGCCGCAGCTATTCCACTCCATGTCCAGCACAAAGATCAAATGGAAGATCTGCTCGAGAGCGCTGTGAAACTCCTCGAAATCATCGGTCAGCAGACAGTGCTTGGCCAGGCAGCCCAGATACTCCTGATGCAGCTTCGCCAGCTCACGTATCGTGAATACATGCTTCAGCTGACCCTCGAACTGACTGCCTATCGCCTGCAGCACATGGGTGCAGAGATGCGTGTGCAGGCTGCTGATCATGTTGATCAGCCAGAAGCGTAGAATTTCCAAGCGGCGCACCGTCAATCCGACCAGATCGAGCGGACCGTATAGCTCGCTGTCCTTGCGCCTGATGAAGTGCATGTTCTCCAGCTTCCAGGCGGCCCACTTGACCTTCAGCATGAGGCGCCAAATGTTGTTGTAGGCTATCATATGCTCCGCCGTAATGATCCGGGCCAGACCCGGCGACATCATGTACACCATGCCAATTGCATTCAGCGCCTCGTACACCTTGATGGACTTTGAGCGCGCACGCGAGATGAGCTCCACATACAGCTCACAGGCCATGTTGGGATAGTGAATGTCCAGAATGTCGTACAGCTCGGTGGTGAGGTCCGAGGACGACGCCCAGTTGTGGCCCGCCTCGATCCGGCGAAAGAGACTGGTGTAGAACGGATACATCAGGTAGTCCGCCTCGAACATGAGCACGTGCCGCAGGAAGTGCACGTGCTCGGCGATGACCAGCTCCTCGCGGTACCAGTGCATCACAAAGATATTCGCCTGGTCGCAGCGCTGTCGCAGCACCTTGCCCAGGGCTCGGTGCAGCACTTGGGGCAGCTGCAGTTCGGTGCACTTGTCCAGTGCTTCCAGAATGTCGAGCACCTGCAGCGGCGGCGGCTCCTGTTCCATTTGGATTGCGCGCGCCAGGTCGCTTCGTATGTGCCGGGTGAATAGCTCCATTAGCTGGGGATCGCCCACTCGGGCGGTGGCCTTCAGCGTCCGTTCGTCGAACTGTCGCAGCTCCCGACGGCCCACATCCAGAACGCTCTCCCGCCATCGGCCCGTTGGCTGCACGCAGCCATCGAAGCTCCGCAGCTCGTCGAAGTAGTGCCTGATCAGATCCTCGTGCAGCGGCTTCAGCTGCTGGGTGGTGTTCACCAGATCGCCCAGCAAGTTGATGTCCGACAGCAGATCCTGCGTCTCGCCCGACTCCATGGCGTACGTGATGAGCAGCCTATAGAAGGCGCAATCCTGCAGCTCCGCCAAAATCGCTTTGTGCTCCGGCGGCGCATCCTCCGCCAGGCGACGCTCGCGTATGCCCTGACCATCGACGGTGCTGTACTGCACTATGTACTCCATCTGGCTATCATTGAGCTCCGCGTGCCGCCACCAGTTGTCGCTGATGTCGCAGAAGCGGCGCATCGTCATCAGCAACAGCGCCGTGGCCATCTTCTGGTAGGACACATGCATCCGGGTGTGCTTGAAGAGGTGGGTCAGCAGATAGGCGCTTCGCAGATGCGGCGGCGCATCAATCACGGCATCGGAGGCCACCAGCTGGAGCTCCTGCAGCTGCTTGAATTGCTCGCACATGTGGCGCACAAGGCCGATCAGGGTTAGGCCCGACTCCTCCTGCCGGCTGCCGGCAGCCTTGTCTAGCAGCCGCCGCTCGAAAACCAACAGATGCTGCACGATCGGCTGCATGAGGTCGCGCAGGCCCACAGCGAAGCACTCCAGGGTGCCCGTCGTCCTCTTGCCGTCGGCTGGCCACAACAGATCCTTGACCAGTCGACGCAGCCGGTACATGGCCTGCAGGGCCGGCAGCACCTCGTCCTCCAGCGTGGACTTGAGTGTGTTCTGTGGGGGAAGACGTAAACTGTCGAGGTTGGAACTAATTCAATGAATCGCATCCCACTCACGTGGCTCACGCTGCAGATGGACACATTCGAGCGGACGCTGATTCGCAGCTTGTCCGGCTCCACCTCGAAGAAGCAGCAGTCGACGGGCTCGAAGAACATGAAGATGATCTCCCGGAGCAGGCACGTCTCGTTGATCGTTTTGGGCAGCGGGAGCTTGAGCAGGCAGCGCGTCCGTCTATTCAAATGCTGCACATGGGCAATGGCGAAGTTGGCGCACGGACTCTTGTTGGGCGTCAGCGTGTGGACCTTGACGTCGCTTCGCCACCAGTGCGAATGCACCGTTCTAGCCAAGTGAGTGGGGTCGGTGCTGTAGTTGCTGACATCTACGTGGAATCGTGGTGGCTGCAGCAACTTGAGCATGGGCTGTTTGCACCAATTGTGTCGCGACTGGATGCCACTGAACAATATGCACTCCGGCTGTATAATGTTGAACATCGTCTTCTTCTGCCCAGCAGCCCGCGGGGGCGCCGGGACAAAGGTATTCGTGCCAACGGGATAGTCCCGGCAGTTGGCATATACCCTGGCCATTTCCTTCTGATCCAGGCTCGTCATGACGTCGTGCTCCCCCTCGAAATGTGAGCTCTCCTCATCGCTGGTGTCCTCGCTCCAATCCTTAAAGGAGAACAATGCACAAGATTACAATTAGAAAGCCTATGAAACGGAAGGGAAACCTACGCTTAAGGTGCTATCGCTGTCGCAGCGTTCGGCGGGAAGCTCAATGAGATCTTGTCTTAAAAGCGCTCCCCAGTTGATATCGGTCTCGACGGGTCTCATATCGGGCTCCGCTACGGGCTCGTAAACTGGAGCGGAGCTGATTGCATCACGTATGGCAAGAATTCGCTCCTGCATCAATGGCCTGTTGCGTCGATTCGTCTGAATCGGCTCGTGTGTCATTTGCAGGAGGAAGTCGAGAACCGAATACTGTGCATCCACTTCGTCGTGCTCCTTCCATACGCCATGGTTCATTATCAAGGTGCTCAAGAAACGCACAGCATCCGCCTGATGCATCAGGCCCTCGTAGTGGAAGCGATCGATCATATTGTCGACGGAGCGGCACACCTGATGGCTATTGGTGCTCAGGTAGCGATGGTTGCGTACCTTGTGCACCGCATACTGTATTAGCGAGTTGATCGCGGCATTATTTAACTGAAAAAGCCTTGCATAGTTAGTTGAACTTGATTTGTTTATGCTCCATGTCACTCACGTCCTTCCCAGCCAAGCAGTTCACTAGTTTAACCAAATTCCGGAATACTTTCTCGGCCCGTAGATCTTCTGCCATTCTTTAAGCCGTCGTGCTGTCAAAGTTGCTGCGCTGCTACCTAAAATCCGTTCACATCAGATAACAAAACCAATAAGTTCGAACAAATGTTTTCTGCAATTTATTTAAATCGTTCCTTTACGCATTGCGAGCAACAATGCGCAAAACTGAGCAAAGCGTTTAATCGAGTGACCATGCGAAAGACTTCGGGTGACCATATATTTGTTATCGACAAACGTAAACAAATGCAATTTCAGAAACGACTTATTTTCGTGAATTTGACCTATAATGTGTCCAAATAAGGCAGCGGCACAGCCCATCTATGTAATCCTCGGCTCTGGCGGACACACAGCCGAAATGTGTAAAATCAATCAGGCCCTAATGCAGCACGATGACCTCAAGCAATACCAATCCGTACGTTACATTGTGGCCAACAGCGACGACACCTCGCAGCGGCAGATGCGCTCCGCTCTGCCGGCTTTGCAGGACAGCGACTTTATACGCGTGCCGCGCAGCCGTAGCGTCGGCCAAAGTTGGCTGACCAGCATATTTACAACGCTCTGGGCACTGCTCTGGAGCTGCTGGCTCATTTGGCGCGATCGTCCCCGGCTCGTGCTCTGCAATGGTCCCGGCACCTGTGTTCCCTATTGCTATGCGGCTTATCTGTGGCGCCTGCTCGGCCGCCTGCCCAGGCGCAGCAAGATCGTGTTTGTGGAGAGCTTTTGCCGAGTCGAGACGCTCTCGCTGAGCGGTCGCCTGCTACTGCCACTCGTGGACATGTTCGTCGTCCATTGGCCGGCGCTGGCGACGCGCTACGCTCACAAGTCAAATTTGCGTTATTTTGGAAGAATTTTATAAGCAAAGTAAATCGCCAAATAAACTGTAGACGAACGTAGTTTGGAGAGTATATGTATTATGCTCGTGGGACGGGAGTGACCGACTAGCAGACACCCTGACCTGACCCCTGCCCAATCAGTCTGCGCTGCTGTTACGCACATACCTCTCATTCTCACTCTCATGTATTGACTATTGTTTTCTCTTTCTATATATACCTATTCCTCCCGACTTCCAGCCAATTCTCTAGAAGAGAAGCGAACAGAGGAGGATCACGCCCATTTCACGCTTGTAGCTGGAAACCCCATTAAACAATAAATAGAGTCAAGTCTCCGGATTGCTCTTCGCGACTTATATATATTTTTAATATAACTTATTTTGCCAGAATAATCTTAGTTTCATGCGCGAAGAAAAAAAAAAGAAACAAATGGAATTTTCAGATGATCGAAAGAAGATGAAAAAAACAAAAATATTTGCATGGGCGCCTACAGACAGACCCAAAGCATCTAAAAGTAATAATAATTATAGTAAACACCTAACGATAAAACGAATTTTAGCCATGGCCAGATTACTTGGAACGCTTGCAGATCTTGCGATGTGCCTCCATTTGGTGGCCAAGCAGCTCCTGGCCGCATTTGGGACACTCCGTGGTCTGCTTGAAGAGCGAGCGCTGGCGCATCTGGCGTGGTGTGATCTCATTGTCGACGTCTGTCTTGGTCGACTGGTCGTCGGACTCACTGGATGAGCTGAGGTCCAGTTCAGCGATCTCGGCACTCGAGTAGCCGAAACTCTTCAGAATCTGACGCTTCGATGAGGCGGACTTGCGCTTGCTGGCCTTTGGCTTCTTGGACTTGTTGGTGCTGCTGTTGTCGCTGGGCAGTTGGTCGGTCGGTTTAAGGGTTGGCGGCGCCACACGGATAGTGATGCTGCAGCCGTCCAGGTGATTGGAGAACTCGGAACGCTTCATTTTCTCAAAGCAAATGGGACAGCTGGTTATGTCGTTGTTAGCGTCGTGCTGATAGCGCGAGCTGCACGGCACCACATCATTCTCGCGCTGGAACTCCTGCAGCAGAGTATCCTCGCCGAACAGATCATTGATGATCGACTGATCGGCCAGCTCCGCGGCAGCGCTCAGCTCACTCACGCTGTCATCGTACTCATCGTCGATCATGAAGATCTCATCGTCGCCGTAGAGCGTCTCATCCTCCATCACCTCGCGCTTGATGTTCACTGTGCGCTCCTGGCTAGACACTGGTGTCGCCTTCTTGGCAACGATGGGTGTCGGCAGCACCTCGTCGTCGCTGTCTAAAATGTTGATGACTGGCTCGACCACATTACACACCATTACGTCCTCATCGTAGGACTCCCAGCTGGTCAAGTTTCCAGACAGCCGACGACGCTTAGATGAATTCCTGGGATTGACTCCTGGCTCCGTCTTTATCTCCGTCTTCTGATTGTCGCTTGCGAAGCGCTTTAGGCGCACTTCACGCAGAAGCTTGCGACTACAAGGGCTGGCAGGGGCGTCGGCGCTGCCGTTGGCCAGGCTGTAGCCCTTGCCGTGCTTCTCGTCGTAGATCACAGCTGGTGGTGGTTTGGTGTCGCCTTTGGTGCCGCCTTTGGTGCCCTCGTCGCCGCTGCTCAGATCGACCACATTGTTGCGCCGCAATCCGCCAGTGCCACCGAGCGGGTTGCTCGACAAGCCCGGATACGAGGTGGGCGGAAAGGCACCCGGCAGACCGAGAGCCGGCTGCACTTGTGGCAATAGGTTAACAGAAGTCTTTGGCTTGCCAAAATAGTTGCGTATATCATCACCGGCTGTTCCTCCAGTCGTGGTTTCGTTCTTGAATTTGGTCGTGTACTTGGGGCCTTTGGGTTTTGGCTTCGATTTGCCAGCGGGCTTGGCCGGCTCGCTCACCTTTTCGAAGGTGCCGCCGCAGTCGCGCTGGTGCTTGGCCCACCACTGGTCGCTCGGACCGGGCGGCCGGTTCGCGGTGCGCTTCACCCAGCCCTGGAAGGGATTGTGGAACTGGCAGATGCCATTGCAGCGCCAGATGTGCGTCTTGTAGGCATCCACCTCATCATGAAAGCTATGATAGACGGTTATATTGGTGCCAGCGACTTTGTTAATGATGGTCATGATACGCTTAAAGTTCGGACCGTGTCCGCCGTTACCCTCGCGTATGTTCAGCACAAAGCAGTAGGCATGGATCATCTCGTGCTGCCGAAACAAATGGCTTAGACTTAGATACAGATAGATATAGGGCTTGTGAACTCACCAGCAATGTTTCGACCAAGTCTTTGCGTGGACGCAGCTTTAGCAGCGGCTCACTGAGCCGTATGATTACCTCCTTAACGAATTGATTGCCGCGCTGATAGCAAATGCCGGCACAGGAGTACATACGCTTGCTCCACTCAACAACAACGGCGCCCAGGCGCTTCTGGAAGAACCTCTGGTCGAAGCGGACAAACATGGCAAATATATCGGGTGTCGGATCGATTAGCTCCCATTCCGGATGCACTAGATTCTGTGTCTGATCTAAAAAGTTATTGCCGGCCGGCGGAGACTTCGCGGCGGGTGCCTTCATCAAATCAATGTTCTCCTTGCGCTGCAGCATGAAGGATTCATGTATAAATACGCATTGAAATGTGTTTGGAAATGTGTAATATTTACGCTCTGAAGATCCTTCTCTAGATCTTTAATATGATTCTTATTGTTGTTTTTAGTGCTCTTGTTGCTGTCGCTGTTGGATTTGGTTTTGCTGTTGCCGTTGGTCATGTCGAGGGCAAAGTTTTTATCGCCTTCATTGTTAATGGTGTTATTGCCGCTTGCTTCTGCATCCTCGGCATCTATTTCGGCCTGCAGCTGCATTGCCAGTTGGTAGTCACTATTATCCTCCTCTGTCTTCGGCTAGCCCAAAAAGAAGCAATTCGGACTTTTGTCTGTTTTGTCGGGTATAAACTGCGTTGTTACTTACCTGAGCTGCATCCGACTTGCTGTCAGACTTATCGCTATCGAGCTGTTGCTGCAGCCGGAGTGCGAATAGATAGTCCGGATCATCAGACATTTTGCATATGGTAAATTTGGTTTAAGGTAAGGTAAGGTCAATTCTTTAAAATTCGTAACAAATTCGCGGCTAATTCTCCGCCCGAATACAGCTGTTCTTTTTATAATTTCTGGCAGCACTGGTCACAAATGTAGTTAATAAAAAAAAATATCTTTTGCCACTGACGATATTTTTTACTTTTTTTTTTTTTTTTTTACTGATATGAGAAATGTTCGACGCTCCGAACTATTCTAATCTTGATATCATAAATGAAAACAAGGCTTCTATGTGTACTTCATGAACTTAAACTGCTGGGCTACTGTTCAAGTAATTGTATTTTCAAAACTTTATATTTGATTTTTAAATCCATTGGCGTGTCTATCGATATATGGCATATATCGAGAATATTTTGTTTGATCGCAGGATTGAGTGTTAGTATTTTATGCAAACCAATCCGTTGGGTTAACAGTTTATATGAAAATTAAGCACTGTTGTCTATCTTGCAGCCAGTAGCCAAAATAAAACGATTCGCACTTCTAGTTATAAGTTCTATATACATATACGAATTTGACAATCGAATCGTTACAAACTAATTTATTTTGGTTGGTCTGGCTTAATTGCCCGCCAAAATTCAAATCGGATAACAGAACACAAACTGTTAGTTAACATTAACAGTAAGAGAACTGCGCTTTGCGTGACCTACCACTAGCCTTATGTATGGTTAGTGAACCTACTGAATCCTAACAGCGTTATAATGCCTTATATACGCATTTTCCACGAGCTATCGCCTCTGTTCAAGTGCCCGCCAAACATCAATGGGACAACCAGAGCACAAGTGAAATGCTAGAGATGGGAATGTTTTACTAGAGACGATAAAGTAACATCGATTACGTGAAGCTGTCAATTTGCAACCTGCAGTTTTGGAATTCAATTTAATGATCCAATACAAACTAGAATTCTCGTCAGCCGGTATTTAAGAATTGTTTCGTGCACGGCCCCATTGGCAGCTTTGAATGAAGAGCTGTTCGCGCAGCTGCATCAGGGCTGAGCTTGGTTGAATTACTTAAGTTATATATATGTGTACATTCTTATAGAAAGTTAATTTAATCGCAAATAGACAGTCGAGAGCGTTTGCATAATGAAGCCAACTCAAATACCAACAGTACCGCCAAAGCAAACTTTCACATTACCAGGACCAGGACCAGGACCAGGACCAGGACCAGGACCACAGCCACAGCCACAGTCATCACAGCGAAGACAGCCTATACTACCGGTACCACGGATGCCGAACGTGTTCTGGACGGAGCCGCCGGACACGCCTCCACATATAAGACTGAGCCAGCTACGGGCATTGCTGTACAATGTACAGTGCTCAAAGGGCAGGGACACCAATGGGAGTGTTGCCAGCAGCGATGGGGGGCCATTGAAGCCATTGATGCCCATTGGCTCTGAGGTCAAGATGCGCACTGCTAGCGAACCGTTGCAGTTCGAAACTGGCAGCCACGATATGATGACCCAAGAGCAACTGGACTTCGTGCAGAATTGCGATCTATTCTCCCCGGACATGCTGCCGTCACGTTCTAGTAAGCGCCTCTATGAAAGAAAGGATTTGCGATCAATGAACCAGGTAATCCGAATCCAATCCGAATTCGTTCAAATCAATTCAATTTAAATTTGAAACTTTTTGTTGGAGCACAGTTCAGGAACAATTCGATGCCATCCACGGCTCCGGCACCGCCATCAATGCCGGTGCCAACACCAAGAGCACCACCACCACCACCCCTATCAGTACCAGTACGTCCACCGCCAGGTCTAGCTCCACCGCCAGCTGCAAATCACACTTTACAGGGTCAGATGACGGCGACAAACGCGGATCATTTCAAGCTTTATAAGGAAAACTTTCCACCACTGCCAGCTCCAAAGCGTAACAGGATGCCAAAATAACTTCCAGTTATATAAACAGTTTTCATTTTCCTATTTACAGACTGTGAGCTTCGAGTGTATACTGTTTCAGCTTCACGTTTCAGTATTTGATCGTATCGAGCATTACATTTTTTGCTAGCATAAATAATTACAATACATAGTAGGGAACTTCTCCATTCGAATACGAAAAGACAACTTCACACTTTTTAATTCCATCTTCCACTTAGTCAGTTTTTATCACTGTTTTAATTAGTAAATTAAATGAGTTTTACACAGAAAGAGAGAGAGAGAGAGAGAGAGAGAGAGAGGAAGCAATACCTGTATACATATTTATATATGAATCTATACATTTCAGCCAATTAACAAACGATAAAATCAAAATTATTTTTAAATAGTTATACATTGTTGTTACAAGTAAAAAAAATATATATATTTTGTATTTTTGTCAGTTAACAATACCATTTACATATATATGGCACTAAACCTTGTTGATGGCTATAAACATAGTTTCGAATAGTTTTCGCTATTCAAATAGCCGTTATTCATCAACCGTTTTCCATTTTACCGGCCAAATTACATTTGTAACTAAAAAATACCACGTTTTTAGCCCAACAGAAATACTGTAAAAATACCAAAACTTGATAACAACACGGAATGCGTCAACAAAAAAATTAAAAATAGAAAATTAAATTGAAATGTAACAAAAACATTCTTTTTCTAAATTAATATTGCGTTTTTTCTTGTGATATGAAGATTTCAAATCTTCTGTGGAGTAATTCAATCTCATTTTGCTTACACAAAAAAAAAATAACAAATTAATGCGCCATCATTTCCACTCAGCTTTTGCGTAAAATGTCACAGTCTGGCAGCACTGGTCTTCAGATAGTAGGCGCTGCTGTAGAAATCTGGCATTTGAGTCCAATCTAAACAATTCTAAACCATTATTTCATTCGATATAGAGCAGAGCTCAAAGCAGAAAAATTCTAATGGATTTTGGACGCGACAACAATCAGGACTTTTTCGATAAACTGCACAGGTGAGTGTAGTGTCGTGGCGCATGGCGATCCAAAGGGCTCACCCGTGTCCCTTGCAGCACTGATGGCCCACGTAATTTGCGCCAGATCTTTGAGGACGATGACAAGCCGCTGCAGAACGAGTCCAGCAATCTGCGCTACCAACCACAGTCGTCCACCAAGCAGCTGGAGCAGCAGCTGAAACAACAACAACAACAGCCAGAACCACCGCCACAGCCAAAGCTCAAAGCAATGATGGTTTCATCCATTTCGCGGAACAAGCGTGATGTAATGACAGTCGAAAGCTGGAACACGGTGGTGGCCAAGGTGGCGCACGGATTCAATGGCAGCGACAATGTGGGACGCGTGGGCGTTGCGCTCTCACGCAATGCGGCCGGCGCTGCCAAGCTGGTCGTGTACAAGAGCCGGACACAGCTGCTGAGCACCCTGCTCCTGACCAAGTCGACGAAGTCCATGTCGCCTCGTGGTGGGTCGACCAATGTGATACTGCGTGAATCGTATATGCAGTTCTACGACGACGAGCAGCACTTCTGGAGCCTGCGCTTCGAGGCTTCCAAGGATGAGCAGGAGTTCACCGCCGCGCTAACCAAGCTCGGCCTGCCCATCGAGGAGATGCGCACCGCTCAGCCGGACAAATCAAGCAATGATTCGCCGCCCACATCGAGTACATTGCCGCAGTCGATGCTGAAGCATAATGCCTCCGAATCATCAGGACCACTCGCTAATGAAGACACAATGCCTCCGACCTACGACAGCGAGAGTGAATCTACGCAGTCCACCGAGGACAGCGTGACCACACACCGGGCGCGCTCTGTCAAGAAAACGACGAAGCCCTTGCCAGTGCCCCCCAGCAAGACAGTGTCATTGGCGATGAAGCCGGAACAGAAAGTTATAGTGTCGCCTTCGCCCACTAGCAAGCTGGAGGTGTATCTAGATGAGCAGCGGGCCACTGGCCATGCCATGGACAAGAAAATGGACACCATACTGCAGGCGATGTGCCGGCTGACGAACAACAGCACTTTGCCAGATAGCAGCGGCGATTCGATTACCCTCTCGACGGAGCACCACGACTCCAGGAAGCTGGACAGCATTCTGAAGGCGATGAGCCGGGTGGCCAACAGCAGCGGCATGCAACGGCTGAGCGAGAGTCTGGACACGACACGCGGCGCCACAGACAATGAGGATGAGCTGCTGGAGCTGGAGCAGAAGCTGCTCGACTTCAAAAAGGAGAACCGCTCGCTTATGAAGAGCCTGCGGGCCAAGGAGCAGGCACTCGACGATCTGCGCGCCTCCACTTGTGCCCTCTGCGAGGAGCTGCTGGCCCAAAACAATGAGCTCAAGCAGCAGAATACGGTGCTCATCACGGCCATGTCTAAGCAAGCCTCCACCTCCGCCTCCCCGCCCAAAGCCACGGCCACGGCCGTCGTTCCCGTCGCCACTGCGATGTTCCCTGCCGGCGAGTGCGTAAACTGTGAGCTGTACTTGGCGAAGATCTCGGGGCTGGAGCGTCGTCTGTCCACGCTGCAGAGTGCCCTGCTCAATTACACGTCCAATAGCCAAACAACAACAACAACAACAGCAAGCGGATCGACGGCACAGGGGCAGACACAGCCCTAGGCTGCTCCAGATTAGGGCATTTTCTCTTCGTTCCCTTGTATTATATTTAATGTATTGCTAGCGCGCGTGCGTGCGTGAGTGCGTGCCTAGTGTGTGATGTGCATGTGCACGCACGTTAAGTTAAGTGTTATCTACATCAAATGTTAAATTATCATAGTTAGTTAGATTGACTCAAATGCTTAAGACCGTTTTCGATCAATGCCTCACACTAAAAAAAAAAGTACTAAATAAATTTGACTGTTAGTGCAAGCGGCAAACAGAGCTCATGTTTCCCTTAACATGCGGCCTGTGACGTCACATCCACTACACTTTTCGTGATTATTAATGTAATATGCTTATGCTTATGATAAGTTGACTTGTAAATTATAATGGTAATTGCCGATGAAAGTCTTTAACTTCAACTAAATAAATCTGACTGACAGCAAACAAATCGTAACTATCATTTTGGACGGTGAAGGCAGCGCGTGCGCATGACGTCACAAATCCTATGCCTCGCTTTTGCAGACTTGCAAAATGCAACTATGCGTGTTTACTGTTATGCGTGAGTATTTATGCTCTCCATTCTTAGGTCTATATTCAAATATTTCTTTATATATATATGTTATTAATGACTGCATAAAAGAGAAATACAGTTGCGTATGCAAAATTCAGAAGGAAACTCATCGTAACAGAAATACTTACGCCTTACAATTTAACTCCCACAAACAGAGCCGATCTTGCCACTAATACAAACATACCCACATGTATGTATGTATGTATGTACACATGCGTGCAGATAAGCGGCAGCGCCCTTGCAGAGTAACAGCAAATGATATACAAATGTATATTTATATATATAAATTGATGTATTATTGAACAAATTTGTACAATCTAATTTGTTATGTTTGCAAATCATAAAAGACTCAGGAGAGGATTGTCAACTTAAAACTAACACGAGTTTAATCGTGTCTTCGTGTCTGTGTTTGTGTGAGAGAGTGTAGGTGGCTGTGTGTGTGAGATTGTGTAGGTGGCTCCGTGTATGTGTGTATGTGTGTGTTGGAAAGTCTGCTTTTGGTTGAGGAAGCGCAGGATAACTAAATTGGCTTCACAGATTCATCCATGCAATATATGGTACTAATAACTCTAGCCTAGTTTGCTCTATTCCGCGTCTCCTTGCCTTTTTAACTAGGATGATCAACTAAATGCCGTTGCGAGTGCTTTGGGTAGTCGTTGTTAGCTAGTAGGTGCTGCTATCGCTGAGACTGCTGAGGTAACTGCTGGCGCCTGCTGCACTGGCAGCGACGCCTGCGCCCGCGCCGGCGCCGGCGTTGACGCTGGTGCGATGCCTCTTGCGTTTGGACTTGGACTTTTTGCGACGCAGCGCTGTTGTCTCAGCTTTCCGTTTATACTTGCCCTGGCGTTTCTTCTTACGCCCATACTCATCCGATTCGCTGGTACTAGACTCTTCGTTGTCGCTGGAATCGGACTCCGTGTCGCTGCTGGATGAGTCGCTCGTCGAATCGCTGTCAGACGATGAGGTTGATGAGGTGCTGGAGGAGCTGCTGCTGCTGCTGGTGCTGGCAGCTCGACGGCGCTTCGACTTTTTGCTGGAGCGCTGCTTCTTTTGCTTTTTGGACAACTCTGATGGCTTACTGCTGGCTTTGATCTTCGGCTCCTTGTGCTTCTTGCTCTTTCTCTTGCGTTTCTTGTGCCGTTCGGTTTTCGTGTGTTTCGTGGCGACTGTTTTGCTGCTGCTGCTGCTGCGTTTGCTGCTGCTGATGTGTTTGTTGCCGCCGCCACTGCTGCTGTTTTTCTTATCTGCCCTTGTTGCGGCTGCAGCAACTGGTGCAATCTCGCCCTCAGCCTTCAGCTCTTGGGCCCGCAGTTCGGTCAACGGCGTTAAATAATCTAGCTCCGAATCGGAGCTGGTGCTTTCCACATCGAGCAGTATTTCTTTGTTGGGATCCACCTAGACGATGGACGGAATTTGTTATGCTCCGGTCGTGTCCTTATGTCAGTTTGCTTGTGCATCGCGGCTTTTGCTTACCTTGAGAAAATTGCGGCATTGGTAGGTCAGGTGACCCGCGTAGCCGCACTTCTTGCATGCCGCTCGCAGCGTATCTTTGTTGGAATTAGCTAGCGGAAAGTTCATCTCACCTGCCGTTCTTGTTTCTGCCACCTTTTTTCAATATTACTTGGCCATTAATTGACGTGAGTGCGGCTCTGGCGTTTAGTATGGTCTGTCTTAACTACCACACGGCGGCTGTTGTTGTTGTTCGGTTTGCATCGAAACGGCTATCGATAAGCACCGATAACTGTGAACGGGACGGACCACAACAATTTGTTCTCACTTGCGGCGTTACAAGAACCAAGCTGTTCGCTTCATCAATGCAATTGAATGGATGGGAACATGAAGTGTTCTCCTTGAGAGTAAAAAAATATCTATCACAATTACAAACGAAAAATAAGACGATATATTGATAAATTCAAAATGTATGGGATATATTTACATATATGAGTAAAAATGTGAAATAATTGGCTTAAGTAAATTTTCAATACATATTGTGCACATTCATCGATATATGCCTTTAATGCATTTTCGCACTCACGCTATTCGATTAACTTATGTATTGATGCAATTTGCAATAGTAAACAATGCATACAATCGATTATTGGCATCGATAGTATTATTGTACTCGTGGACACTTGCTTATCGAGTAGTAACACAAATTTTGCAGTGCGAGTGTGTCCAGTGTGGGACGAATATGTCAAAGTATTGGCAATTGTTGTAGACGAATTCGCCCTGCGTTGCCAACTGGAGTGTAGCAAAGTATCAGTAGGTTTCCGACGAAGAGCTTTCACCTCTTTTTGCACGCCCTCACACACTCACACAATACACAATACACGATACACAATACACGATATACAATACACAATACACAATACACGACAAACACGCACTGCACAAAGTAGAGCAATATATTGGAAAGCAATTGAATTGGGAAACAACCCCGCAAGATGCAACAGAACTCGGCCAGCAATCCGTTTTCGGTGGCCGCCTATGGCGAGCGGCCCCAAATGGGGCTGGACGTGGAGTTCGGTGCGGATCCGGCCAGCGGCGCGGCATTCTTCCAGAGCGACGGCCGCAAACATGACGACCTCAAGCAGATGCTGGACAGCAACAAGGATGGCCTCAAGCTGGAGGCGATGAAGCGCATCATTGGCATGATTGCACGCGGCCGCGATGCCAGCGACCTGTTCCCGGCTGTCGTCAAGAATGTCGTCTCCAAGAACATCGAGGTGAAGAAGCTGGTCTATGTGTACTTGGTGCGCTACGCCGAGGAGCAGCAGGACTTGGCGCTGCTCTCCATATCGACATTTCAGCGCGCACTCAAGGATCCCAATCAGCTAATACGCGCCTCCGCCCTGCGTGTGCTCTCTTCCATACGGGTCAGCATGATTGTGCCCATCGTAATGCTGGCCATCCGCGACAGCGCCGCGGATCTCAGTCCCTACGTGCGCAAGACGGCGGCGCATGCCATACCCAAGCTCTATTCGCTGGATGCCGACCAAAAGGACGAGCTGGTCACGGTCATTGAGAAACTGCTTTCAGATCGCACCACCCTGGTCGTGGGCTCCGCCGTCATGGCCTTCGATGAGGTAGTAGCAGCTTCTGCATGCCATTCGATTTCATTCCATTGATGAGGGTTTCTTTCGTTTGTCAGGTTTGCCCGGAGCGCGTGGATCTGATACACAAAAACTATCGCAAGCTGTGCAATCTGCTGGTGGATGTGGACGAGTGGGGTCAGGTGATCATCATTAATATGCTGACTCGCTATGCGCGCACCCAGTTCGTGGATCCCAATGCGGACGAGGAGCACGGCCAGGGCGAGTCTCTGGATGCCGATGCGCCTGCCAATGAGCGATTCTATGATGAATCCTCCAATTCCAGCAGCGATGCGGAGGCCAGCAGCGCCGACGAGGCGCCAGGCAAGAGCAAGGCCAAGTCCGGCAAGTCGAGCAACAACAACAACAACGAGAAGGACAAAGACAAGGAGAAGGAGAAGGACAACGACAACGACAACAACTGCAGCAATAGCAGCAGCAACAGCGGCTACCACATCGATCTCGACCATCGGCTGCTGCTGCGCCAGACCAAGCCGCTGCTGCAGTCGCGCAACGCCTCCGTTGTGATGGCCGTCGCCCAGCTCTACCACCACGTGGCGCCCCGCAACGAGGTCCAGCTGATAGCCAAGGCTCTCATCCGGCTGCTGCGATCACACAAGGAGGTCCAGAGCGTGGTGCTCAATTGCATTGCATCGATGTCGGCGCGCCGTAAATCGATCTTCGAGCCGCACCTGAAATCGTTCTTCGTGCGCACCAGCGATCCCACGCACCTCAAGCTACTCAAGCTGGACATACTCACGAATCTGGCCTCGGCATCGAGCATCTCGCTCATCCTGCGCGAATTCCAGACCTACATCTCCAGCAACGATCGGCCCTTCGTGGCGGCCACCATTCAGGCCATCGGACGCTGTGCGGCGAGCATCAAGGCTGTCACCGAGACCTGTCTGAGCGGCCTGGTGCATCTGCTCTCGAATCACGATGGTGAGCTGTACAGGAATATATATAGTATATATAAAACTTATGCATTTTCTAACTACTCTCCCTCTCTCTCTCTCTATCTCATTAGAGCACGTCGTCGCCGAGAGCGTGGTGGTCATCAAGAAGCTGCTGCAGAGCAAGGCCGCCGAGCACTATGAGATTATCACCCAAATGGCCAAGCTGATTGACTACATCAACGTGGCTGCCGCCCGGGCGGCCATCATCTGGCTGATTGGGGAATACAACGAGAAGGTGCCGCTGATAGCGCCCGATGTGCTGCGCAAGATGGCCAAATCGTTTGTGGACGAGCAAGATGTGGTCAAGCTGCAGGTGCTCAACCTGGGCGTCAAGCTCTATCTAACCAATCCGCAGCAGACGTCGCTGCTGTGCCAGTACGTCTTCACGCTGGCCCGCTATGACACGAACTACGATGTGCGCGATCGGGCGCGCTTCTTGCGGCAGTTCATCTTCCCCGCCAGCGGCGGCAGCACCGTGCTTAGCCAGCACGCACGCGACATATTTCTGGCGGCCAAGCCGGCACCAGTGCCGGAGAGCAAGTACCGCGATGGCAATCTCTACCAGCTGGGCTCGCTGTCTCACTACTTGAACATGCAGGCAACGGGCTACAAGGAGCTGCCCGCCTTCCCCGCGGTGGCGCCGGACTCGAGCGTGCGCAACATAGCCGGTTACATGCAGGAGAAACTGCCCGGCGAGAGTCCCGCGCGCAGCAAATCCTCGTCACAGGGCGCCGCCAAGGGGGCGGGCGACAAGGGCTTCCTATCCGAATCCGAGAAGTCATCCGCCTACTCCGGCACCAGCGGCAGCAGCAGCAGCGACAGCAGCGGCTCCTCCGGCAGCGACGGCTCCTCCGGCAGCGACAGCGAGCCGGAGCAGGCGGCGACGGCGCAACCGAAATCCGACCGTGTCCAAGCACAAAGCAAAGCGACAAAGCCAACCGCCGTTGCGAGCGGGCAGCTGATCGATGACATCAACAACAGCAGCAGCAGCAGCAATCCAAACCCGGCCGCCGCTTCCTCCACGGGCACGGGCAACAACAACAACAACAATGCGCTCGCCAACTCCGGCACCTCCGACAGCGGCGAATCGTCCTTCTACAGCGGCAGCAGCAGCGACGACTCCGGCAGCGATTCGGCGAGCGACAACGAGCAGCAAGCGTCGCAGTCGCAGTCGCAGGCAGGGAATGCTGCAGCCGTAGAACAGAAACCAGAGTCATCGCAGTCTTCAGCTAAAACCAATTTGGATCTTCTACTCGATCTGGATGACATTCCGCCCATTGGGCCCGTGATGACACCCTCGCTGGGTGGCTTCCTGACGCCAGGTAAGGCCTTGCTCTCGCTCTCCTTCTCCCCCTCTTTCACACGTTCATTTGCAGGCACTCCCATGCTGCCCGGCCTGGCTGCACTGCAGCCAGTGCAGGCGAGCAATCGCATCGAGCTGGTCGGCCCCTCGCACACGGACTTCAAGCACAAGGAGCTGCTGAACAAAGTGAGCGGCCACGGATTGCAGCTGTCGTATCGCTTCACGCGTGCGCCGCATCTCTACTCGGCGGCCATGTGCTCCATTGAGCTGCAGTTCCAGAACCGCAGCGACAAGGTGCTCACCAGCATACGGATGGGCCAGCAGCAGTTGCCGCCGGGCATGCAGCTCAGCGAGTTTGCCCCGATCGCTCAGCTGCAGCCGGAGCAGCTGGCCAGCGGGATTCTGGGCGTGGACTTTAACGATACGACGCATGCCATTGACTTCGAGCTCGTCTCCAGCGGCGGCTGCGCACGGGTGCAGCTGAAGCCGCCCGTGGGCGAGCTCGTGCGCGCCGTGCAGATCGGCGAGAGCTTCCACAAGGAGGAGCGCGCCAAGCTGCGCGGCATGAACGAGCACCAGTGTGAGCTGCGCGGCGTGCAGCGCGACCTAACGGATCTGCTGGCGCTCAAGCAGAAGGTCTACGAGTGCATCAATGTGGCCCACACCTACAGCTCGGCCAGCAATCAGCTCCATTGCTTTGCCGGCCAAACGCTCAGCTCCAAGAGTCTCGTGCTGCTCACGCTCCAATGGCAGACGGACGAGGCGCTCACCCTGCTGGTCAATTGCGAGAAGATGGTGATCGGATCGATGGTCCTCAACGAGCTGCGCAATGCGCTCCAGCAGAGCTTTGCCATGTGAATTGCTATGGATATATATATGTATATACATATACATATATATAGTCGGAAGACATTCAGCACGGGCAACACGAGATGGTTTCTTATGGTCACATAGAACAAAGAGTCGCCGCACTATGTAAAGCTAATCAGAACAAACAAACAAACAAAAACAAAATATCATACTAAACATATATATATATAAGGATATATGTCTATATATATATATATCTTATACTAGCCTAGATTAAGCCAGATGCGATTCCAAGCTGCTTAAATGAATGTAAAAGCCAAGCAACAATTTATATAATCTCAACTGTGTGTTTCTATATACATATATGTACATGTATATATACATATATATAATCTGTATGCTGATTAAGTATATTATACACATATATATATATATTTATATGTGTATATATGCTTGTGCACTCTAGCAATCGTGTTTGATGTTGTAACTCTGTTGCCTTCGTGCTCTATGCGGCCTTTCTCAAATCGTAGCATAACATAGAAGTTCTCCCTATATAAATGTATGTATATATAGATATAGATATATATGCATATGTATATGTATATGTATATCTATATATATATATATATACATGTATCTAACTAAGTGTCGTAATGTTAACTGAATTGTTGCCTCTTCAAATTTACTTTATTGAAAATTATTTTTGCTTATATATATATATATATGATATATGATATATGATATATATACACATCATGTACATGACCTTTTGAGCATTTAGAGAGAGATAGAAGAAATGCCTAAGCTTGTGCTTTTGTTCTCTATATATCATATATAATATATATAGATTGTAAGACTATTTTCATGCCAGCCAATGTTTAGCAGTTGATAAACTATATATCTATACATATATATATATATATATATATATGCGTGTGTATATGTATAGCTGGAGCTTAGCTCCGATCTGAAAGACAATTGTAATCCATCTATTTTGAAAGATTCAATATTGCGCCGCGCTATAACTAAGCCGTTTCCTACGCCAACTTTTCAAGCTCCCCCCATTTTAATACTAGCTAAATCTTATTCATATTAAAGAGAGAGTTATATATGTATATCTAAGATTTTTCGAGGCATCTTTGTTGTTCGTTTCGAATAATTATATATATTTTTTTTTATATAAACATATATTCAATAAGCGATTCATGTTTCCAAACTAATGAAAATCCAATTAAAATTCATATGTTTATTATAATTATGATGAATTATTATATTATATATATATATATTATGTGCTTTTAAAAATAACGCTAAATGAACAAAAATCTATTGAAATAAACGCAATGTTTTAAAAAACAAAGATAACGAAATTTTTGTTTTGCTCGCTCAGTCGAGGTTGAGGAGAGTATATTGGTTTGGAGCATTGCTCGACTTTAGACTTAGACATGTCTTCAAAAATCTTGGCATATGCTTATCAGGGGGGCGTGGCAAAACGTTTAAGTAATGCTTGAACTTAGAGAGGGAGCAATGGACTAAATCTGTATGGCTTCTGTTATTGGGGGCGTGGCATGTCCAAACTAACTTAAGAACTATGTAGAATCAGAAACTGAGGGAACTCATCTATCCAGATAATCTTTATATAGAGATTGGTAATCTTCGATTTATCGACTTTTGTAATTGGAAAACTTCATTAAAGTATTTTTGAGGAATATTTTAATATTTTAATGCAATAATGCATTAAATTATATCTAGAAAGTAAATAATTTGGAATATTTACGCCATCTTTAATCCAATACAACTTCACAACCATATAGGCATATAGACGTACATCTAACATTTCTTTAAATTTCTCCACTTAAAGTTGACTAAAAAAATAAAACAAATATTTTTGTTTTGCTTTTTCTAATTTATTGTGATTTTTGAGTTTTTTTTTCATTGTATTTTTTCATGTCGTTTTTTTTTTTGCTTGTTTTTGTTTTTGCTTTGATTTGCACAATTAAAAAGCTCAATTTCATGCTTATAATATAAACCATTAAGATTTTAGTTAGCTAGGTTAGTTGTTGCACAGCTGCACTTAAAAATTTGTTTTGTTTTTCTTTTTTTAGGTTAGGTTTTTTTAGGTTAGGTTTTTAGGTTTGCTTAGGTTTGTTTCGAGGTTAAGTTTAACTGTTTTCAAAATTGAACGAAATGAACGGGCAACTGAGTGTGTGTGAGAGAGAGAGAGAGAGAAAGGGAGAAGAAGAGGCTGTGTTGAGCAGGTGAATGAACTGCTTGCTGTGCGCGTGGTAGGTGAACTGCTTGGCCAACTGCTTGCCGTGGACTGTTTCCTACTCTCTTTCAGAACCTTGAGCAGGAGCAGTAGCTAGAGAATTGATTTGGTAAAGAAAACTGGATTAGGTGTGGTTACGTTGGCCTGGGAGAAGACTATATATGTAGAGCCTTTCCCAGCGTTAAAACTAAAATCGAATGAAGCTAAAATCAAATGAATGAGTGTATTTGGATAGAATATGAATGGGATGAGTTAGTTGAGTGCGCGGATTATTATGCTGTTTTTTTTTTTTTTGGCCTTGAATGAGCAATGCATATATAGGTATGTATATGGAGATTAGATGTATATATATATATATGTTTATAGGTATATATATAAATATGCGTGTGTTTAGGATAGGTAGGCATATGAGTATGGATAGCGTTAAGTGTTGCGTTGTTCTTTAAAGTATTCGTTAAATGAAGTTTCGTTCAGTTTTCGTATATAGTATTTATATATCATGTATGTATATATATATACCATATTTATATGTATATACATATGTGTATATATGTATATATATATAGATATAGTATAATATAATCCGGACATTGTTTTCATATTTCATATAAAACTAGATTAGTTTATATTATATATATATGTATATATATAGTTATATATATTATTTATGGATGTATATGCAGGTATTTTGTATATATTTATGCGCACATACATATGCATATGTACATCTATGCATATATATGTCTGTATGCTTGTATGTTATGTATATGCCTATATATTTTATATTTATATATATATATATAGATGTATATATATGTCTAGGGATGATTTTCAATCACTTATTGTTACTTACGGTGTTTTGTATAATGTATGCTTTGCTTGGACTGACCGGACGCTTAAGTTTTTGAGCTTTCTTCTAAGCGATTCTCATATTTTTTGCATTTGCTTTCTTTCTCTTTCTTGCTTACTTTCGATAACATATAAAGCATGCTGTGAGTGTATGTGTGTGTGTTTGTGTGTAGAATTTATACTAAAGTTCAAAAACAACAGGCGCTTAACTCTCAGCTCTAACTAACCTCACTTTTGCAAACATTCGCTTAAGGAGAGAATGAAAGAGAGAGGGGGAGAGTTAGAGAGAGATAAATAAAGACTTCCAACTGCTTGCTTTGTCTTTGTCTGTATGAGTGTGTGTGTATAAGAAGCAATTGAAGTTTCGCTGTCTCAGCTAACAAGCAGTCAAGTTAATTTAACTGCATGTTAAATATTTAACATCAAATTTATACGAATTCTGTTATAACAAAAGCGTAAGGCATTGCCTCAGTTTCGCATATTTTCAAAATCGAATCAAAATTTAACTAGCTGTTAAATATTTAATAAATATGAATAGAACTGCTTGTCATTTGACATGAACTTTAACATGGACATTGAAAAAATAAGAGAAGTATGTGTGCCTTCTTCGTTAGCCTTACATTATCCAGTTTTTTTTTTGTTGATGTTGAAATCTAAACTCAGTTTGAAGCTAGGGCATGTCTGTATGTATATGACCACTAACCATACAACACATTTTTCATCTAATGGTCTTGAAGCTCATATTGAAAGTAGTTTACAGTATGAATGCTGCCGCTGGGGATTAAGATTGAGGGATATTGAATTTTGCATTTCGGAACTGCTTTGTGAGTTAAATCGAAATTGTTTATATTTTCCACAAGAATTCCGCTGAGTGCTATGTGATAACCTGGACACACTCATGCACACCACAGTCATCCCATGTCCAATCCGCAAGATCTAACAGCTGTAAATTCTACATGGAAAACGCTTTCAAGAATTCGGCAGAAGAATTCTTCACTCAGCAGCAAAGAAATGGAATCTTATAATTCTTGTTCTGCTGGTCGGTCGAGTTCTCGAATTCTTGTTATTCTCGACGACGAGTCTATGTGTTGTATGGTTACTGATATAATTGTTTGTGTGTGTGCGTGTGTGTGCGGGAAAGGTTAATGTAGTTTTGATTACGCCATTATTATTCAGTTATATGTATATGTTTGTATATAATGTATGCATATATATACGTATATAGAGAACCACACACTTAATGCATAGATGCATCTAGTGTTATAGTTGCTGCTGCTGCTGCTGCTGTTGTTGTTGTTGTTGTTGTTGTTGTAGCTATATATCCTTGGAGTATCCTGCTAGTTAGTGGCTTATCTTTAGTTTTTTAGGGACTAAGGCCGGCAAATCGTGTCGCGTGCTTAAAGTTTCTTATACCAATATAGATAATGTTCACCATCCTCGACCATTAGCTCATCGACACCTGAAAAGATATTGATTATTATATATAGATTATTAGATATTTATATATATTATAATATATTTAGTTTATGTAGATTATATGGATCAATAGATCATGTCTGGGCTACCCACCAACAGGCGCAATAAGCTGATTCCCAGGCGTATTATTTGGATCGGGTAGCTCGGGCAATCTGTAGAGCAGCCAATAGTGATATCTAGATGAAACGAGCATTAATAGAGATATTTATTTTTGGATGTGGAATCTTTCATCTGAATCTTATCTTACCCTCGCGGCTCCTCGTTCTTGCCATAGAGCGTGTGCACGTAATGCCCATTGGGCCACTCGCGCGCCTCAAAAATGAATCTGGGGAGAAAGGAAATATTTAAAAAAGGTAATATGGAAAGATGTATGAATAGTATAGACTATATAGATAAGATTATCCATAAGCTAATAATAATAATAATGACCTCAATCTAGAACTATCTTTCCCGAAAGTATCTAGCTTTATCTCTCAAGGACTATCAACTAGATGAAGTTGCATCTTTATAGAGAAAGGCTTCCTGGGATTCTTGGATTTCTAAGGTGTTAACATAAGCCCCTCTAGGACTATCAACTAGATGAAGTTTTATATTTAAAGAGGAAGGACTCTAGGGATTTAAGGGTTTCTAATGAATTAACCCTTTAGGACTATCAATGAAGTCTTATATTTATAGAGAAATTATTCTAGGGATTCTAGGGTTTCTAAGGGATTCACGTAAGCCCTTCTAGGATTGTCCACTAGCTGAAGTTCGTATAAATATGGAAGGGCGAAGAGATTCTAGGTTTTCTAGGATTTCTCATGGATTCACGTAAGCCCCATTCATAGAGTTGCTCTTAACCTTGGATCCATTTCGGCTGCCTGTGTCATGGCCTTGAAGAAGCTCGTGTTCTTAGGCGAGACGAGGGAGAGGGAGAAGGCCTCGGTCACATTGGAGCCCACCCAGAGGGTGTAGGTGTACGAGATATTCTTGGTGTCCGACTCCTCAGCCGAGGAGCTGAGTCCGAAGGGCAGCGCCAGCTTGGGTTCGCCATTCTCTGGAGAGCATGAGAAGATTTATTAGTGATAGGGACGAACATCCTGGAGAATGGGTTGGACTCACCTGTCGGATCGTTGCTCTCGCGTATGACATGGTCGCACTGCAGGGCGCGCACGGCGCCCAATCCCTTCCAGCCGAGGGCCAGGATGATGTCCGCGGTGAGGCCGACGCCAATGTCCGGCTCCTGGCCGTCCTGGAGCGGCTCCTCGCTCCAGCCGCCGTCGGCGCGCTGCCTGCTCAGTATGTACCGCGAGGCGGCCGTGCGGTTCCAGTGCCCGGCCGGATCGTACTCCAGGTCCTGCAAGGCCTGCATGGCCAGCGCTGTGCTGCGCAGCGAGCCGAAGCTGCCGCGCTGATCCTGCAGGCTGGCCAGGCCGCGGGCCGGCCGGCGCACGAAGTGCTGCAGGTGGCGATGGCGATGGTCGGTCACGATGCAGCGCAGCGCCAGGATCACCATCGCAATGGCGTCGACGCTCTGGTCCGTCACGCCGCTGGCTATGTCCAGGAGGCGGCGGATCTGCCGCTTGCGCACATGCGCCGCCGAGCTGCATGCGGAGAGCGTGGTCAGCGCGAACTCGATGTCCTGGGCGGGCTCGTGGTGCTGCAGCGTGGCCACCAGATCGTGGCCGTGGAAATGCTTGGGGTCCTTGCACAGCGATCCCAGCGCCAGCACGTACCGGGCCAGCTTGTCCAGGTTGAGCGGCTTGGGCAGCGTGTGGTGGCGGTCGAGCATCGCCAGGATCTCGATCTCCATCTCCTTCACGGAGAGCGTGTCCTCCAGCTCCTGTATCACCAGCAAGTGGGCGTCGGCGCTCTCATTGGGGTCCCGGCCGCCGGACAGCTCCTTCGCCAGGATCACCACGTGGGTGTCGTTGCCCCAGCCGTAGTCCGAGGCGCGCTTCTCCTTCAGCCAGTCCAAGGCACGCAGAATTGCTTCCTGTTCGCCCTTGTTGGGCGTGGCCGAGCCAATTATCTCGTGCGGCGGCGCTGCCGCAGTCGCAGTCGCGGTCGCAGTCACGGTCGCTGCTGCCTCTGTCGAGCCGTTGCCATTGCCATTGCCAGTGCTTGTGGGCGGCAGCGCTGCAACAGCGACGCCGACGCTGGACGTGGTCTCTTGCTGCTGCTGCTGCTCGATGGCGGCCAAAGTGGCGGCAGCGCTGCTCGTCGTTGTTGTTGTTGTCGTCACTGCGGTCGCTGCGCTGCTGCTGCTGCTGCTGCTAGTGCTGCTGTTGTTGTTGTTGCTGTTGCTGCTGCTGCTGCTGCCGTTGTTGCTGTTGCTGCTGCTGCTCTGCTCAGCGCTAGCATCGCTGCTGCTGCTGCCGCTGCTAACGGTAAAGTTGTCGTAGTCAGCGCCCAGCGGCGGCGGCGGCGGTGCAGCTGTGCTGGAACTATAGCTGGGGCTGCCCAGCACGCCGGCTTCGACAGCGGGCAGCGTTGCGTTCTCAGTCAGCGCCAGCGCCGGCAGCGCGATGAGCAGCAACAGCAGCGGCAGTGAGTGCATCTTTGTTGTTGTTGCTGCTGTTGTTGTTGTTGTTGGTATTCCTGTTATGATTATGCTCAGTCAGCTGGAAAATAGAGAGAGAGAATAAGCGAAGAGTGAAGCAAAATGCGAAAAGTCAGCAAACGGGAAGATGTCGAGGGCAAGGCGAGGGCAGAGGAAGGTAGAGGCGAAGGCGGAGGAGAGGTTAGTGCGCAAGCAATGGCGGCAATGGAGACGTTGCCTTGAACTGAATTCGCTGCACACTAACACTAATACACACTAACACACACACGGACATATTGCATATTACATTTTTGCTAACGTCATGCAATTATCGATAATTATAAGCTAAGATCGATATGCCGCCCCTTGCCTGCACTAATATATATATATGTGTCTGTGTATGTGTGTGTGTCAATTAGTCATCATAAAACTAGACAGAAAGTTGCCAGGCAGCAAAGCGCGCGACACACACAAAGGAAACCAAGCTCTGTATAGATGTATGCGTGTGTGTGTGTGTGGGAGAGGGAGACGAAGTGGAAGAGAGCGCACTGGGCTTGGCGCTGTATGAGTAATAAAAGTTAATTAAGTGGCAACAAAAGTGTTGTGCTGTCGCTTACATAATGCAATAAATACAGCAAGGATGTGCCACGAGCAGCGTCACAAGTGGAAGCAAAAATTGTTTTTAATCAAATTAATGACACAAAGCAGCAGCAGCAGCAGCAGCAGCGGCAGCAGCAGCGGCAGCAGCAGCGGCAGCGGCAGCGCAGGCAATAATAGTAACCAGCAACAACAAAACAAATAAAGCTGCTGCTGCTTCGGCGCTGCTGCGCTGCTGCTAGGTGCCGGAAAGTCTGCAATGACAACGGCAACACTGGCGCCTGCTGTGCGCGCTTGCAGGACAGCAACACTGACGCCCCCCGCCTGTTGTTGCTGTTGTTCTTGTTTTCGCGTAATTAACTGCACTTTTTAAACACTCTCGCTCTCGCTTGCGCCCCCAATGCCAGTTCCACACGCCGATTCGCAATCTCTCTCCCGCTCACTCTCTTTCGGCACTTGCTCAACTTTAACTTCATTATGCTGCCTGCTGCCTGCTGTCGACTTACCTGCTACGTCTTTGTCGCTCCCTTTCTCACTCTCCACTCTCTGGCTGTCGCTCTCGTTCTTTGTCGCTCTGCGCTTTGTGTGTTTGTCGTCTATTATCCGTTATTGCTATTGTTGTTGCTATTGCTGCGTTTTGTGGCCTCTCGTTGTTGTTGTAGTTGGTGTGTCGTTGTCTTGTCTTGTTATTGCTGCTGCTGCTGCTGCTGCTACCGCTGCTGCTACTACTGCCACTGATGTCTATTGATTTTTTATGCCAGGACTAGGCGACGTTTGTTTAACTCTGTTCAAATATTAGTTGTTGTGGCTGTAGTTGTGCGCGCACACACATTGGCTCGCACAATCAATAAATTATGAATGGCTAATTTTGGTTGTTGTTCTTACTTTTGTTTTATGTAATCGCAGGACACTGTGCGGTATATAAAGATGTATATGTAAATGTTTATGTACTTTTTTCTTTGTGTGCTTCTCCTATAATTGCTAATAACGGGCTGAAGTAACGGAACTTTGTGCTGTTAGCAGCATATCGGCTGCCTGCTCTCACCTACACGCACGCACAGGCACAGGCACACGCACACGCACACGCACACTGTAACACGGACACGGACACTGACTCACACAGCTGTTCGCTGCAAAAGTAACGGCACTGAAGCTGCGTGAGCTTCGCGACTCTAATTGGTTGTTGTTGTTGTTGTTGGCGATGCTGCTGCCACAGTTGATCTTGTTGTTATTGTACTGTAGCTAGCTAGACGCTGGCATCGCTGTTTAGTTACTTTTGCTGTTGTTGTTGTTGTGGTTGTTGTGTTTGTTGCCTGCACTGACAGTTGTTCAATCAAGTTGTTGTGGCGGTTGCCGTCCGCTCTCGACTGACTCTTTATAAGGCAGGCACTGCACGCACGGCTAACAAAAAACAAAAAAAAAAAAACATGTCTGTGCGTGCAGTGTTGCCACTATGCAGTAGGCTATGCGCAGGATATACGCACGATATGGCAGCACGCTCGAGGTTGAATTTTGCCAGGTTGCACGAGTAATAAAGCGGCAAATTCGAAATGGGTGTGTGTCACAGCTAAAGTGTGTCTGGACTATGCATGAATGTGAAAGTCTACGACAGGAATAGTGTGTGTGTGAATTGGGTGTTTGTCTAAATTGAGTTATCATTATGATAGACAGAAAGCGGCTGGTATGTGTCATTGCTAAGGCTTGTGTGGTGAAATATGTATAGGAACGACAGACTATGTTAAGCATGTCATTTTCGTTAGGCCTGGTTATTCGAATCGGGTGTGTGTCTGAGCTAGACAAGGGCAGAGGAAGGCATGCTGAAGCTAGTGTGTCGCTTCGTTGGGTGTTTGTATTTGATGAGGGTGCGTATCCATACTAAAGTGGAGATTGAAGTGTGACAATGGCATAGGTTCTTATCCTCGATTAGGTGTGTTTGTCTAAAGTTAACTGCATTTTGAATTGGGTGTGTGTCTGGGATATATGGAAAATGCTTCTTCTGCTCAAGTTGCTCAAGCAAGTCAACTTGGGTGCGTGTCCTAGCTAACAATTTAAAGGAATTCGAATTCTAATCAGAACTTTGTTTGAGTTTATATAAATGGATTAAAATCAAATAAAAGCTTTTGTGCAGTAAAATTTGTTGACAAAAAGTTGGAGTTTTTTTGTTTTTTTTTTATTAAATATGAGCTCAGCACTAAGCTTGGCCTTTGGCCAGCCTCGACGGCTGCCTTCATCTTTGTCTGTGCATTTTCTTCCTTTTTTCATATATATATATATATATGTATATACATATTTCTTTTTTGCCTGCTGCTGCCTGCTGTAATTTGATATAGTTTTGTGTTGTGTCCGCCGACAACAATCAACAGCAGAAAATGCCGCCAAACCGCCGAAGCTGAGGCCAAATGGTCGACAAAGGCATTTGTTGCTATATCGCGGACAAGGACGAGTCAGGACGAAGAGAAGGGGGGGGGGGGGTAGCCAGGATTTGCCGATTGCCTATCGTTTTCGTCGAGCAATTAAAAGAACAAGCAACCATATCGCTTACCACTATGAAATCTATATGAGAGCGGGAGAAGGAGCAGCAGCAGGAGTAGGGGAAGGGGCAGGGGCGTTGGCAGGGCGTGGCAAAGACAAAAGCCAAAGGGAAGTTCATTGTGCAGTTATGACAGGCGTCCCCCTCGCCGTCGTCGGCGCAGATGAAAGGACGACGGCGCAAGCTTTTGTCGCTGATCCTGGCCGAGGCAGCTGCACCTCCTGCGGCTCCTGCGGCTCCTGCGGCTCCAGCGGCCACTCGAGCACCTTGCCAGGTCCCACTCCACATCCACACACCCGTCTCACGCACAATTTGCCAGGCGACAGATCGCAGATCGCAGTTCGCAGATCGAGAACTCTTTGAGTGCAGCTCAGCCGCCTACTTAGCTTCTCAACTCGATGCTATCTGGGCAGATCCTTGCGCGCAGGACACGGCCAATTGTCGGGAAGCGATTGTCGATTGTCTGTTTCCGCTGGCTCAGGTAGACGAAGGGCGAAGGATGAAGGACGAAGGGATGCGGCACCTAGCTGCAGGGCCGTGGGTGCTGAGGACTCGTTCTGTTATCCTTGTTATCCTTGCATTGTTGATCCTCGCTGGCTGCGCAATATTTGGCAACCCAATTATGTCTGCTCGCATTTGTTTGCTTAGCCGGCGCTATTTATTCAAGCCTTGAGCGGCGCAGCGCGGCGCAGCGAACAATAGAGCCACAGAGCCTTGAGCTATTATCCTGCCGGATCTGGATCGGCGCAGTTTCCACGTTTTGCATTCCCTCCTTGCGCAATCGAAACAATTGTCTATATAAATATGTGTATATATATATGTGTGTATATAGAGGGCGCAGCAGATGAGAGATGAGATCGCGATCTGATAAAAAAGCAAAGAAATAGAAATGGAAAATGGGAAATGGAAAACTCGATGTGGAAAACTCAAAACAAAACATCAACAAAACCCGAAACGAATCCAAATGAATTCAGCGAGCGGCAAACGATTTGCGTTCGAGAATCTTCAATGCCAATGGGAAAATGTGAAAATGAAAATGGAAAATGAAAAATTTAAAACTGAAAAGTGAAAAATGAATATGAACAGAGCTAAGGCAGAACTTTCCACTGGGCATCTGTTGAGTTATCGAGGCAATTGTGGAAGGATTCGAGCATAGCAAAAGCCGATTACAGTGAAAGCTCGTTGGAGTGAACCAGAAGAACTCAGCAATGTTTACATATGGGCAATTCTCTAGTGGCGAATGTGACATTCGTACGTATTTGAGTTTATAAAAAACGAATGCCAAAACATTTTTTTATTTTGACGAATAGTGAATCTTTTAGCTCTTGATTAGCTCTTTAATTGGTGCTAATTCTGATTTTAGGCAAATGTTAGTTTTCAAGATAATCACAAAAAACCAAGAGGTTCGCAGGCTACAAAAAACGTAAGTCGCTTTTTAAATGAAGACTTCAACCTGAGATTTTAGCGAAACCTTAAGTGACAATTTATTACGAATAATTTTAAACGATTAGAAATTAGCACATCTTTACAATGCATTTTATTTGATTCAAAAATATTGAGTAGTTTTTTTTATTTTTTAGTTTTTATCAGGGTCGAAGGTGACGTGTCGAATGTGACATTTTTTCCACCGTACGTTTTTTTTTTTTTTTTTTTTTTTTTAATTTTTAGTAATTGTACATGAATAAAAGCATTAGAAATGAATTTCAATATATTCATTTTATTAATTTTTTTAAAAAAAGTGACAAAATATATTCAATAGAGAAAAAAAATAGATATATTCATCTGAAATAAGTAAAACAAAAAAGAAAATCTGTTTTTTAGTACTTATCTACAATTATCTACAATCATAAAATATGTTCAAAATTTCAATTTTTCCAACCTAGATTTAAAATTCACCTCGGTTTATTAAAATTTGTTATTTACCTTTTTACGGTGTCGAAAGCTACGCACTTTAAATAACACACTGTGACCAAATAGCTTAATATTTTCGTGTGAAATTTTTTTTAATAAATTTGCAATGCAAAACTCTGTTTTCTACTAAATTTTGATGCTAGTTGTGCAAATACATTTGACTTACTGATAACAAAACCTATTTTTCGAGGTCGAACGTGACATCAAAATATACGGTGAAACAGACGAAAAAATTTACCGTATAGTCAATTGCATCGTACCTTTTATATTTTTTTTTTACTCTTTAAGCATAAACGAAGATTTGAAATAGCATATTTCATTGCATAGCGTCTCTCTTTAAGAACAGTAATAAAAACAAAATGTGCAACAGAAATGCTCAAAACAGAACTTTGGCACTTGTTCGGCTTTGTGTGTCAATATTTTGAGATGTGTTATGAATAAATGTAAAATTAGTTTATTTTAGTTAAATTTAATCTATTAGTTATAAAAAAATGTTATCTGAACATGCATTCATTGACTTTGAATTTTTTGGCTGTGGTTGACCTTTCTGGAGAAATGCCCATATGGCATCAGAGTCGAGGTCTATGCATATATATAAAAGCAAGCAGAAGCAGTTCCCAAGAGATCGAACCTAAGAACGATGCACATGAATCGCATAATAAAGTTTATAAGAAAGTATCAAGCGATCTTCCTATTGATATTGAATATATTGAATGATTCTGAAATGAGAACGTGAATTATGGATGAGTGTGTGGAATTCGCAATGGAAGTGTGCGTTTTGGTAGGTGTTCAAGTTGTGAATAATATAATATATCATATAATATAACAATATAATATATTGTATACAAAAATAAAGAAATATCGTAGGTAGAGCCATTGCAAAGTTATCCAGTCAAAAGGACACGCACTCTCTCTCTCTCTCTCTCTCTCTCTCTCTCTTTCCGTTTCTCTTTTTTCTTAGCCTAAAGTTAAATTGGTGAATCATTCAAGCTGACAGGAATCAAGCTGATATCAATCAAAAGAGTTAGGCATTTTTAGTGAGTCTAGCAAGCAAATAATCTGTTACTTCAGTCAATCAGTCAGTCACTCAGACAGGTTAGTTAATCTGTCAATCAATCAAGCTGATATCCATCAAGATTCATTTGTGAGTCAAACAGGTAATCAATCTGTAACTTCAGTCAGTTAGTGAGTTAGTCTATCAATCAGTCAGACAGTGTATCAATCAATCAGTCAATCAGTGAATCAGTCAGTCAGTCAATCAGTCAATAAGTCAATCAGTCAATAAGTCAATCAACCAACAACACAGGCAGACAAGTGTTAATACCAACTCAATCCAATTCATCTGTCTCAATCTCAATCAATAAGATTTCCACTTTTCTCCTTTGCCTGCCTCTTTCATTCTTCCCAACTCTGATCAATCAATACATCAAATTTCCATACACATCGCTGACATATTTATCCAGTTGTGCTTCAACCAGGTCTTGGCCAGGACTGTCTGAAGAGCCCAATTACTAGAGAACTTCAGCTGGGCTGTAAATATATACATATATTTAGATAAAGGATAACAGATGGGAGAGAGGGGAGAGAGGGAGGGAGAGGGGCATAGGGAAAGGTCCTTGCGACTAATATTAAAAAGAAAGCGAAGCGAGCAACGGCAAATGGCCGCAAATCAACAAACACAGAAGAAACAAACAAACAAACAAATAAAACAACTGCCAAATAAACAGATGGAGGAGAGGAGGAAGGAAGGATGAGAGGGAGATTGGGAGCGAGGGAGAGCGGGAGTCAGGGAGACATGTGTCGGTCGCTCTGTGGCAAGTACATAGGCGCCTTACATAAGCTGCTATAACACGCGCACTCTCTCTCTCTCTCTCTCTCACTCTCTCTTACTCACTTTCTCTCTCTCCCTCTCTCTGTCTCCCTAGCTAGACAGACAGACAGCCAACACCTAAAAGGACAAACGGACGGAACGACAACTGGGCACGTTAAGGACGGGCTCTCTACGGCTCTCTACGGTACGGTACGGCACGGCACGGCAGTCAGGCAAAGCTAACTATGCCAGGACACAAGCCAAAGGACGCGCCAGCGAGTGGTGCCAAATGCTCGGTCCACGGGCAGCGGCCCAGAGCCACAGCAAAATGAAGCCAAATGAAGCGACAGACAGCCCTCAACCCCTGGCCGGGGAGGGTTGCTCGCCGGGTTGGCTGCCAGCCTCTGTAAGGGCGGTTCAGCCAGCCAGCCAGCCCACCCCTGCCACGCCCCTCACCGCCCCCTAAGTAAAGCGCTATAAGAGCAAATATGGCTGCCAACACCCGAATCCGACACGTAAAGTGACGCGTTAGCTGCGTTGCTATGACAACGAGCGCGTCCTCAAAAGTCCGGGACTCGAATCGACGCGATGCGACTCGACGCGACTCGACTCGACTCCACTCCTGGCCTAGCCTAGCCTAGCCCAGTCTCTCGCACAACTTTTGCTGTTCGCCTTTTTTGTATTTTTTTGGGTTAGCAACTTTTCCTTCGGCCTTTTATCATTTCTTTTTTCAATTATTTTCTATTCTATTCTATTTTTTCCGTTTTTGAACTGTTGGGGATTTGTCGTCTGTTCGCAAATAAAGTTCTGGGCAGGATGCTGAGGATGCGGCTGCTGTCTATCGGTCAGCAGAAGTGAATTCACGTCGGCCGTCATTGGCTTGCATTTAATGAGATTTTCCAGCTCCCTTTTGCGCTTTTCGTTCTCGTTTTTCTTTTCTTTTCTTTTTTTTTTTTTGATTGGATTTTCTGTTGCCTTTTTTTCTCTTCGGCTTCAGCCAATATTGCGCACAGGTGAACGGAAATTTAGCTGAATGCGTGTGGCTAGCGCGGCTTTTGCAGTCATCTTTGGCATCGAACCTTTGAGAATCGCATAGGTAGGCGCTGGGCGAGCGTGTGCACGGCCTTGTAAGTGGATAGCGAGGCAGGCCTTAGGTTTGCTTGTGATCATATGAAGTTGAGTTATGCAGCGTCCGCTCCTCTTTCCGTCGGTTCATTTAGCTAGAGTTTGGAATTTAGAGATGGGAGTATGTATATTAAATTATCTTTTAAATAAGAAAACCTTTTTAACTCCTCAAGTAATATACCTGTGGAATCAATTCATTTTACTTTCATATGGGAATAAGAATCTATGATGCAATATCTGATTAGTTACTCTACTTGAAATATATTAGCAGAAGTTCCCTTCTGAGGAGGGAGAACAACAGCAGCAGAATAAGATAAGGATGATGAAGAAATGGAAGAGGAAGAATAAGATGAAGAATGTGAGGTAGATATGAAGAAGTGAAAGACGAAGATGGAGAAGAAGCAGAAAAAGAAGAAGATTGCGAATATGATGAAGAGGAAGAAGAGGAGGAAATAATATAAGGAAGAAGAAGAACAAAGCATAAAATGAAGATGAAAAGGAAGATGATGAAGAAGTAAATGAAGAAGATTAAGAAGAAGTAGGTGAGAATCAAGAAGAAGTAGTAGAAGTATTAGTAGAAGTAGTAGTAGAAGTAGTAGTAGAAGTAGTAGTAGAAGTAGTAGTAGAAGTAGTAGTAGAAGTAGTAGTAGAAGTTGTAGTAGAAGTTGTAGTAGAAGTTGTAGTAGAAGTAGTAGTAGAAGTAGTAGTAGAAGTAGTAGTAGAAGTAGTAGTAGAAGTAGTAGTAGAAGTAGTAGTAGAAGTAGTAGTAGAAGTAGTAGTAGAAGTAGTTGTAGAAGTAGTAGTAGAAGTAGTAGTAGAAGTAGTAGTAGAAGTAGTAGTAGAAGTAGTAGTAGAAGTAGTAGTAGAAGTAGTAGTAGAAGCAGTAGTAGAAGTAGTAGTAGAAGTAGTAGTAGAAGTAGTAGTAGAAGTAGTTGTAGAAGTAGTAGTAGAAGTAGTAGTAGAAGTAGTTGTAGAAGTAGTAGTAGAAGTAGTAGTAGAAGTAGTAGTCGAAGCAGTAGTAGAAGTAGTAGTAGAAGTAGTAGTAGAAGTTGTAGTAGAAGTAGTAGTAGTAGTTGTTGTTGTTGTTGTTACTGTTGCTTTTCTAGTTTGCTTTTCTTTTTCGTCGAATTTTCCTATCTTTGGCCAAAAACAAACAGCCAAAAGCTTTTTGCCTAAAACCCGAATTGCTGCAGCTGCAGCAAAGCCAGAACGTGGGCGTGTTGTCTTTGTTAGTGGGCGTGGCAATAGATCATTGCAAAGTTAGCTCAGCAATTGTGCGGCAGTCGAGCAAAGCGCATCACGTGCGTGCGATGATGTTGTGGGAGCAGCAGCATTAGCAGCAGCAACAACTGCAACAGCAGCAGCAACAACAGCAACAGTGACTAGCAGCAGCAGCAATAGGAATATCAGCATCAGGAGCAACAGCAGCAACAGCAGCAGCTAGCATTAAGAACAACATCATCAACAACAACAACAACAACAATAACAACTGACAGCAGCAGTAACAGCAATAGCAGCATCAACAGAAATAACTGCAACAACAACAACCAGCAGCAACAACAACTAGCAGCAACAATAATAGGAATAGCAGCATTAACAGCAATAGCAGCAACAGAATCAACGGCAACAACAGCAGCAGCTAGCATTAAGAACAACAACAATAACAACAACTGGCAGCAGCAGCAGCAACAACTAGCAGCAACTATTGTTGTTGTTGTTGTTACTGTCGATGTTGCTCTTGATGCTGGTATTCTTATTGCAGTTGCTGCTGATGCTGGCTGTTGTTGTTGTTGGTGATATTTCAATTGTTGTTGCTGCTGCAGTTGCTGCTGTTTCAAGCTGCTGCTGGTTGTTGTTGTTGCAGTTATTGCTGTTGCTGCTGCTGTTTCTATTGTTGTTGCTGCTTGCTGTTGCTGCTGTTTCTGCTAGCTGCTGCTGCTGCAGTTGTTGTTGCTGTAGTTGTTGCTGCTGCTGCTGCTGCTGCCTGTCACGCTGCTTATGACAAAAAGCTTTTCAACGTTGTTAGCTTAATAACTGTCAGCAGCTGAGTGTTTGCCTCTGTGCGTGTGTGTGTGTGTATGTGTGAGTGTGTGTGTGTGTGTGTGAGTGTGTGTGCAGCCTTTTAGGCTTTTCTTTTGGCTTGTTGCTGCTGTTGTTGCTGCTGCTGCTGCTGTTGCTGTTGCCTGCTTGCTGCTTGGGCCGCCTTCTACTTCCACTTTAGCTTTGCTTTTCGTTTCGTTTTTCTTCTTTTTTTTTGTGGCAAGCTGCATAATTACAACAACTGCAGCAGCAGACAAGAACAACAACAACAATAGACATGCACCTGTGTGTGTGTGTGTGTGTTGTGCGCCTCTAAGGACATGTGCCAATATGGCCAACTGCGGTTGCCAACTGTCGCAGCCAGCAGCCATAGAAGTGTCTCCCTCTCTCTCTCTTCATCTCCCTCTCTCTTTCTGTCATTGATGTTGGATTTTTGTGACAAAGCTATCCCAGCCCCTACTAAACAGCATAGCTTTCGCCCACTCTGCTAGTCCTTGTTTCCAGTCTTAGTCTCCTCCTCCTCCTCCGCCTTCTACTCATCCTCATCTTCATCATGTTCGACGTGCTCATTTCGTCGAGTGGCGCTGGAAAAGAAAACAAAAGATTTCTGCTTGCTGCACCTCGTGTTGCCACAAAGACACCGACCCACACACACACACACACACACTCACACACACACACACACACACACACCACACACACACATATACATACACCTACAACCAACGACCCACCGTCTCCTGCCACGCCCACGGCAGTGAATGCATTTTGCACTTTATTAGAGGCAAATCAACGAAGCAGAAAAGTCAAATGCAATGTTGATTAGTGCACAAAATGGAAGCCAGAGGGCGCCGCTGAGAAAGAAGAGGAGAGCGAGAGAGAGGGAGAGAGAGAGAGAGAGAGAGAGGGGAGAGGGCGGGTGGTTGGCGTCCATTCGAATGTGCTTGGGGTTAGAGTTGCGGTTGACAAGCTGCTAAAATTGACGCTTGGCGGATTCCTAATTCGCAGCGAGACAGTTGGAGCCATGGCTAGGAGGGTTCCTGTGGGCGTGTCAGAGGGGGTGGGGGGTGATGGGTGGGGGGTGAAGAGGTTCGGGTAGGAGTGCGCAAGTTAATGTATCTTAAATTTGGATCGAATCACAGAGTTATTTTTTGCTATTTTTATAATACTTTACTGAAATTGTAAGCAGCTATCTGTCTGTCTCTGCCTCTCTCTCTCTCTTTCTGTCTCTCTCTCTCTCTCTCTCTTTCTGTCTCTCTCTCTCTCTCTTTCTACCTCTTACTTACTCTACGATTATCTTCTTTTCTCTACTCCTCTTGAGTCTCGCTTACTCTTTTTCTTTCACATTCTTTCTTATTCTTCTTTCTTATTCTTTCTTCTTTTCTTCTGAATCTCTTGTTGAGCTTCTCACACTTACTTACTTACTTTATTATTCTATTCTTTTCGCTCGTTCTTTCTCTGTCTATGTTTTTATGTCCCTATCTTTTTCTGCCTCTCTTTCTGTTTCTCACTTTCTCTCTCTCTCTCTCCCTCTCAGTCCCTCTCTTTTGCTTTTCCTTTCCTTATTTCTTTCGTGCTCTTTGATTTTATATCTATACTCCTCTTGCTCTCTGTATGTTTCTATACTTCTATGTCTCTCTTTAACCTTCCATCTTTCTCCGTTTTCTCTCTCCTCTTTTTCGCCTACTCTAGCTCTCTCTCTCTCTCTCTCTCTCTCTCTCTCCCTCTCACTCTCACTCACTATTTTTCTCTGTTCCCCTTTTGTCCCTCTTTCTTTCTGTAACTTTAGATTACCTGCTCTTTCTGCTCCTCATCTCTCCACCTGAAAGCTAAAGAACATATCTCTCTCTCTCTCTTTCTCTCGCCAGTCGTAGGCTAAAAATTCTCCAATGGCAAATTAAGCTCGAGCCAATTAAGGAAATAATTGCAATAGATTACACGATGGCAAATATAATGAGAAGGCAAATGTGGGTGAAAGTGCGAGTGGGCGTGGCAACGGGAATGGGACTGAAGATGGGAGTATAAGTCTTGATTGAGAAAATGCCAAACTTCAAAATATGAAATTTTACGTTAATTATATATAAGTATAAATGTATAAATTTATATATATGTATATATATATATATATATATATATATATATAATTGCTCATAAATAATTTCTTTATTGATTTGACAATTGCCGCTACAATTTATTGAATATCAAATGCATTTCACTTCACGCCGAAGAAACTTCACTAATTGTGCTCGATGAATAATGTAGAAACATATATTTATATATATATATGTATAAATATGAAAATATCAGATTAGGCAGCGAAAACATAAAGTGGAAAGATAATGTCAGGTCAGTTAAGCATCACATTAGATAGAAGACTCTTTGGGCTCTCAGGCTTAGTGTAAGGGTTAAAGAGCTTAAAAGATATAGGAAAGAAGTAACAATATATAATGAATCCCCAGTCTGCTCCCCATGAAAGGAATGATGCTACTCTCAGATTGATCAGCTAAAGACGGCTTGAGCTGATTTTTGATAAGTTTAAAGTCAATTCAAACAAATTTCAGTTAGTAAAGGTTCTCCTCTTTGTTCGCATTGAGTTTACTCAATTTGTTCTTTGGATTGCGTGCACTCCGTTTCTAGCAATTTTATAGAGCTGTTATAGAACGAGTTCTATTTGTTTCCTACTCTGTTCGAAGTGCGGGCGAGCGTCGGCTTGGCCCGATCAACAGGCAGGCAGAGAATGGAGAGAAAACGGAATTACTGAAATCTCTTTACAAATTGAAATCTCTAACGAAGCTAATCCATTGGGTCGATTGCCGCTCTTGAATTACAATCTCAGATGTAGTGCGGCTTGCACCATTGTCGAATTTCCTGAATGCCAGCAGTTTGGGCAGAAAGTGAAATCAACATATGAAAGACTTGATAAAGAACTGTGTGATAAAAGACTATGTTTATGTTTGTTCCAGCAAATACAATCGAATGGCTTCAAGCCC
The DNA here is from genome assembly GCA_035045145.1 of Drosophila meridionalis. Classification (NCBI taxonomy): domain Eukaryota; kingdom Metazoa; phylum Arthropoda; class Insecta; order Diptera; family Drosophilidae; genus Drosophila; species Drosophila meridionalis. The sequence continues at coordinate 5,369,178 of JAWNPG010000009.1, read as the reverse complement.
TAAAATGCAGCATCAATGTTGGCTTGCATCAAGGAGTATAATAGTTACAATCGATTGATGTTGGAGATGTGGAAAATCTAATCAGAAAAATCTTCAATCGATTGATGTGGCAGATGTAGAAGATCTAATCTGTAGAAGATCTAATCCAATCGATTATTGATGTGGCTGATGTAGAAGATCTAATCTATCTTCTATTGTCAATTGCTGAAATTTTGGTCTGGTTGCTCGCTTAAGATTCGTAGATTGATGCGAATCTTATGCAAAATTGTAATTAAATTCATAATAAAAACATTGCTCTGACCATTTCGAACTATCGGAATGTCACAGTACTATATGTTTCTTAGATAAGTTCAATTTGATCTACAAAATAACGCGCATATTAAAATGCGTGGGATTTGTACAAATTAATGAGTATTTTATTTATTTTTTTTTTTCGAGCATTTTATTGAGATTTTGGAATTAGCGTGGGACAAATTATGGTGTCTCGACTGTGATGACTCGACATATTATAAAACATCTCTCTGCTGGCTCCGCCTCCCCTCTTCCCACACACTCACACCCTAACACACCCTAACACACCCATAGCCTGGGCTCCATTCTTCTTCTCCTCAGCTCCTCTGCCCGCATGACATCAAAAATGAATTTCGAATCCATGTGACATGCCTGGCGACCCTTTTTGGCGGAATTTTCTTGCCCTGCTCGAATTTGGATTTCCTTTTTTCCTACGCTTTTTTCACTTCTTTTTTGTTTTTAATTACGCATATTGCGGCAAAGCTGAATGCCTCAACAGAGTCTCGCACACACACACACACACACACGCGTAACCCTGGGGCGGTGCCACGCCCCCTCTGCCTGTCTGGCACTCGAGTCGTGCAAATCCAAACGGAAATATGCGCAAATTAAGCCGTTTGTTATTTACGGAAATTATAAAACGCGTCAAGTGCGCCCCAAGTTCCGCCCACACCGCCTATAAAAGTATATATGTATATTAAAAAAAAGAAAATGAAAATGAAATAAACCCCCCAACCCCCACCCCTCCCCCCAAAGCTGACAAAAAGCTAAGCCCCAATGCTTGGCTCGGCTTTGGCTTGCCTTTGGCTTGCCTTTGGCTCGGCTGTTGGCCCAGTCAATGCAAGAAAATGTCGTGAATGCGATTCGCCGGGCAGGCACTGGGAGGGGTGGGGACTGGGGGCTGCCACTTGAATGCATGTGAATGACTGCCAACTGTTTGGAGTGACTCGCAGCTGGGCTAAGATGGCTGCCAGGGCAAAGCACTCGACAGTCGACAGTCGACAGTGCTCAGTGCTCAGTCGGCGGGCACTTAGGCGGTAATGCAGCGCCATGCAATTTTTACAAGCTTCAATACCTAGGCGAGCTACCCTTAAGCCTAAAGCCCCCAGCCACAGCCCCCAATGGGAGTGAGCGAGAGCGAGAGAGATGTAGACTGGGGCGCGCTTGTGTTTGACTTGCATTTAGCGCAGTCAACGACAACGAGACGTAGTTGTTGTTGTTGCTGTTGTGGTTGTTGTGTTTGCCAAGTCAACCAACCCCCCCAGAGCTCCCACAACCCCCATACCACCCCTACAGTATCTTTGGCATTGCATGCAAATGCCACGTTGATTTGATTTTGCCAATAAAGTAAGCTGTCACCGTCAGCACTTTTTGTGTGGCTACAACGTCTGGCTGCCAGCCCCATTCACAGCCCCATTCACAGCCCCAATCCTCAACAACCTCCCCACACCCCCATCCCCCTTATTAGCTGCCGACTGCAAGCCTTGTTGACTCGAGCCTGATTATGCCGCAACAATTTGCCGGCCCAAAAAAGTAACCTCAAGTCCGGATCCGGACTCGATTCGTGCGTTCGGCTAATGCCATAGTAACTACCTGACCACACGCCCCACCTGGCGGCGAGTTGTTATTTGAGTGTCACTAATTGGACATTGGCCCGAGTTTCCAATAGTTTGTTGGCTCTGGATGAGTTTTTCTTTTTCTTTTTTTTTTTCTGTCGAGCTTCGATTGCCTGCGCTCATTACGAGCTGAAATACAAAGCGTGTTCTCTGCGTCTTCCTCTGCCTCTCTCTCTCTCTCCCTCTCTCTCTATGTCTTTCAGTTTTATATCAAATGTCAAGTTGTGGGGATAGAAGTGAATGCAAAATCATCTTGAGTTGGTTTGTTAAAAGAAAAGATTTTTCAGATGCATTTAAAAACTAAGTTTTTCTCTTTTTTTTTTTGGTTTGAATTATTCGAATAGTTCAAATGAGTTGTTTTTGCATTGGTAGTGTAGTCTCTCAAAATCTAGAAATTAATTTATTTGCCGTCTTTGAAAGCAATATACTCTTTATATACTTTTCATATAACTCAAGTCTATTTGCCTAAAATAATTCGAATACTTTTGAATAATTCGAAATATTTGAAACGATTTGCATTTTTGATTTATTACAGCTCCTAAATTTTCTATATAGTCTTTTCTAGAAATTGTTAAAATAAGGGTAAAGAATTAAAAATTTTTTTTTTTATCAATTTTAAGTGTTTGAATATGAATCATTTAACTTATGTTCGATTTTCTTTGATCTTCTTCGGCATTTTATTTCGCCTCTTTCTGCTCGAGGTTGTCCCTTAGTCTCTATAAATATTATTAAAGAAGATCGAACATAAGTGTAGCTCAAATTTAAATGCCGATGATTCAAAGATTCGAATCATTTAAGTGTTAGATCTTGATTTTACGCTTATTATAGCTACACATACTTAAGCACTTCGCTTTGAAAGAAGAATCAACAGAATACTGGTTGAATTTCAAGTGCATCAAATAGTTTGAGTTATTTGAGTGATTCACCTTGATTTTACTTTTTATTTATTTTTTTTTTATTTTTTTTTAATTTTTATTTTTCAATTTGTCTCAAAACTACTAATTAATTATTTCAGTGTTTCCTTAAATTTATGTCAACAGAACAACTTTAATAGAAGAATAAACAGAAGTATACCTAAATTTTAAATACTTCAAGTGTGTGTATTTTTAGAATTATTTATTTTGACATTTGCTTTATTGTAAAATAATTTAATCTCTACAGAAAAACTTTTGAAAAGAAGCGAAAAGAAGTGTAACTAAATTCCAAGCTTCATAATTTTCATGATTTGAATCAGTGTCTTTCAAGTGATTCGAATCATTTGAATGACTTGAAATTTGCGCTTGGCTGAAGTTCTGCCTCGTCTCTTCTCATCAAATTCAGAGTCTTCTATGCCTTTAGCAAAACTTTCGCTTGCAGTAACTCGGCTCGAACTTGTGAGTCATTCGAATCCTTTGCTTGACTCGAATGACTCGCATTCAAAGGCCCAAGAATTGGCTTCGTCTGCAGCTCAATTAGCTGCAAAATGTGCGTCAATTATTGAGGTAGACTTATGCATGAATTAATCGCACACACACGCACACTCGCACACTCATATTAATTGATGTGCTGGCACCCCCCAAATGCCCCAAACACTCCCTCTTCCCTCTTCCCTCCCCCCACACAAAAAAGGGACAAAACACATTTGGAAGCACGTCCTGGCTAACAAAGTGCGGCAGGAAATGCGCTCAAATATTTATGAGGCTCTTTTAAAATTTGTCTTAAGCACCGGAAATACAAATACCGACCACACACACACACGCACACACACGCACACACGCATGGTAGCTTCGAGTGTAGCTTGTCCGAGAGCTGGCTTATTCAATATGTATGAGCGGAGTGTTGGGTACAGTCAGCACTCGCATTGTTAGTCCGCTTCGCACAGATTACGCAACGCGCCATAGTAACCGGGGGGGGCGGGGCACTGGGCGGTGGGCGGGGGGCATGGCCAGTTGGCAGTTGGCTAAGGACATCTTTCAATTTTCTTGCGACTGTCACTTGCACAGGATATCTAGAGGCAGAGCCATGGGGCAGCAGCAATAGGAGGAGCAGGAGCAGGACCTTCTGTCGGTCCCGGCGGCCAGCCCACTAAGCAACCACCATCACCATCAGCCGACCGCCACCACCACCACCAACCACCACCCAGGGACCAGGCCAGGCCAGGCCAGGCCAGGCAAACAACCACCAAAAATTGTTGCCCGTGTCAACCATTCGTCAGCGACGACAGCGACAGCAACAGCGACAACAGCCACGTCCCTTAGCACCAGCTTTGATATCCTGGCTGGCTTTCTTATTGTTGCCGCTGTGTGCCTCGGCGACCGTCACCCAATATACAAAACGAATCGCAGACGTCAACAGCAGCCGCAGCAGCAGGAGCAGGAGCAGGAGCAGGAGCAGCAGCAGAAACATCTCTGTGCTGTGTGCCCCGACTCCTGCTGGCGTCCACCCGCCTGCGGATGTTAGTTATTAAATTGAAGAATTTGCGCCCCGTTTTCGAGCTACAGATATAAACACACACATATACATATATACATATACATATATATATATATATATATATATATATATATATATATATATATATATATATATATATATATATATATATATATATATATACATATATTATGTGTGTGTGTGCGTATTGCCCGCCTCATTGCTGCGCGCATTTTTGCCCTCTAATTAGAACGCCTTTCATATTTGCGCCACATAAATACAAAAACAAGCAAGAGTCTTGCCATTGGCAATGCTCGACTAGCAGATGCCCTGTAGCGCTCTAAGTACATTTATTACATATCAATGTAGTACCATATATGGTATATATGTGCTAATTTGAATAGGTCTAAACGTTTTAATTTAGGAAGTTTTTCATATCTATTTAAATCGATTTCATGCAACTGCTAAGAATTATATATAGGTTCGGGTAACTTGAGAGCTGAAATCACGCATATTATGGGTAAAACTACAATATATACTAGATTACTAGTCTAGCCTACTAGTCTACTTCAACTTCTAACCTATAACTGTTAGGGATGTTTGTGTTCATAAGCAAGGACAGACTTATCGACGGATGGACCGACGGATAGGAAAAGTGTTGGATGTTGATACAGACCGAGTTGAGTCTACTCAGATGTTAGTTTCGCTGAATAAGATACAGTTAGGGTATGTCTCCTACTATCTCTTACATAAATTTCCACATAAGCAATATGCCCCATTAACGCATTTTCAATGGGTTTGGGGCATAATAAATGCGTAGCTTCATTTACACACACTCTCTCTCTCTCTCTCTCTCTCACTCTCTCTCTATATATATATATATATCGTGTGTCGTGTTTTCTGATTCACTCATTGTCTAATAGAATGTGCAATATTACTTCTAAAATTGATTATTTTTATTGAAGTTGATATTTAAATGATACAAATTTAAAATGTACATATCTATGTATACATAAATACATGTATATATTTCTCTATCTCTCTCTCCCTCCCTCTTTTTTTTTGGGCATTTAAAGACAACTTTGATTTTAATTAAGAGCTCTGAAGTTAGGTACCCTATTCTAACTTCAGAGCTCCTAACTAAAGACAAAGTTTCCTTTCTAACTAGTTGTTCTATATATATATACATATATATTGATCTTGATCTGATTGAAGATTTTGCTTTCATGATTGATGGGTCTTCATTTGAATGATTTAAGATATATATCCTTATCTCTCTCACTGGTATCTTTCTCTCTTTTCTTCTCTCAATCTCTGTGCGTCTTCATCTCTGTCTGCTCCTCTTTTTCTGCATTTTAGTTTCGGGATTTCTATTTTTGTCTCTTTTTCTATGCACCCCTTAGACTATAAAGGGCTATAATTATTTTTCTCATTTCTCCGTATTTTCTTTCTTTCTCTCTCTCTTTACCTCTCATTCATTGTTTCTCTATTTATCAAATTTTTCTCTCTACTTCGCTTCTATTTTTCACATTAATTTTTGGATTTGCGTATTTGTTATTCTTATTATTAATCTCTCTCTCTTTTCGCTCCCTATCTTTCTCTCTCTATCTCTCTTTCCCTCTATCTCTCTCGCATTAGCCCTGTCTCTTTCTTTCTTCTCTTCTCACTTATTTATGCTTACCTCATTTTCCCATTGTCCTTTGGGCTGTTTCACTCAGTTGGCCCGGCAAACCGCTTTTAAAATGGCCGCATTTCTGTTTCTTTCATTCTTTCATTTTCATCTCCTCTTTTTTCTTTTTTTTTTTTTGCATTACAACAGAACGAGAAGAAGAAGAAGAAGAAAAAGGCGAAATATCTTTTGCACAAACAGCAAAACAAAAGCTGGCAACAATATGCAGAGTCACAGGCTCTGGAGCCGGGACCACATGCCTCGTCCTTAAGCGCATTCGCATCCCCAACGAATGAGCTTTGACAAACGCCCCAAAAACAGAAAAGACAGAAACGAAAAACAAAAAACAAAACAAAAATGAAAAATAAAAAATGTCGCTATCTTTTATTGTATGCTCTAATAAGTGGGGCATAGCAATATCTATAGGAAGTATTATGCAGACTTTACGGGAAAATTATATATGAAATATTATATGTGTTTTTGTATTAGGGATAAAAACTCTATTTGTAGCAAGGCAATTCGTAAGGAAGGTTTAGTTTGAGTATAGAAAAGATCTAACTAAGGGCAGGCAATATATATGAAATGGTAAAGAATCAGATAAGTATATGGATGGTAGAGTTAGAAAAGGCAACAAAAGAGCTGGGTTATATATATAGTTAATATATATATATGAACATGTGTAAGAGAGCTAAGAGTCATAGGGATATACATACTCCAAAACTCTTACCTCTTCTATATATAAACATTGATATTAACATATAGGATAACAAAATATATAAAGTTATGCTATATGTAAGAGCATGCATTACGCGACATACGAATTGTATATTTTTTTCCTGTCATATTTTTATTACTCAGCGCCAGCAGCAGTAGAAGAGAATGAGAGAGAAAGAGACGATACAAAGTGTGTGAAAGAGAGAGAGAAAGATTGTGTGGGATACAGAGAGAGTGAGAGAGAGAGAGAGAGAGAGAGAGAGAGAGAGAGCGATGGCGAGGTAGATAGAAGCTGCGACACTGACAGTTAATTAAAATCGCTCACTTGCTCCGGCAAAGAAGCAGCAGCATAACAAGATGAAGATGGAGAAGAAGCAGCAGCAGAGAAGGAAGATATTCGTGATAGGAGGAGCAAAAAATAAAGAAGGAAAAACGGAAAAACTGAAGCCCCAGCGAAATATCTTGAGGAATGCAAAACGCTTGCAGTTAATTTCTGTGCGAGGCCTTCGAAGCCCTGCGCCTAGCGCCTTGGGGCCAGTCACTCTGCAGCCATATGTCGGGCGTTGTAGTTGACCCCCGCCCCCCGCCCCCCGCCCCGCCCGCATCCACACTGCCACGTCCACAACCAGCATGGTGTGGCATGCGGGCAGCAGGATGCGTTATGGTTGCTTTTTCTCCTTTTGAATCTATGTTTTATTTCTTTAAATTTCTGCTATGCGGAACCAGAATTGAATTAAACTGGAATTGGTTCGGGATGTGGAATCAGTGTAGGTAATATTTTGATCAAGTTCTCAAGTTTTACTTTAGATTTGTTCAGTTCTTTTAGTTCCTGCAGGTAATCAAGGTAATACGCTTTCAGTACGAAATGTATTTAAATATTAACTCTCTGAATCTCTTCTAAATTATTTATAATCGCAATTCATTGTCGACAGTTACTCGACATTACTTTTTTAATGGAGTTCGGTTATCAATGCACTTTTGTGCATACCCTTTTCTTTATCTTAAGAAGGGAGTAGCTCCATAGGTGGAGTATTGCTGGGAGGGGCTGCTTAAGCTTCATAACTATGCCCATTGTGGATACGGACTTAGGATAAATGGAGATATAATCTAAATCTATATGTGGCTCTCAACTCTCAACTCAACTCGAGAAATATTAGAGCTGAATATATTATATTTGGGATGTAAATAAAGTTATACTAAATCCATAAACTGAACTATCATCTTGTATAGCCGAATTGAGGTACATATGGTATCTACTTATTATCGTGAATAGTTCTTTACAGTTATATATGATTAGACATAGTTCTATTACTAATCGAAGTACAAGATATGCAGATATAAAATTATAGATATATAAAGATATAAAAAACGAAAAATATACCCTCAATCTTATACGCATAACTCGAGAACTATAAGAGCTAGAGATATGTCCTTGCATAGGCAAATGCAGTTTCAGCTAGAGCAAGCCCTAAATAAATGTTTTTTCGCCCAAGGCCTAAATCTACTCAAGTAGCATAGCGCAGTGTAGGGTATTTGCTCTCTATATGTAAAATGTGTGTGTTTTTTTTTTTGTTTATTGCAATCGACGCAAATTGCGAGCTCATTAACGCGTTTTAAGGGCCAAACTCATTGGGAAACGATGCAATGATGAAAACAATACCAAAACTTAAATCAAAAAGCGGGAAAAAAACGAGAAAGGAAGGACGGAAGGAAGGTCGGAAGGATGGAAATGGAAAAGCCTCTCATAACGTTAAATGGCGGGCCGCCAACAACTCTGGCGATTAATTAACAGCATAAATTATGCTCAAGTGTATTACAGCAACACCCGGGTTGGCGAATGCGAATCGCGTCGTGTGTGGGAATGGGATGCGAATTTGAGGATATCCATGGATTTTTCCATATGTGCACTTTCAAACATTTTCGAGTCGAGAGAGCAGCAGCAGCGGCAGCAGCAGAAATCGACACTTGAGTGTGCACAGCAACTGCTGCCCGGGCTTAACATGCAGAGAGGCTGTACCAGGGTGACGTTGGGCGCAGGACAGAGGACAGAGGACAGAGGGCAGAGGGCAGAGGACAGAGGCCGGAGGAGGACGGTTGGCTAGGTGGTAGATGGGCTCATTTGTTGTAGCATATCCATTTCATTAAAAGTCAAAAGGCAGCTGTGCCTGATGCGGGTGCCACAGGCGGCGAGGCAGAGCGAGAGAGGGAGTTGGCAAGGCGGTTGCTACACGTGTCGCGCTGACGCTTTTTATACCCAGCAGTCGGGCCGAAATGTCGAAGGGTATGCTGGAGTCGGTTGTGATGGAAGGTGATGGCGGAAAAAACGGCAAAGTCAATGGCATTACTAGGTACAATACATACTTGAGAGAGTCAAGTCAAAGATAGATAGATAGAGAGAGAGTGAGAAAGAGAGAGAGAGAGAGAAAGAGAGAGAGAGAGAGAGAGAAAGAGAGAGAGAGAGAGAAAGACAGCGACAGAGGAAATCCACTTATGGACGGGCTTTTAGGCTTTTTGTGACTCTTGTGTGCTCTCTCTCTCTCTCTCTCCCTCGCTTTCTGTCCAGAAATAATATTTATGAGAGAGATAAATGAACAAATCTCTTCTTCTCATAAATATTATTTCTAGATATTTCTGGATAAAATATTAAAAATATTATTTCTATAATAGATATTCCTGGATTTCGCTTTGTTATGTTTTATGTTATATGTAGATCGCTCTCGTTGTATCTGAATATCTCTCTCTCTCTCTCTATCCCTTTTTTTGTCTCTCTCTTTCTCTCCATCTATCTTCTCCCCCCTCACTATCTCTGTCTGAATTCCCCTATCCATCTGTCCGTCTATCTCTTACTCCTTCTCTATCTCTCTCCCTCTTTCCTCCTTTTGTCTATATATTCTCTCTCTCTCTCTCTCTCTCATCTCTCTATTTCTCTTTTTTCCTCCTTTCTTTCTCCCCCTTTCTCTCTCTTGTCTCCTTCAACCAGAACAGATTTACAGTATTTCCTCTATTTCTCCCTCCCTCATTCTTCTGCACAGTGATCAATACCTTTTACAGGGTATCTCACAGTCGAGTCTATGGTAATTTCTTTGCTTTTACTTGTTACTTATTTGCCAGGACGAGGGCCAATGCGCGGTCCACTCCACGTCAGGGTTGCCAGCATACGGCATAATGGCGGCTCGTCCTGCCACTTTGCTTTGTTCTTGTTGTTGTTTTTGTTGTTGTTTTTGCTTTTTGTTTTGTTTTGTTGCTGCTGCTGTTGCTGCTGCTGCTGTTTATTAATATATAATTCCTGGCACATTCGTGTGCACATTTCAACCCTGAAAGCTCGCACAACCCTCTATGTACTGTGAGCCATCGCAGCACACCCCCTGCCCCCTGCCTCCCGTCTCCCGCCTCCTGTCACCCACTCCTCGCTCCCCCTTTCGCCCCTCGCCGCTGATGGTGCTGAAGATGCGGACGACGATGGCGACACAACGAACGTGTTATTTACCAAACACTCGACGCCGGCACGGCACATAACACATAGAAGAGAGACCGAAGGACTCGCAGCAGCTCCCTGCCTCACTCCCCCTCCAACGAGTCCTGTTCCCTTTTTATCAGTTGTATATGAGTGTGTGTGTGTGTGTGTGTGTGTGTGAGTGTGTTGTACATGCAGAGATGAAAGCTGGCCCGGTCTGGCCTGTTCTCGAGTGCCTCGCAGTTCAAGTCGCTCTGTCAGTTTGTCACTTTGTCACTTTGGCAATTTGTCAGTTGGTTCAACACGCGTCTCGGCACCCAAATGCGTTGCTCTCGCGCACAGTGGTACCAAATGACGGAGGGCCAATGTGTGAGAGAGAAGAGAGAGAGAGAGAGAGAGAGAGAGAGAGAGAGAGAAAGAGAAATAGATATAGAGTTGAGACTTTGTTTCCAATTAGAAGTTGGAATTGAAGTCTTTATGATTAATAAAAATCTTATCTGATTTTGGACAGTGTAGTTATAGAAATAGATTATCAAACAATGATTACCCCTTATCTATCTATATATATATATATATACATATATACATATTTATATATTTTTTTTTCTATTTCACTACAAAAATTCTATTTTGGGCTGTCTTTTTGGATTTTTTTTTATTTTCTTCTTGATAGGTTTCTCCTTCGATTGATATACTTTCTTAAATCTTCTTTTCTATATATATTTTTCTAGAATTTTCACCTTATTCAGTTTTAAACTTGAATTCATTTCTTTCCCTTTTGATTTATTTCATTTGAAGTTGCTTAAGGCAAAGTTTTTTGCTTCGGTTTCTCGTTTTCTCTTTGTCCTTTTGATATTTTTCCCTTTTCTTTTCATTTTTCTTGTTATCTTTTTGTTTCTGCTTTCATTTTCCACTTTTCCCTCTCACATATCTTATTCCCATATCTTTCTCATATTTCTCACTGATTCTCATTAGTTCTTTCACATTTGTTTGTGCATCTATTTCTTATTATCGTTTCTCTTTCTATAGGTTAACTCTTTATGAGCCAGGCAAGGGACTTTTGCAAACTGTGATTCGCTTGTGTTGTAGGCTTATTTGTATTTACTTTCATTTTTTGATTTTGTACTCGATTCTAAGCGAATGTTGTATGTTTATTTTACACTCTTTGCACTTTTGGTTCAAGTCTTTCGTTTTTCTCTCTTACTTTCGATTCTCTACTTCTTTTTTACTTCATCTTTCTCGTTCCTTACAAGAGAAGACTAACTCTCTTTAGTCTCGCACTTTACTCTCTTCGTCTATTTATCTATCTATTTTTTCTTTATCTCTCTAGCTCGATCTATTTCTTCTCTAATTCTTTCGCTTTATCATTGTCAATTAAAATTTTTTTTATTTTCATTTCATATTTCTTAGATTTCAAATATTTCGATTGAAATTCCTTGTTTATATTTCTGTATAATTTTATTTTTTATATATATTTATTTTTCACTCATTTTTGCCACACTGTGCAGCCGTTTTTGTCCGTGGACGTGGCCTGGTGTGATTAGCCGACGCTTCATGCCAAGAGCATAAAAAATGTAATGAATACAACAATAGGAACAACAACAACAACAACAACAACAATGGCAATGACAATAAAGTTGTTCGCATTGTTGTTGTTGTTGTTGTTGTCTCTTCACGTGGCCTGTGCCAACACAGAGCAAAGCCAAAGGCAAAGCCAAAGCCAAAGCAGAGCCCCAAACGCGAAGAGCTCGAATAACTGTAGAGACGACAGCAAGAGAAAGAGAGAGATAGATAGATAGAGCGGACTGTAGGGAGTGTTAGGTGCTGCACATGTGTGTATGTGTGTGTCTTGGGTGTTTGTTGAATTTCAGCTATCAAATTCAAGTTTTTTTCTTGTCAAGCGCTGACAACGCCCTCTGAGCAGTGGGGAGTGCGGGTGAGTGAGGGGGGCGTGGCAGGTGGAAGTTGGAAAATTTTTGGCTAAGTAGACGCGAAAAATGTGTCGCAGTTGCCCAAAAAATGTTCCAATGCTGGCAATTTCCCATAGACAGTTGCTCTCTCTCTGTCTCTGTCTATCTCCCTCTCTTTCTCGCCCTGTTCGTGTGTGTGTGTGTGCGTGTGTGGGTGCTCTTGAAAAACAGGTTACGTTTGTCTGGCGGATCATTCTGTGTAAATAGATTACAAACGACAAAACATGCTGCGTGTCCTCGCAGCAGGACCAAAGCAATGGAGCCACCAGACGCACAGGGCTCACCCATATCCTGGCCATACCCATATATATATAGATATATATATCTTATATATATATATAAAGAGATATATGTGTGTTTGTTTGCGTGTGTGCACATAGCTGTCATACAGGCACAACGCCTAGGGGCGTCTCCAGGCATCTCCACTGTCCGCAATGCCACTATACAGAGAGTGAGAGGCTGATAGACAGAGAGAAAGAGAGAGAGAGAGAGAGAGAGAAAGATAAGGATAGACAGAGAGGCAGAGAGTGTGGGCAGCAATGCATGCCAACGAGCCGGAGCAGCAACTGAAGCAACTGTCAACTGCGATTTCCATGCAGCTTATCCACGCTTTAAGTTCAGCTCCAACTTGAGGAATTTGTTGTAATCGCAGGAGTTATAAAGTTAAGAAGGAAAACATGATTTGGTTATTGCTTATTATAGATTATAAATATTAAATAAAAAACAAACAACAAATAATATAAAAAATATATTTAAAATTTAAATAAAAATATTTTGATGAAAAATGTAGAATTTGCTGTAGGAATATGATTAAGGAATCTTAATAAGATATTAAATTTTCTATAGCTCATAAGATAAATGGATAGAAATGATTGAGAGTGAAATTAATAGATGGAAAAATTTAATCGTGATATTATATTAAATTTCAATAATTATGCGCGAAAGGTTGTTACAATATGAATGCGCTTCCAAAGATCTATATAGTTCTATCTATGACAGATCATTCTCTCTCTAGCTAGCTTATTGTTCCAAACAAAGACTTTCTCCAAACCAGTTTTACGTTTTCATATCATATCCAGATATAATTATATCGTATTGATATCTTGACTGATATCATGATACTATGTCATCGAGATCATCATCATTATTATATCATTATATCATGGCATATTTTGAGGTTTAGCAAATTCTATAATTCTCTTAAAGTTCTATGATAGTGATTGTTGCACTATTTACATATTTGAGAGGTTGTAATTAAATATATATAACTAAACGAATAAAAAGATGGATTTTCTATCTATAGCCACCTTAAAGAACAATAATTTTTGCATATAATAATTTACGTTCCATCCATTATCACAGTTCAAGTAGCTTATATCTATCTTGCCTTGATTTTGTCTTAATACGATAATGCTTAATCTAAAATAACAGATTTGCCGATAGCTTGTGACTTTACTACTCCTTTATGTATATTCCATTTATCCATAAACCACATATGAATATCTACATAAAACATAATCTAAAAAGTAATAGATTGTATATATCTACATATTATACAATAAATCATAGGAAAAGTCTATAGGAACAATTGAAACACATTTTGAATAGAGCTGGCTGAAATGGAAATATCTCAAAATAAACCAATTTTATAGCCCTAATTTAGTTGAGGATACGATTGAAAAGCCTTCCGATGCTGAGTTCATAAATCTCCTCAACTTATGTGGGATTGTGGGAGTTATAGGAAATATTTAGTTATGTTAACTGCTTTATTCTTGTTCTGGATAACTCTTGAGTTCCGCCAAACGACTTCAAAGTCATATCAAAGTCGAACAAATGCTCGAATGTGCTTGGGCAGGCAAATGTAATTCGAAGCCAAAGGCTTAAGCGAGGGTCTTCAATCTGCATGTGGATTACACGTAGTCGCGCATCCCCCTTTTAGCATGCGACAGTTGTTGATTCTATTCGTCGCTGCTCTCGAAATATTTCTCATTACTTAAGCTGGAATGCGGATGGTGAGTGCTGAATGCTGAATGATATCATTGTTGATGGCATATGTGGCAATGGGCTTAGCCTGGCAATAGATCGAGTGTCTCTGTGTGTTTGTGTGTGTGTGTGTGGTGCACACTCGTGCATGGCACCCAATGCTCAACAAAATGCTGTCGAAGCTTTGCCAGGGGCTGGCGAAAAAAAAAAAGAAAAAACAAAAAGTAGAAAGGAAGAAAAAAAGTGTTTGCTTCCTTAAGGCCCATTCAGGACATCCGCTGATTGTTGCCGCCGCCGTCGCTCGAAAAGCTGCCGCACAGGATATCTGCCCTCAGTCGGCCTACATCGGGGTTGCTCACGGGGGTTGGCCACAATTGCTCGACGGCCTAGCACGGACTAACCCCGTTGTCCCCGTTGTCCTAGCGTCCTCTTCGCTTCGCTTTGCTCTGCTTTGCTTTGCTTTGCTTTGCTCCCTGCGCTACGGCTTAGCGCTTTTCATTGTGCGCTTTATTGATAAAGGACACCCTGCACTTCGCATATCGATTTCAAGAGGCATCGCCCATTGCTGCCCCGCCCCGCTCCGCTCGGCCCGCTCGCCCTGCTGCCGCCTCTCATTTCAGCTGCTCAGCCTTCATCATTATCCTCGAATGTTTTCATTATTTTTCCACTTGGCTCAACTCCTTGTCTGTTCGAATGCCGTCAATGGACGACGACATGTTTATAATGCCAGTCGAGAGTCCTTTTCCATCAGCATTCAGCAACCAGTTGGCTGGCTGCCTGCCTGGGTGGGTGGTTGTTTGGCTTGTTGGGCGACTGGGCGGCTGGATGGTTGGGTGGTTCGTTACGCCTCGCATTTCGGGTGGTTGCTCTGCAGCGGCTTTGCATGCGGTGGTTGCTTTTTCAGCACCATTTTGATCTAACTCCTGGGAATTGGCGCAAGTTTCACTGATTTGATGAAATGCTCGTAATCGCGCCCATTTCCAGTTCCATTTCCCCCTCTTGACTCGCTCGCTCGCATGTGCCAGCATTTGATTAAAAGCGCTGCAAAATTAATTTCAGTTCTTCCTCCTCCTCCTCCTCCTCCTCCATCTCCTCCCCCTCCTCCTCCCCCTCTTTGTGTGTGAAATTGTCGCAGCACTCGGCTTAGCTACTTGAGCGCTAAACGTCGTCCTTTGTGTATTGCTCGCAGCAGGGGTGAATTAATTAAGGCGGCTCAATCACTAGCGGATCACTCAAGCACCACCTAGCACCACACCACACCACACCACACCGACTCACACCCCCACCCGAGCCACTGCTGTCAAGATGTCCGCCATTTTGATGCTTGACAATATTTCTATTGAGTGGCCTCTGGACTTTTGACTTATTTTTCATATTATTTTGTGATTACTTTTGGGTGAGGTAATTAAAAACAAGTCTGTGGACGAGTTTGCCCGACTTGTAGTCACCCTAAGTCTGCAGCTGCAGCATGTAGTAGAAGTTTAACTGGTTTTGGTAGAGATATACAATGATTGAGAGAGAGAGAGAGAGTGAGAGAGAGTGAGAGAGAGAGAGAGAGAGAGAGTGTGAGAGAGAGAGAGAGAGACAGAGAGAGAAAGAGATAGAGATAGATAAAAAGAGAGTATTGTGGCTTAAGAAATGTAAACTTGAATGACTCTACAAACTGTACTCAAAAATCCACAATAAGATATCGATTGTGGCAAAAGTTATCGATGATTTGAAGCAAGGTCTCTTATAATCGATCTATCGAGTCCGAACTCATATAGAAGAAGGGCTGACATCCCCCTCTGATCATAAGTACATATATATTTACTATATACCTGACAGACCCAGCCACGCTTCATTTCTAGCTAATACCAAAACTAATATACCCCGTTTGAGCTAGGTCTTCTTGGGGGTTCGGGGCAACTCTACTCGCGGCGCGCACATTGTGGCTTTGGCTCATTGAACGTCCGCACTTTGGCGAAATTTCGTGCAATTTTAATTAATGACCAGCGAATGGTGGAGCTGCACCACCCGCCGGCGCTGCACCACTTGACTTGGGTGGCCAAACAAATTGACATTTGACATTTGACATTTGACATTTGGAGTGTTTCGTTCGTTCGTTCGTTCAGTTCCACATTTCTAGAGTCCATTCAAGGAATTGTCGCACACACACACACACGCAGGTAAATTGGCTCCACTTGGCGGTTTTGTGCTCCTCATTAGCTCGCCTTGGGGCGGTGCTCACAATTTGATGTTGAGTGGCACTTCGCTCGCTAACCACCCGCTACATTTATATTAACAACATGGCTGCCGCTGCCACGCTGCCACGCCCAGCCGCAACCCTAGCTGGCACCTACCTGGCCCGCACCCGAAGCGCCAACATTCACCCCATTCCCACCCCCATCCCCGTCGCCAGCCGTGCCCCGATTTTCCTCGGGCTTCATTTATGCCAATTTTTCAAACTAATTGGTGCTGTTGACATCTTTTTCTCTCTCTGAAGTTTTGCATTGGATTCAGCGGCAGCTAACCTCTGCCCCCGCCCCTGCCCCTGCCCCTGTCTATGGGGGGAGCATTTCACGTGCGGCCTGCGGCGGGCTGGGATACCCACTAAAAGCACTCAGCAATAAAATTAGTGCACGCCGTTGCACTCGGCTATTGGAGAGGCCTTGGTGCAGAGGCGCCCGCCAAAAGGGGGCGGCAGAGCTAGACGAAAGGTATGAAAGGCATATGCCGAAAACAAGATGATAATGTAGGCATATTGAAAGATCGAGAAAGTAATGGCGAAAGCAAAAGATTCTTACTGTGAGAGGAGGAAAGAGAAGAGTGCAATAAGTGAGAGAGTTTTTGATAGTTATCTGAGACTACGTGAAGTGCGAAAGTTCGATCATATTTATTTCTTTATCAGAGACAAGAGAGAGAGAAGAGAGAGAGAGAGAAGAGAGAGAGAGAAGAGAGAGAGAAGAGAGAGAGAGAGAGAGAAGAGAGAGAGAAGAGAGAGAAATAGGGATAAAAGAGAGACAAAGACAGTGTTAGGAGTTATATCGGATAAATATTTGTTAATGACAGACAGAGAGAGAAACATACAGAAGCAGAAAGATTTGAGATAAATATTGAATAACATGGGAGAATAGAAAATGAGGAAGTGAGATACAGAAAAATACAAAGACAGAGAGAGAGAGAGATAGAGAGAGAGAGAGAGAGAGAGAGAGAGAGAGAGAGAGATTCCTTTATAAAGAGGCTACGCTGGATAGAAAGTTAAGAGTAATATAGGAAAAAGCGTACACAGAGTGCAAGAAAGAAAGAGAGAGAGAGAGAAAGAGTTCCCGAGTAATTCTCTCTGTTCCTCTATCTTTGCCTCTCTCTCCCGCGCTTTTAAAATGTATTTATCTTCTCTCTCTCTCTCTCTCTCTCTCTCCAATATTGTTTTCAAAGTATTGCTAGGTAAGTGCAGAAAGACGCAATCAAATACAGATGCAAATTGATTGGGAATAATTATACTTTTTTACATAAGAGTAAACATATTTAATTTAAATAAATTTTGAAGCCGTCTCTGTTTCATCAACAACTTCCGTCAAATTCTATAAATTTCTGACCCCTCTCAACTGCGCCACTTCGAGCTACGCCTCTGACTTCGGCCAGTTATGTATTTTGCTTTTCGCGACATTTTCCCTCCTCTTTTTTTTCGCTCTCAATGCTCTTCGGCATTTCAGCTAATAAATGCAATAAATGTAAAGTTTATACTAAAAAAAACAAGAAGAAGAGGCAGCGGAAGATGAAAGGAGAAAAGAAAAAGAGGAAGAGAAAGTGGGAAGACTTTAGCTGTAAACGAGCTAATTGAAAGCTGCTCGTGACACACATGAGCTCAAGCTGAATGCGAAACTGAAGTGGGCTTTGGGCAAGATATATATATATATATATATATATAAATATACATATATATGTATATATATATATATATATATATATTCTATATACATATATGTATATTTGATGACTATATAGTATAGATCTATCAATTATGCGCTGTTAGTTGAGTGAAAATGCAATGCATGAGCTGCTTGCGGCGTTGAAAATATTTAACAAGTCAACAAAATTGCAAATTCTAACAGAATGGGCGAGAGGGAGACAGAGTGTGTGCAGGTGTGTGTGTGTGTGTGTGTGTGTGTGCGTGTGTGTGTGTGTAGGTGTAGGTGGCAGGCTCACGGTTCGGTGCCCAATCAATTTTTGATGGACGTGCGAAATTTATGGTGAAAAATATTTGGCTATGCACAATGAACTCGAGAGTCGGAAAATTGTGCAAAAGCCCGAATGAAAATGCGAAAAGAGAGAGAGGAAGAGAGAGAGAGAGGGGGGAGCAGCAGCCTGGGCGCGAGCTGAAACTGAAACTGAATGCTGATGACGACCAATGCGGCTAGCCGAAGCCCCAAACGCCCCGCACTAAGTCATGGGCGCAGAGGGACGCCCCGAAAGGGGGGTGTGGCTGGAGCGGCCGATGCCGGACTGTCCATAGAAAATATTGTTATGCACATGGCTGGGGCAACAGCAACAGCAACGGCAAACCGAACACAATGCCATTTATTGTTGTGTTCTGCTGTTGTTGTTGTTGTTTTTGCTGTTGTTCGACTTGTATTTTTAATACTCTTCTGCGCCCCCCGCCCCCTGCGCAGACAGTTCCTACATTTGTTGCGTATTTATGACGCTAGAGGGCGCCGCTGTTGCCGTATACCCGGCAATCCGAAACAATGAACCTTGCCCTTTGCAAAAAAAAAAAAAATAGAATGGATGTGAAAAATCGAAATAGAATCAAACTCTTCGAGGCAAATTCATTTTTCTAACTCTAACAAATGTGGGCATATTATGTGATCTGATCAATTTATGAATGGTATATTCGGAAAAAGTTAATTAGATTTTAGATTGAAGCACTGAAAGTTGAGTCTTTTATATCAAGTGATGATGCGTGAATATGTGGATATGATACAGATAGATTGAACGTGTATTAAATTAGGGCTGATATTTTATGAAAATAATTTGGAAATTTTTAAAGAAAACTACAATTTTTATAGATTTTAGTTGACAAGAGGCAATAGGAAGTTTAGGATTAGAACATTGAACATCAATATTCTATGTTCAATGCTCTAATCCAGGATAGAACGTAAAATAAATATAAATATAAAACAAATATGTTGATATAGAGAGAGAGAGAGACCACGAAAGAGTATATATGTTGTATTTTAGAAAAAAATATATGTCTATATTTTCCTATTCCATATAGCTTCTCCTAACAGCCTCTTTCCTCTTCTCTGCCCTCAATTTGCGGCTAAAACAAGTTGTGAATTACAACGCCGTAAAAGTTGTTCTAGTATCTGTTTCATATATTTTCATATACTAACATATATAAATATGTATCTAAATTTACGAAACTGATATCTTTTTATGTATATATCTATAATAATCAATTTAAATATTGAAAAAATCTTTAACAGCTCAGAAACTGATGCTAAATTCAAGACTTAAGAGGTTTAAAAACATTATTAATAAAGTTCCAGCCACAAAAACTCATATATAATCCACAGAGCATATACAAAAATAGTCCTAAAATATGTTCTTCATATATATTGTATATAAATCAATATTTTTATATATCATTATAAAAAACATTCTATTTTATTCTATTCTAAATTTCATATATCAAAATCTTTTATATCTTTAATAGTCTTTAATACTATATATATTCATCCACAATCCAATATCCATTACTGGTGCAGGTATTTCAATAGCCGGACAACTGTTCTCTCAAAAAAAAAAAAAAAAAACAATACAAAAAAGTCGGAAACTTGCCTTCAGTTTGTTTTTGGCGCTCTGTGAAGCGTTTTAAAGTGCTTCCAGGCAATTTGGCGATAAACAATCACTGAAATAACCAATATAAAATATTTAAAAAGTGTTCAAATAGCCTAGCCATGCACATGCCACGCCCCACACGCCCACCAGCGCCCCCCTCAGCTGCTGCTCGATTGGCGGTTCGCATTGGTGTTGCTGCCGCTTCGTTACCTCTTGCGGCGCGTTTGATTTGATTTATTTGGAATTTGCATTTTTATCCCCAGCTGCCCCAGCTGCCCCAGCTGCCCCGCCCCCAGCAGCCACTCCTCCGCCTCACCCATTGCCCCCCGTTTGCTGGCCGTTGAGTTTTGGGTAGCTTAGCGCTTGAATTTTTAAACATGTTGCATACTTTTGTGCGCTCGGGACTTTGGTGCCCCACTCTCCACTCTCCACTCCCCACCTTTGCATTTTGAATTTAGTTTTTCAATGGGATTTACTTTAAGTCCAAAATTGCAGGCTTAAGAGATTTTTGCATCGGCAATTGAAATTGCAGCACTGCGAAAAGGTGAGCCAGAGCTTTGCAGCTGCTGCAACCACTCGAAGACTCTAAATTGAATGCTAATTGAGGGCATGCTCAAGCCTAGGCTAGAGCTTAGGAGCTCAGGGTATTTTCAGTTATATGAAGCTAAAATGGCAGCTCGAAGCTTCGGTTCAGGTTTAATAGAGCTTAATTTGTTGTAATATCTGTCGACCGCAGAGCCAAACAGAGACCGAATGAATATTACCAAAATGAATTCAGACATTTTTATACTCATTGACAATGATGATTTTGTTTGAATTATGTAGACTCTGGCAAGAGCAAATGGAGGCGTGTCAAAAGTATAATAATATAATAATAATATAATATATAATATAAAGTATATAATTATAATTTTCAATATTTAAATATTATCGATTAAGTCAGTTGTTATATTAGATCTCTTATAATAAAAATAATAAAAAAATGAAATATTTGACTTAAAATTAAAAATATCATTAAGATTATGTAGTGTCAGTACATAGAGGAGTGCATAGATAGAATAGGATATGCTAAACCTCGAATATGCTACGCAGTCTATGCAAGGTATCAGCTAGTTGGGCAATCCCATTTCGACGACTTCTACGTTTATTTCTAATTTTCATTTGTTTCCATTTTTCGTTTTTCACATGTGTTTCCCCCCTTTGACTAAAGAGCAGAGAAGGACAGGCAACAAGCAGCCGTCAAGGCAACTGCAACAGCAGCTGCAGCTGCAGCTGGAACTGCTCAAACGGATTCCAACCTTTATGAAAATAGTTTCTAATTATTCCAATTAACCTTTAGTTTGAGCTTTTGTCCATTTTACATTGTTTTTTCAGTTCCAATTCAGCAGTGTGGGGTTGGATATATATCTGAGATTACTTTTCATTAAAAAAAAAAAAAGAAAAAATGAGTTGAGATTTATTTTTGCCATGAATTTTGATTAAAGCAAATGTTAAAAGAGTATCAAAATTATTATTGAAAGTTACACAAAATATTAAAACTATGAGATATATTTATATTATTTTAAATAATTTAGTTTTCTTATTACTCAAATTCAGGTAAAGGATCAACTGAAAGGATGTGCGGTATCTGATAGTCAGGCAATCCCGACTGAAGCAGCTTTGCTTGTTTCCTGTGGTTGCCCAATACTTCAGATATATATCTTATTTAAAACTTTGCATAGGAATTTGAGTTATTTTTTCTTTTAAAATAACTAGTTTGAGACATTAACAATCTTTGAGTCCCACTTACATACATATATCTCTATTGATCAGGTACATAGCCAGGCGTGCCATTATAATTGTGCACAGTATCTCATTCGATGCGGCTGGAGAGCTCTAACACAATTTGCAGATTTCAGCTCGAGTGCTAAATTTGGAGTGATTTGTGCTTACTGTGTGTGTATTCCATGCAAATGCACATATTCTCAATGTTTAAATAAGAAAAATACGAAAATAAAAAGCTAAATAAAAAATATGATTGAGTGAATTAAAAGGCTGCAGTCAATGGAGCGAGAGATGCGGACTGCAATATGATGACTATCGAATAAACAGAAGATAAAATATTTGCAAACATCAAATTCCAGAGTGGGTGTTGGAGAGGGAGAGAGTCGAGAGATAGAGAGAGAAAGAGAGAGCGAGAGAGAGAGAGTGGGGACAAAGTTGTTTTGGGGTTTTCAGTTTTGGCCAGCAACTGGCCATGAAAATTGCATGCAGTTGGATTTGGTTATTAGAATACCATAGAATTGGATTTGAAATTGAAATATTTAACACGTTTGGGCCAAGCGTGCCGAGCAGGACATCGAGCACATCGAGGACATCCTGGACAACCAGGATGTGCGATTAGCCAATGCAATTTTAATAGCACGCAAAAGTAATTGACGTTAAATGTTAAAGCTGGCTGAAACTAGGCATAAAACCATGGCTGCAGCCAAGGATTGATTGATTGAATGACTGATTGACCGATTGAATGACAATGATTGAGGGACGGTATGACCTGAAGAGCTATTTGACTCCTTAAATGTGTGGCTAAGGGTAAACTGATTGATTATTGATGGGCTGATTGAGAGACTGATTGATGGACTGATTGAATGACTAATTAGCTGACTGATAGACCAAAGATTGAGAGCCTGTATGACCTGATGACTTCTACTTGAATTCTTAAATGTGTAGCCAATGATAATCTGAATGACAAGTGCAAGACTGATTTATGGACTGATTGATGGACTGATTGAATGTATGATTGATTAGCTGACTGATATGATTAAAAGATTGTATGTCCTACCTGACTCCTTACTGCTTCGAAAACTTACTTTATACGATAATGATGCACCAATTGATATATGACACTGGTTGAGCGAAAGCCAATGATTGACTCGAGAGTTAATTGAAAATAATCTTGATTAATGGACAATCAATCATTAATTGACTGCTTTAATAATTGATAGACTGATTAACTGTTTGATGAATATTTCGCCTGTTGATTGAGTAAGAATTTCACTTGCTTCACAGACTGACTGACTGATTCAATGATTGGTCACTGTTTGGCTGACTGACAACTAGACAAATGTCCAAATTGTGGGACTGACTGACCAATTGGTCAGTACCGATTGACACTCAAAGGACTGTCAATGCTGAAAACCCGTTAATCAGATGGCTTGACTGATTGACAATCGAACACAAAAAGCCCCGGCTGATGGGCAGTCAGTTGAGTGATTGACCGACTGACTGAGTGACTGAATTAGTGAACGCTTTGCGCAATGCATTTCCAGCGAAACGCTTTCACTTTCTTGATCCGGTTAGGCAACTCAATGGCTAGCTGGACATGCAGTCCCTACGAATCGCATTCGCACTCGCATTCGCATTCGTATTCATTCTCATACCGCTATCGAAGCATTTGTATTCGTTTCTGATTCAAGTCGAGGCTCCCTTACAGCTGACTGGGCTAACAAATTGCGCAATCAGGCGCAAATAACAAAAAGCAGAAAATGAAATGAAAGCAAACGCGCTCCAGACAGCCCTTAGATCATATCATCATCATTATCATCATCAACATCATCATTAGCAGCAGCAGCAGCAGCAGCAGGAGCAGCAGGAGCAGGAGCAGGAGTAGCAGCTACCCTGCGGCAATACTCAACAAAACACATTTTGGTCAAATCATTATGAAGTTTTTGTTGTTGTTGTTGTTGTTGTAAAACTGATAAAAGTATTTCAATTAGTGTCAGAAAATGTCTGCGTGTGAGTGTGTGTGTGTGAGTGTGTGTGTTCACAGCAAATACAATAAATTGTGATGAATCTTATAACAATTCGCAAGCGTTAACTATAGAGGAAAGTATATGCACACATACATATACATTTGTACACATTGTATATATAAGTATATAAGGCATATCTATTATATACAAAGATCTGTTTGTATGTACATATGTACGTGTTTGTGTGTCTGCTCGAATGGTTTTTTTTCACCCTCAGGCGACAACGCCAACGCCAATGCAGAAACAACAACAACAACAACAACAACAACAACAACAACGACGACGACGTCAACGACAATAGCAATAGCAATAGCAATGGCTGCCGCTGTAGCTGACGACGGTTGACACGAGGCGAGCCAAATTAAAGCAAGAAGAAGAAGAAGCAGCAGCAGATGAAGAAGCAGCAGCAGCGAAACAAAAAGCAAAGCAGCTCAACACAACAGATAACATGCACACACTCATACACTCACTCACACAGACACACTCGCACATTACATGAGCATATGGCAAGCGTTCGTCCGTCTGTCCGTCAGGCAGACAGCTTGACAGCTGTGGCGCTGCCATTTTATTAGAAAACGCCATGTAAAACGGCAGAGGACAACGTCACAAATTCACCATTTTGTCACGTAGCTCACAGACACACACACACACACACACATAGGCGCATAGCGAGAGAGACAATCGTTGACGCCGACGGCGTGCACGTTGTCTACAAAAGCAACAACAACAACAACTACTACTACTATAACAACAACAACATCAGCAATAACAATGAGCATAACAAAACGCGCGCGCTCTGTTTGGGTGGTGACAAAGCCGAAAATTGCCGCGTTGCCGGCGCTGGCGTCACATGAACTCACCACAGCAGCGACTGCGACAGCGGCAGAGACAGCGCTGACTGCTGCGCTCAAATAGCGTGCGCTCTCACTCACGCACGCTCCATCGCTCATTCGCTCTCGCTCTCGCTGTCTGAGTGTGTTTATTATTTGAAAACAACCCTCGCTCACGCTTGTCTGGCTGTGTGTCAGTCGCACGACTGTCTCTGGCTGTGTGTGTGTGCGAGCGTGTGTGTTGTTGGTGTCGTCGCTGCGTTGTCTTCGACCGGCACTTGGCCAATGCTGACACACATGACCGTTAGGCAGCGCAGCCCGCAGAGCGGCCAGAGCAGCAGCGCTCGTCTCTGCCAGAGCGCAGCTAGATCATGGCAAATATCAGCAAAAACGGGATATTTGCTTAATTGAGTGAGGGACTTTGGGCTCAATTTGTCAATTGAAGAGAGCTAGGTGAGAGAGAGATATGCTCTGATCGGGGCAGACAGCTCTGCTGGCGACAACAGCCCTGCCCGAGGGCTGATAGGAGGATGGGCAAAACAACCCTTAGCAGCAACAACAACTGCGTAGCAGTCGCGTTGCTGCAGTTCAATTGCCTGCTGCTTAGAGACGTAAGAAATGCGTTGCGGCCGCTGGCCAACAGATGGCGCCGCTGCACATGCCGCTGCTGCGTAGGCCGGCTGACAGATGGCGCCACCGTAAGATGCGACTAATTTGCCGTTTTGGCTCCACAGGGCCAAAGCGAGCGGACAAAAAGGCGGGCAACTGATGGACCCATGTGAGTTGCGAGTTTGGTCAGCGAAAAACGAAACAAAAAAAGAGAGAGAGAGAGAGGGAGAGGGAGAGAGAGAGGGAGAGCGAGAGGGAGAACAACAAAAAACGCTAAGAGACTTAACCAGGTTGACATGTGCAAAGGGGGCGGGCAGCTGTGGGCGGGGCAGAAAAGGGTCCTGTGTCCTGCTTGATAGGAGCTGAAAAAAAGAAAACCTGGTCCAGACCCAGAGCTGGGCGCAGTAGTGCATAAATTTGACGCTGTGTGTGTACCGAGGGGGTGGATGGGAGTGGGGGTGCGAGGGGGTAAGGGGGTTACACAGCAAACAGCTGGCGGTCATATTTTCCAGTCAACAAGGCAACAACAAACACAACAAGGCCCGAAACAGAGGCACACACACACATACACACACACACACACACACAGCCCAGGCAAAGCCCCAAAAGCCCTAGCCAAGCCATCCGAAACTCTGCCCGCCCGCCCCTCGCCCCTCGTCCAGCTACCCTCACGCAGTGGTGCTGCTGCTGCCTGGTTGCTGTTGGCTTTTAAGCAGAAAATCATACAAACAACGCAGTCACAGGCAGGAGCATGGGCAGGACACACACACACACACGCACACTCGAAGGGAGTTGCTGGCTGAACGGTCGGTTTATTAGACTGACCCAAAATGGAGCGAATTGCAATATGAACTATTCGGGTTACCCTTGAGCGCAAAGTTGGCCAGCACTCCGGCAAAACATGCTCCACGGCACGGGCGGATAACAGCAGGGGAGACTCGCCAGGGGAGACTCGGGCTCGAGCATACTTTCAAAGATATTTCACGCAACAGCCCCTCGAATATTTCGGCACACAGTCGAGGTTGTTTTATTATGATGAAATAGTTATACATTTGGAAATGGAGAAGGGGGAGAGGGAGCGGGAGAGAGAGAAAGAAGAATATTAAAAAAGGAAAGTAAAAGATAGGTGGGAGAGAAAGAAGAGAGGCGAAAGTACTTAGAGAAAGTGAGAGAGATGGTAGAGAGAGAAAGGAAGAGACAAAGAATGCGAGAAAGTGATACAAAGAGAGAGAGAGAGAGAGAGAGAGAGAGAGAGAGAGAAAGAAAGAGACAGAGAGAGAGAGAGAGAGAATGAAAAAGAATGATGGGAAAGAGAAAATCAAAGAAAAATACAGTGAAAGAGGAAGAGAAAGAATTATAGGAAAAGAGAGAGATAGAGACAGAATGATAGAGAAAAAAGATATATACAAAAGTATGAAAGAGAAAAAGAGAAAGAAAAGCAGAGAGAGAGAGAGAGAGAGAGAGAGAGAGAAAAAGAAAATGAGATATTGAGAGAAAGATATGAACATATTAGTACGAACTAAGAAAAATATGGAAAGATATAGAGAGAAATAAGGATATACACACATATATAGTATATGAAAGGGAGAGGGATATACATATATCGAGATAAACAGATGGAGAGAGGAAATAAGAATAATAAAGAGAGAGAAACATAGAGAGAAACTTCAAAATTTATATTTAATATTTCATTCATTTTATATTTAACTAAACGATAAGTTATCGATAGTCATTAATTTATTGATCAATCAGCATTACTAAGAAATCAATTGAGTAAAGACTGCAAACAATCAGAAAAATCGATTTCTAACCTCACATTTATCGATTGCAAAGTGTGTGCGCGTCTGTCATCGATTGCTGCCTATCGAAAATTGGCATTACACAGCCCCAGCCATGGGACGTAAATCTATTTGCAAAGCTATTTACGAGCTTCCAGCTGTAATTCGACTCGATTTTCGGGGCCTTTTTGTAGAGGAGGCTCGTCGACAGTGGACGCACACACTTATTAGCCAATTGCATTTTACAAACCATTTTTGGCGCTCACTCTTCGGCTGCAGACAAACAAAATGGCTGACTGGCTCTGGCCAGAGCCCCCACCAACCCCCCTCGCCCCCCTCTCAGCTCCTGTCTTTGATAAGCGCCCTCCATGCCTTTTGGCTGCGTTCGCTACACTCAATTTTCGCAGGCGACGCAGTCTGTGTGTGCGTGTGTGTGTGTGTGTGCGTGTGTGTGTGTGTGTGTGTTCAGCTCATAGCCAAAAGTTATGGATTCAACTTTTGGCCAATTTAATTTTCTCGCCTGCAACGGCTGCAGAGCAAGCGGCAGCAACCACGTTTGACCAATTGCCAAGCCTCCAACTCCACGCCCAAAATGCGTAATGCGAGTGAGTGTGTGTGTGTGTGTATGTGTGTGGCTGTGTGTGTGTGTGTGCATTGTGATGGTCCAGACAGAGGACGAAAACGAGGTCCTGTTGTAGGTCCTGGCCGAGAGTGCCCGTAAGCCCGCATTTACAGATGATTTAGCTGATGTTAAAGGCCAGCTGCCCGAGGGGCGGCGCTGGTTCGCATGGGGCTGGCGCTCTGCGAGGATGGGGCTGTGACTGGCATGTGCGTCCGCACAGTGTGGACACATTGTGCCCCATTAGTTTCGACAGCAACAACAGCAACAACAACAACAGCAACAACAGCAGCAGCAGAAACATGGGCTGGCTAGCAGCAAAATTTGCATGATTTTGCATTGTGCGCAGCTCACGTCACGTAGTTGTTGGTTGTTGTTGTTATTTGTGTGTTGTTGTTGCTGCTGTTGTTGTTGTTGTTGCTTGTTTGTTTGTTGTAATAAGAAAATGCTTTATGCACGCACTCTCAGCCTACAGCGGCCCGAAATGGCCCCATCGAGAGTGTCCAGTTTTCCAGGCCATTTCATTTTTGTTAGCCAGCCCGCACTTTTTATTATATTACTAACAATGCGTGGTTGTTGTTGCTGTCGTTGTTGTTGTTTTTGGGAATATAAATGTAGAGATTGGGTATCATAAGTGTGTCACTCAATATGTCAGAGCCATGGAGTGTACAGATATGCGACTCTAAATTGAAGAAATCGCAGAAGTTGGCAAACGATATTTATCGATATCGATGATTGACATATTTAGAAATATACTAATGGTATATATCAGTAACATAAAAGTTAAGTAAATTCATTTATTCTGATCCATTATCAGTCACTAAGTTTGACTATCGATATTTATCGATATTGTCAGGAAAAGAAGCTTAACATATTCAGATATATAAGACAGTTAAATCTATTTATATTTGACTTGTAAGTAGGGTAAGCTCTTTTCTATTAAATATAGCACACATTTCAACTATCGAAATTTATCGATATTTGAAGTAAAATAAGAGCAGAAGACATAAATATATATATTTATGGATGTATAGCATACAAATAAAATTATGATTTAATCTGTATTACTAAATGAGTCATAAATGTGGACTATCGATAATATCGATGTTAGATTATCTAACATAATATGGGCGAAGAAGTTGGTTCTAGTCGCGTCATACATACAGCATATAGAGCAGTGGGATATATAAATATTGTCTCCATATAAATCATTAATCGATATCAATATATATTTCATTATATATATATATATCGATTATCGATATTTGGATTACAGGGTATTCAGAGTGCCAGCGCTCGTCTGATCGTCTGCTAATGTTATATAATATGCAGACAGTGCACATCATTTGCTGCCACAAGCCACACCCCCAAACACACACACATACACACACACACACACACACACACACATGTGGGAGGGTGTGTGCAGTGAAATGGCCAAAAATCGAGTTGTTGCTGCTGCCAAAAATCAAGCAATTGGAATTTAATAATAAACATTTTGGCCCAGTTTGTGGAAATGTGCTAACAAATTGCATATCAAACACTTCTGCCACAAATTCAAAATTCAAAATTCAAATTCAGATTCAAATTCAAATTAGAAACGAAATTCAAATTCAAATAGGAATTGAAGTCGGCATGAAAAGCTCGTTTTAGTATTTAACATATCGATGTCCGCCTGGGACCTAGACTTGGACCTGCACCTGGACCTCTAGCTGGACCTGAACCTGCACCTGGACCTCTACCTGTAGCTGCAGCTCTACCTGGGCCTAGGTATGTATTTCCATATGCATGAGAGTTCTATCTCGGGCTGGAAATGGTCTAATTATCATGCTGGAACCTCCACTGTAATCGAGGCTTTATCAGCTGCAGTCTAGATCCCCACCATGCGAGGGTAGTTTCAGCAGTTGCAGTGCATTAAAGTTCCGTCTGCGGCGCTTTAAGTTTTAAGTCTGCCACTCTTATTGGACACTTTCCAATTAGCATTGGCTGCCTCTATTAAAAAGTTGCCCGACTTGCGGCAGAGCAGCTAACTGGGGCTAAGTACGGCTAGAGGGCAGCTGGGGCAGGTGCAGGTGCAGCTAAATGAAGCTGCCCTCTGCAGGCGCACATCAAGCCCTTCCCTTGGCGTCGCTGTGGCAAGCAAAAGGCGGCAAAGTTGCAACAGGAGCAGAAGGAAATGGAAAAGCTGCGCAGCTACTTTCAAGTTGAGGCACACACACACACACACACACAGGGGGAGCTACAAGTGTGTGTGTGTGTGTGTGCACTTAAGTGGGGCAGAGTCATCTTCAGCTGGCGCCGCTGCAACTCGAGGCAAAGTTGCAAGAGGAAGACCAAGAAGAAGAAGAAGAAGAGCGAAACATGCTTTTTAAGAATGCCGACAACACACACACAAACACACACATCTATGTGTTGTTTGTTTTTGTTTAGCTTAATTTTTTCAACTTGCTTTGATGTCTCGAGGGGTAGGCAGGCAGCACTGGGGATGGGAGAGGGGGCGGGGCAGGTGTAGAGTGGGTGTGGACGCGTTTTTACTGCCTTGCGCCTTTTCTTGCGATAATCGGCCAGAGAGCCACTTGCCACATGCTACATGCTACATGCCACTTGCCACTTGCTGCCTGCTTCCTGCTGCTGTTGCAGCTAGTTCATCTTCATCTTCGTCTTCATCTCCAGCAACAACATCATCATATTCGACAACAATCTTCACACAGGTGTGAAATGTTAAAGCATTTATTTTCAATGCAACTTGTCGAGTGCTCCACACTTGACACTGAGTGTGCTGCATGCCCCTCCCTCAGCTGTCCAGCTGCTGCTCGAGTGTGTCATCCAAGCTAATCTGTTGCCTAACTTGAGGCGCTTATCGACTGCAACAACAGTTGCTGCTGCTGCTGCTGCTGATCCATCTCGAAAGTTTTTAACTTATTTACTCAATGCCTGAAAAGGTCATTTCTATCACCTGCGACAAGTTTCCATCTATTGAGTTTGTCATCAATCAGGAGAGAAGTTTGCTCTCCTCTTCAGTTCAGAATGTTTGACATTTAGAATTTGAGTGGTTCGATTCGCGCTTCGGTTCGATTCGGTTTACACGTTTTCTCTAAATGATTTATACTGATTAGCTTTAACTTAAATAGAACTTGCTGATTCGAGTTCCTAAGGCGAAAAGGATAAATAAGCTCGGAAATTTGATAAGAAGTTATAATATATATGAGAAATTGAGAAGCCAATGATTCTTCTTCTTCTTCATCATCATCTTCTTTTTCTTCTTCTTCCTCTTTTTCTTCATCATCCTCATCATCTTCTTCTTCTTCATATTCTTCTTCTTCTTCTTCTACTTCATCTTCTTCTTCATCTTCTTCTTTCTCTTCTTTTGTTCTTCATCTTATACTCTACATAGAGTGCTGAAACTAAATCTTACAGCTGCACAGAAAACCTATCACTTCCGCCCTCGGAACTATTCTAACCTAAGCCTGAGTCTATTCGAGTGCCCTAATTCATTAATCCCGAGATTGGCTGACTCTGACTTTAGTTTTATTCATTATATACAAATACTTATCATATAATCACAGTTTCTCTGGTTAGCATTATAATACTTCCACTTACACTATACAAACATTACTCCTACAAACTGCAATCACCATAACTGTTCTAACTGTTCCAACTCCCCATTTCCTAGGATTTCCCAAATTCAAACAAATCAATTTTGTCAGCCCAGCCTAAAAAATAGTATTAATAAATTTCCCCAAATGCTTCGCTTTAATGTTCGCTGTTCGCTGTTCGATATTCATTGAATCCTCTTGCTGTACGTGAGAGCTATCGCCGCTGTCTAGTCTATAGGGTGTCGCCCGAGTGGAACTTTCTGGGAAGCAGTCGCATAGCTTGAGGACAATTAATGAGCCGATTGTCTGCGCAGCTCTATTGTTCACGTCGCCATTCATTGTGTCAATTGGAGGCACTTGTTGTCACGATCTGACGCTCCCCGCCCAAGCCCCGCTCAGGCGCCCCTCCACTCCACTCCACTGCCTTGCCACACCCCCAAAATTGAAGTGCTGCGATCTGTCGTGCGCGTGTCAGCGACCCTCGTCTAGGTAGGCGCTGACTTACGTGTTGATGGTGTGAACGCGACTCTCGCGATAAGATCTGTCCCAGAGAAGCTTGTAGTTGCTTACTTACTTTGGCTACGACTGCCACATACCCTGTATACTGAGTGCGAAGAGGGTATTAGATACATGTGTAATGTTTTGTAATTATAGTTTTCTGGAGTATCTCTGACTATATCTGAGTAGTATCTAAGTAGTTTATCCATTATTTCAAACGTCTGCAGAAGTATGGTATACCCTTGTTATACTCTTTGTGCAGCAACAGGGTATGCAATGAGGATCTTTATATATAATCTATATTCTATAATATCTCTCACTCTCTCTCTCTCTCTTTCTTTCTCTCTCTCTCTCTCTCTCTCTCTCTCTCTGTCTCTCTCACTATCTCTCTCTCACTCTATTTCTGACTTTCTCTCTCTCTCTCTTTTTCACTTTCAATATACCTTCTTACGTCGCACTTCATCAGTTATAGGGTATTTGCTCTATCTCTCATTCCCCCCTCTCAGTTTTTTTCTTCAGTTCATTCATAAAATTTCGACTGCCTGCTTTATATGCAGGATTTGTCGTCGTCGTCGTCGTCGTCGTCTTCGTCGTCGTCATCGAGACAATTCTCAGCTTTCAGCTCTGTCCGCGATTCCTCGAAAGGCAACTCTTCTGCATCTGCTGCTACTTCTTGTTTTTCTTCTTCTTACACTTGCTGCTTCCACTTCTGCTGCTGGTTGTAATTTTGTTCTCGACTCTTTGGTAATTCGCAAGGCTCTGAGAAGTGTCACATGAAATTTTGTAATTTTCTTATCCGACAAAAATAAAAACAAAATTCATTCTTCATTCAATTTTTTTTTATTTATTCTTTTTTTTTTTGTTTCCTTGAGCAAATGGACACGCGGCGTTTAAATTGTCACACGCGCTGCTTGACTTGAGCTGAGTTAACTGCACTTGGCCAGGCGACAACCCAGAGTGGGTTGCCAATTGGCAATTGCGCATTTTCCCAATTGGACATGCCAATTGGACAATTGGACATTGGCTCGTTTGGCCGTTTGTCAATTGTAAAAATTTGTCAGCCATTGGCAGCAGCTGTAATTTGGCTATTATGGAAATTGCCAGCAGCAGCAGCAGCAGCAATTGAGGAGCCAACAGCAGCAGCAGCAACAACCTGGCAATGCCTCAGCAACAACAACAACAACAACTGCAGCAATTTATGCTGCCACACACTTGGGGGCCAACTTATGGCGCATAAATTTCGAGTGGCCAGCGCCAACATTAATTATGTTTTCAATTGACTAAACTTAACTAGAGTCTAGCAGCAGAGGCTCAGTGTTGATGGCCGAGCAGCTACCCTGTAAGAAAGTTGTTAACCAGCTTGTTGCAGGCTTGAGCTAAGAGTGAGTCTGAGAAAGAGCTTGAGTAAGTTTTATTTGTTGTTGAGTATATGTACAGGGTAACTACTAGTCGATGAGGTAATATACTTCTATATATCTAAGTTAAAGTCTGCCCATATCAGCTCAAGTTTTCTGCCTTCAATACGCTACATTTGCCTTAACGAACAACCCTTATTCCACTTTTTACAGGGTATCGCACGCAGCAACTGCTGCAACTATTCTATGTGATTTAGACAATATGTTCAATAAAACTTTGCCACACACACACACGCACACTCACACACACAGGCGCGCGCTTTAAGCAGCTGCTCCAAGAGCAACTTCCAACTGACGTCGACGCCGACGCAGGCAGCGACTGCGACGACAGCAGCGACTGCAGCTGACCCGCCAACATTGTGTAAAGCAAAGATTTATGCGAGTTTGCCCCAAAAACTCTCGCTGTTCTCTGTGCACTCTGCCTCCCTCTCTCTCCCTCTCTCTCTCTGTGTGTGTGTTTCTAACTGTATTTCCGCTGCGCTAACTGTACCTTCTGGGCATGTGTAGAACTTTTGGGTCTGGGCAGCTGCAATTTGCATAGAAAGTGTCGCCACAAATTTAGGATGCGACAAACGTAGACAAGGCAAAAGCTTCAACAGCTGCTACTGCTGTGTGTGTGTGTGGGTGGGTGTGTTTGGCCGGGCCAACCTTTTCTTAATTTGCTGTGAAACTATTGCTAACTAAGCGTGGCAACTGGCAACTGGCAACTGGCGCTGGCTCCTCCGGCTATCAACTCGCTGGCTGGCCAAAGTTAAATAGCCCTAAATTGTTCGACTTCCGGCTATGGCGACCGCCGCTGGCCGTTTGTCAGCGACGGTTTTGCATTAATTAAGCAGAGCAAACAGAGGCAGCAGCAGCAGCAGCAGCGACAGCAGCGACGGCGGCAGAGGAAGCTGCTGTTTCTAACTTTGCAGACCACAACGGCTGAAAGCCAACGGAGGAGCGGCCCGAACGAGAAGTGAGTTTTCCGCCGCACAAAAGCGAGCCATAAGCTGGCAGCCAAAACACCTCAAGTCCATCGGCATCGAGCGAGACCGAGTTCTGTAGCAAGATTAGAAATTGGTCCGAGCTGCGCCAGCTGCTGGCCCAGGGCTACTTATGGGATTAGCCAGAGCCCTGCCTCCTCCTCGCTGCCAATTTACTAGTTCATTAATTATGTAAGCTTATGTTGGTTATGCAACTAGCCGCATGCAACATGCATGAGCTGTGTTTTAGCTAATGCCTCATTAGATACCTGAGCAGTAGCTACCTGTGCAACCTGCTCACCTACCTGGGACTTATAGGCGAGCTAATCAAGGATTCATTCGATTTCCTATCTGAAAATCTATTATTTATTATTTATTATTTATTTTTTATTTTTTATTTTGTATTATCTTTTTACTCAGTCTCAAGCACTTCTCCTGGTCTTGCAGGTGGCAACTCCATTACAGTCTGACAGTGTGGCAGCCCTTGCCACAACTTTGGCCAGTTGCATAACCTCAAAATGGGCTGTTCCTTCGTTTCGCCGACTGTCAAAAGGACAGCAGCAGAGACGCGAAAGGAATCCACAAGGAACTGCAAACTTGAACACTTAATCTTTTCATTTAATGTTAATTTGTTTGTTTTTATCGACATATTTTGCTGTGTGGGCGTTCGCCGATGGGCGGGGGTGGGTGAGGAGGGGTGGCGGGGGCGGTGCCTGTGCCTGTGCCAAATGGCAAATGCCGTTAAACGTGCGGCGCTTGTTACGACAACAAACTAATTTCACGTTATGACAAATTGCTGCCAATCAACATAATTCTGCGGCAAGCTAAGAAAGTGCCAGCGAGCAGCCAGCTAAAGGGAAGGGGGAGGGGGCGGCGCTGAAGGGAGGGGCAGC
Source organism: Drosophila meridionalis (assembly GCA_035045145.1). Taxonomy (NCBI): domain Eukaryota; kingdom Metazoa; phylum Arthropoda; class Insecta; order Diptera; family Drosophilidae; genus Drosophila; species Drosophila meridionalis. The sequence goes on along the minus strand of JAWNPG010000009.1, from coordinate 5,334,252 downwards.
GTCAGGTGAAGCCAGGTTGCAGAAGGGGTAAACCTCAAAATCCATTCCATAGAGAACAGTTTCGCCTGAGCTTTTGTCTGATTAAGAGTGTACAAGGGGTAGGGGAGGGTCTCAGATCCTTGGGTCTATGCGGGTGTGGAGATACCCTGTAGAGATATTAACTGATGAATAATCAAAGGGATATGTGTTGGGATATCGGATGTATAGGATAGAGCTGAAAGAGGTTAGAGGTTAAGTTCGATATGTTTAGTCATATTTTTACAGGGTATCTTGGCGCCGCTCACTTTCATGCATTGCAGATAGCCAACTAAATGTCTCGTGCTTTTATTTTTATTTATTTTTTGACAAATGTCATGCCTCGCTGGCGCTGCTCACTTTAACGCTCATTGCTATTGCCACGCCCACTCATCAGAGCGCGCGACGTTGCTGAAAGCGGCCATAACAAATTGTTAGGCTATGACCTCGAAAACAGTTGGCAGTTGTCTTCGATACGATACAGAAACAGAAACCACCAACAGCACCACCAACAGCACCCGCACCACCCACGAAATGGGTTGATTCAACTTCAAACTTGTCCTGCAGCTGGTGCCTCCCTCTCGCTCTGTCTCCCAGCTCCACCTGCTGGAGACCCATGTGTCATAAGTTCTTCTATTTTTTCCTTTTTTTGCCTGTTTCGTTCTGGCCAAGTTTGTGGCTCGTTCTGGCTTTCATGTGATAATTGCGGCGCATGAATTACAATTAATTCGTGACGATTCGTGCAAGAGCCTTGCGCCCAGGTAGACTCGGGCAGACAAATGCCGCGGCTGCAGTGGCAGCCAGAAGTAAGGCAACGTCGTCCGCGTGTCGTTAGCAGCGCCTGTTTATTATTCCGCTAATTCTCTCTGCCAAGCCCCAACTCCCCCACACTCAAACCCCCCGATGCCGTTGGCTGGCGGGCGGGCGGGCGGTCTGGCAACTCTTTTCGGTTATTGCGACATGCAAAGCGGCGGTGACATCGCCGAAAACTCAACTCAACTCGACTCGGCTCAGCAGAACTCCACTCAGCCCACGAGCTGAGCCCCAACCGGAGCCCCAAACCCAAAGCTGAACCCAAATGCAAACCGTAACCAAAACACGCACACTCTGACTTGGCTCCTCGAATCCGCGACAACTGAATTTTAATGGAGCTGCAATCGGAGGGGAGGGGGGGGGGGAGGCTAAGGATATTCATGTTAGACTGCCATCCCATGCCCGAGGCAGCCCAGAGGACGAGCCCGAAGATCACAGTGGAATTCAATTTTGAAAATTTTTCCAGGTTAATTTTTTATGTGCACTTCAATTGCAGGAATTACAATTTAAAAAAAATGAATATTAGAAAGAGACAGGAATGGGGAAAGAGGAGAGGAATAAGGAAGGAGAACAGAAGAGACGAACGGGAGGAGAGACGAATCTATCCCGTATTGAAAGGCAGAGATAATCAGGAGAGAGTGGCATAAGTGAGAGAGGTAGAGAAAGAAAGAAAACTAGTGAGAGTACAAGAAAACATAAAGCAGAGAAGAAAGAGATGAAGATATCTGGAAGAGAAATAGATAAAGAGAGAAAAGCAGGAAGAGAGAATATTTAAGTGAGATGAAAGACTAAACGAGGAGAGAGAGAGAAGGAAGCTGAGGAATAGAGGGAGAGACAGAGAGAGAGAGACAGAGAGAGTTAAAGGGAAGAGAGGAGAGATGATAAAAGGAAGAGGAGAATGTGATGGCGAAGAAAATGAAGATGAAATGGAAAAGAAAATTAAAAACACAAGACAGAAGATAAAAGAGAGAAGCAAGATAGAAGCGTTAAAATGAAAGCAGGAGTACAGAATAGTTAGGTGAAATGAAAGAGTAGGCGAAAAGAGAGAGCGAGAGAGAGGAAGAAAACAGAAGTATGTAGAGGAGCGGAAAAGAAAACGAGAGCTGAACGGAATAAGAAGGAGCGAGAAAAGAGAGAAGAGATACAAATCATTGACCAGGAGATGGAGAGAGGGTGAATTGAAAACTTTTTAACCCTTTGGCTTGTCATTGATATCAGATTTATTCTCGTACATACCATTCGTTTGATATTAGGTTTGGGTAAAAGTCTTTCTTAGCAGCTAGTTCAATACACATTCCCAATCTTTGCTTATCCGAGCTAAGCAAAAGCGCAATGTTACAAAAGATTGGGCACAGCAGGTGCTCCACTACCCACGGCCCAAACAGCTCGCAGCCCCATCTCCCGCCTGACTCTGGCTGTGTTCATTGTGGGTGACAAAATGCGTAAGTAATTGCTGTAAACGAAGCAACTCATCTAAATTTTCATCTGCAATCAGCTGCCTTTGTCCTGCCTCCGACATGGCCTTAACTTCATTATCCGACGCCAAAGTCAGTGGCCAAAGAAAGTTGCCCAAATAGAAAATCCTGTGGTTCCTGCCTTCTTCTTCCTCTTTTTTTTTGCGATGTTATCCGCTAAAAACAACCGCAAATGCCAAACGTGCATACCCCCTCTCTCCCTCACTCTCTCTTTCGCTTTCTCTCTCCATCTCTCTCACTCTCCCGCTGTATCTGTGTCGGCATGGGAAATAAAGTTGAACACCAACTGTGTGGGGTAGCTGTGATAATTTGGGTGCTGTGGTGACGGCAGTCACCACGGGAAATGTAATAATACATCCGAAAATCAGTTGTTATTATTGTTAAGCGTAAACGATCCATCCATCCATCCATCCAGCCAGTCGGGCAGGCAGCCGGGCTAACCATTCGGCACTGCACCCATCCATCCATCCGCACTTTGCCGGCATAATCATTGTAATCATAAGCCAGTCGACTGCTTGAGTCGCTGGCGAGAGGGTTGCTAATGCCCTACCCCTACCCCTGCCGCTGCCGCTACCCCTCCCTCTATCCCTAGCCCAGCGCTCTTCATCATCGACTTGAGTACATTTTTTTACGCTGACTCAATAGAAATGTTTTGTGCAATTGCGGCTCATAAAATCACAGCGGGTTAGCGTCTGGCGAGATCCGAGAAACCCAAACCCAACCGAGACCGAAACCGAAACCGAAACCAAAAACATAACTCAAACTACAACTCAGCGTCGAACTTTAAGTTGCCAGCAAAGCGATGACAACAACAATCAAAACTAACCGCAAACAATGCTGGAAAAGGATTCGAATTAGAGCTACGGGACATCAGAAATAGGGAACATCCCAAAGGCAGAACTCTGTAAAATGCTAATTGGTGCCGAAAGTTTGCTCGATTCGTGCATTTCCTATAAACAAGTGGGGCTACTATTAATAGGGTGGCTAAGCCGGAAAGTTAAGTCAATCATAATTAAGGATTAATCACTGCTAGTTGGTGAGATTTTAATTGTTTCCTAAGTTCCCAAGTGTTAGATCTTTGTTTGCTGTACTCATTAGAAAGATTGTTATTAGATATCCGAGCTATAAACTTAATAAATTTGGAGATATAGTACAGATTGTTCTTTAGATTGATTCTACATTTCAAATATATTCAAATTGATTAGGGAAAGTTTTTCTAAAATAGTTTGCAGAAGACAGTTCTTATAGGGGTAGTATGTCGGGATATATAAATGAGATACTATTTCGCTTGCAATGGATCAATTACTCATTGGCTGACTGCTGTCTCTCCTTGTCCCTCTCTTTCTCTCCTTCTCTTGCCCTCTCTCGCACCCTCACTCCATCTGTCTCTGCTTGTAAGTTTGGCTTATAGCAAATGCTGATGACGCACGTATATCAAATGCTCGGCCAAAATTCGTAGATGCCACTGCCCAGTCAGGCAGTCAGGCAGTCAGCCACCCCTGCCCCTACCCCTGCCCCTACCCCTACCCTCTGTCCCTTTGCGTGCCACCTCCGTGTGGCGCTCTGTTAGTTAAGGGGCACGTAATCCATTTGTTGTTTGCATGTTCATCTCGGGGTTTAGCCAGAGCCCGAGACTTTGGTTTTGGGGCACGTTATGTGTGCATTGGACACAACTCAATTGGCTGAATTGTGTGCTGTCTGCGTGAGTGTGTGTGGGTGTGTGTGTGTGTGTGTGTCGTTGCTCTGTTAATGATGAAAGGCCACGGAACGAGTTAGCTGCCAGAATGGCCAAAATTCTGTGCAACTGACGCACATTGCAAGCGACTTTGCAACATGATGTGACGAGTGAGGACGACCCTCACTCACTCTCTCACTCACCCACTCTCTCACTCAGTGCCTGGACACATTTCCGCTGCAGTTGCTTTGCCTCCATCGAGGAGGAGACTGTCGAGAGGACGACTTGCAATTTGAGCGCTCGCATGGCATATTAATGGACTTTTGCTGACTGACCAACTGACTGGCACCGGACACCAGCGACGTCGCTGCGTTGCGGGGGCGCCCGGGGCGGCTGGGGCTGATGATGGGGCTGGGGCTGGGGCTGGGTAGTCGGCCATCATATCATTGGCATGCGTGTGCACTATGGACGACAAACGGCTCCCAGCGCCAACTTCAACTGGAGCCACAGCTCCATGTCTCGGACTCGACTCTGTTGTTGTTGCAGTTGCCGCCATTTAGTTCATTAGAGCAAAAATGTTGTGATGCTGCACGTAAACAAGACTCTCCCTCTCTCTCTCTCTCTGCCTCACTCTCTCTATTCCTATCTCTAGCTGTGTTTGCCAGCTCTCTTTGGGGTTGGCGCTGCTGTCACTTAAATGCGCGTCCAGCTGCCCGGCTACTCAGCTACGTATTTACGTGATTAATCAGTTGGCCACGTGTGTGTGTGTGTGTGTGTGTGTGCGAGTGTGTGTGCAAAGCATATGCCCCTAAGTCATGCAAAGCGCTCGAAACGTTTTAATTGCCCAACAACTTGCTCGAATTGGTAGTGCAAAATGCACTCCGAGCTATGAGCAAATGCCTCACATGGGCACATGGGGCAACCACATGCCATCCGTACTACTAAGTATATGCTATACCAAGTCAAGTTGAGCTTACAAATGACTAAAACTGTGTTTAACTGAGTGGAGAAAGAGAGAGAGAGATAGAGAGAGAGAGGGAGAGTCAATAGAATATATAGAGTTGACGGTATAGAGTATAGAGAGTATATAGAATATAGTGAATATAGACAGTATAGAGAGTATATAGAGTATATGAATACGCATATACTCTCTATACTCTATATACTCAACTCAATATATTATATTGAATCCCTCTTTATATACATAGAGTATATAGAGTATATTAAATATATATAGTATGTAAAGTAAATTAAAGTATATAAAGCACATAGAATATATAGAATATATTAAGAATGCAGTGTATACCGCGAATACAGAGTATATTGAGTATATAGAATAAATATAGTATATAGACTATATGAAGCATATATAGTATATTGAATATATAGCAAATACAGAGTATATAGAGTACATTGTGTATAAAGAGCAATTGAGTTTATTGAGTATATTGAGAATATAGAGTATGCAGACTAAATATAATATATAGAGTATATAGAGTACATGGAGTATTTAGATCATATTGAGTATACCAAGTATATATAATATATTAAACTTTCCGAATAGCTTTCTCTATCAACCTTATCTAACTCTTTAGCCAAAAGCTCAGCTGTTGCATAATCTGGCATTTGCTTAGTTAAAGCTTCATTTCGAACAATCTCTTATTGAGTGTTAACGACAGAGAACATATCTGGTATGATGAGCTATCATATCATATACGATGAGTTATCATATATGGAATAAGTTAATATATGTGGAATAATTTATCTCGATTTTCTGCGCATCTCTCTTAAAGATCAGTTGATCTTTGCACCGTCACTTAACTTTCCTAACTAACTCCTTAGCCTTAAGCTCATCTCTTGTATGCTCTGGCATTTGCTGGGTTGAGCCTTTGCTTCGAATCGTCTTCGATTATATTGAGTGTTAATGCGAGAGATCGACACTTCTCTGTGGCTGTCGCTGACGCTGTCGGTGTCGCATTGTTCTGCGGCCAAACAGATATTTAGTCTCAGTCCCCGCCGACTGGTCCGTCCATCCGTCCGGCCGAGCGACTTATCAAGCTGACACCCAACAACTGCAAGAAATTCCAAACGATTTCAATTCCAATTTCAATTTCAATGGATGCAACTGTCTGGCTGCAGAAGATGCAGCTCCAGCGCTGTATCAAGGTCTGGGGCTGGGGATGGGGCTTCGGCTGCAGCTGGGCTATTGAAATTAAAACGCCCAAAAACTGAAAGACTTCGGCATTGTGGGCATTGTGTTCAAATGTTTCGTGCTAAAAATTATAGCCAGGCCAACTGACATAACCGCAATCGCATGTCGCATGTCGCAAGGCGAAAGTCGCAATTCGCAGCGTGTGAAAGAGCCGTCAGGTGCGGCGGTCAACGGTCAAGCACAGAGCACACTCTCGCTCTCTGTCTCACTGCCCCTCTCTCTCTCTACACTCTGCTAGCTCTGAGCCAGCGAAGCATTTAACCAAACTAATTTTCCCATTAGGTTCAACACTTTGTGCCCGTTTGCGGGGCGCATAAAACAACACGTCGATCGAATACCGCAAAAAAAAAGATGAAGAGAAATAATACTGCTGCTGGTACATAGGAGCCGATCGAGCCGATCAAGCGCAACATTTGCCTAGACCCTGCCCGTTTACCTGCCCAACCATCCCTCTCGCCTCTCTCCACTCTCTCCTCACCGCCAACCCTCCAGCTCCGACAGTCAGTCAGTGTTGTAGTCGGCTAATTGATCGGTTCCAAATGGTCGATCGCACGTAACGGCCGCATATGTGATCGCTGCGCGCGAAATATAGACGAAATACGACATTCGGCTATGCGATCGTATCACGCGATAAGCCACTGACTCCGACTCGATCGCACTGCCCGCCAGTGCCGCGCCGCTCCCTCATCTGTCAATAAAAAGGGCATTCGAAAAAGGTAGCCTAGGGTCTGGCCAGCGCATTGAGGCGTCTCGCTCGTTCGCTCGTTCAATTTGATCGGAGTAAATGTGCTTTTGCGCTCGCCAAGCTAATTTTCTAAACAGATACAATCGTAACCGTGAAATAGATCACTGATCGCTGATCTTCACTGATGGCTGGCTCGGGTCCTCGGCTGCTCGGGTCCTCTTGTGCAGACAGTTGCTGACTCTCTTGCAGAACTTTGCTTTATGATTATCTGCTGCTGATCAGACATTTGGGTTTTTATAAGGGACTATGCTCAAGAAACTAGTCAATCAGGATGAGCGTTGATCTGCAGTGCAGTCTGAGCAAGCTTTCGGCTAATGCTTGACTCGTGTTTGAGTAAGATTCGAGAGGAAAATTCTCAGAGTTGATTTAAGGTCTGACTCTACTTGAAAGAAGTTGACTTCATCTGATCTTCAGCTGATCTTTTGTGATGGGATATCCAGATGCTATATCCTAGCCATCCGAGTAGTTGATCTTCAGCTGATCTCTTCTGATGGGATGCCCAGATCCTTGCAATCTGAGCTTTGATTCGAAATGCCTTTGTTCATAATTGAAGGGCAACTTCACTTAATTAGAAAATTGCCTTGCGAATATTGAAAACGCATTAGTTCGATGGCTTAATGCCGTTGAGCGATGAGCATTGATGCTCATCCCCCGCCCTCTCGGCTCTACCCTCGCCGTCTCTAATGTGACACGACAATCAACAAGCTGATGGTTAGACGGCTCTATCAACCCTCCGAGCATCGCTTTTTCGCCTTCTTGCCAAATCGTTGTAATTTACGAAATTGACACTCGAAAGATGGACCAGGCAAGGCGCCACCCCAGCAATTAAACTGCGAGCCCATATGGAACTCGGAGTGTGTGGATTTAAGTGAAGGCTGCACAATTTGTCACACGATAACATAAAAAGTGCCAATTGCAGTTGAAGTTGCACTGGTCGAGGGGTCGCGGGGTCGCAGCGGGGTCACAGCGGGGTCAGCTGCGCCTGTGCAAATTAAATAAACTCTAATGTCTTTAATTTGTTTGAGTTGTCCGACGTCCACTCAACTGTGCAGCCCATTTCTATATAGCAAATACATGTATATATATATGTATATAGTTGTTTATATATATATATGTCCGATTACCAATTCCAATCCCAATCTTCAGCAAATATGTGTGTGCGTACCTTCTGAGCTTCCGAGTGAGTCGCATGTCGTCGCTGACGCTGGCCATAAATTTCGTATTAAATTGAGTGTTAAATGTTGGACGCTGGACTCCCCCGCCTTGCCGCCCCCTGCTGCTGCGCCTTCCTCTCCGGGCGTCATTCCGATTCCGGAACCCTCGCGGCCGACAAATGCGTCGAATGTGCAACCGTGCGCGTAGTTTTCTTGCGACTTTCTAGCCCCTCTGCCGCTGGTCATCTCCCTCTTCTCCTCCTCCTCCTGCTGCCCTTCCACAATTCATCAGTTGTAGCCAATTTATTATGCCCAATTCTTAGCCGTTTTCTTTATGACTTCGCTTTGTGCCTCGCCGCAGCGTCTTCTGCTCTGTGGCACAGTTCGAGCTGAGCTCAAAATCAATAAGTTCCATGTACTGCTCGGACATCTCTCTTGATTCCCAGCTCTGCTCTCTCTGCTTAGCCATTATCTTTCGCAATCTAATTGAATTACGTGTTAAAGCAGTTGCTCAATTAATAACTTGTTAGCGAAGCGCAGCTCATGGAAGGTGTACTATTTGTGAAATTGTGAATAAAGCGCAAAACTGAATAACTATTGTAATTGAGTGGGGTGTATGCGACTACGCAATACTCTGTTCGAGTAAAATAAAGACAACAATTGAGTTCGGGTAGATGGAAGGAGTAGGCAAATGGGTAGAGGAGATAGAAAGGGAGAATGAGAAATATACAGAGAGAAAGAGAGAAATATAGCGATAGAGACTTAGAGCTAGAGATTAACGAAGACAGAGAGAGAGAGAGAGAGATACAAAGGAATAGACCAGGTGTAATAGAGAAAGAGAGAGAGAGAGAGAGAGGTATAACACAGAGAGTGAGAGAGAGTTTTCAAAGATAGACAGAGAGAGACGGACATATACTATATATAAAGCCGAAGAAATCCAGATAGATGATTTTTGAACACATATTTATAATGGACATTAACAATTACTAGAACCATTAATTGCATGAGAATCGCATAGGAAGGTAGTGCTTTCAAGTGTCAGTAGACAAGTAGATATCAATAAATGTGATCGATTTGGTTCATCTGTATCCAATATAAATATACCCAACGGACTCAGCCACACTCTCTGCTTCCGTTACAAACACATGCACAAATCCATCATACCCTGCATTGCCACTGCATTGTAGAGCCTAATTGGCCAGCGATGGGAGGCGCAGCCCCTCGCCCCGATGCGATACCCTTGCCAATTGGCGAGCATTTGCATATTTCTATACTTGACGTAATTATTGTCCAGAATGCACACTGAGATACTTATGCTAGGCATGCCATATGAGAGCATTTACCAACCTGACCAGGTACCAGGTAGCACTGGTCAAGTGGACAACTGGACAACTGGACGGGCAAGTGATCAAGCGTAGCTGCTGCCCAGAGACCAACTCAATTGCCGGAGCTGGTTCGGCTGCTCATTTTAGCGGCAATTGGCGATTGCTGACGACACCCAATAAACACCATCCAATTACATGTTCTTTGTGTGTGTGTGTGCGTGTGTGTGTGGGTAGTTGGGTGTAGTTTGGCCAGGTTAACAACAGATGACAACAATCAGCGAATGGTTAACGCTGACGAAATACCACAGACAAAGGCAGCTCCTGCTGCCGATTTCCCACAAAAGTATTTGAATGTCGTGTAAAGTGTTAAATTGTTTTAAATTTTTGTTCGACTCTTCTTCTTGCTGTTGTTGTTGTTGCTGTTGTTGTTGCTGTGTTTGTGGTGTTGGGGTCAATACAGTCACATAAATCCCAACGACGCGGCGGTAATTTGAATAAAATATGCACAGACAGAGCCAACGATACGAGGAGGCGACAGCCAGGAGAGCAGGCGAGCAGGGCAGGAGGCGGAAGGTAGGAGACAGGAGACAGGAGGCTACCAGCTACCAGCTACCTGGTAAGCCTTAACAGGCGCTGGCTACCGACTGCCGGCGACTGGCGACTGGCGACTGGCGACTGGCGACTGGCTACTGTCCGTTCCACTGGATGCTGCATCAAAAGCCGCCGCCTTTTGGGTGTCGATTGGAATTTTAAACGGAGCAGCTCAGATAAAGCTCTCCACCTGCGCCGATCCACAGTGGCTGCAGCTGCCTGAATCTCTGCCAGCTTCAATTTGGCAGATTCAGTTTTGAGTCTCTTTCCGTAAATTGGTCAGAGAGGTCAAGGAGTAATAGGTGGGTATAGGTGCAGCTTAATCTATATATATGTTAGGCTATACACTATTAGACTTTCCACGATATATCGTATATTGAGTGTGGCTACGATTGCTCATATGCTATCATACGAAAAGATTTTGTGCTCATTTTATAAAAACCTCAAGTAAAATTTTTAATAGTGGTCTCTGAAGTCAATGTCGATAGTCGATAAATGTATATCGATAAATGTTAAATGTTGTCTATATATATTCATATGGGATTAATTTCAAAATTAGCTAGTCCAAGTCTATATAATTGGCTAAGTGTGTTTTATATCTGGTTATCTGAACCGATATATATCGATAATCGTCAGATGTTCTCTATATGTGAATATAATTTATGTACAACAGATTAAAATAGGATGCATTTCCAAATTAGTTAATCCAAAGTATATCTAAGTGATTGTCTCTGATATTTGGCTATAACGATAATCGATATATATCGATTAACGATATATTTTTATTATATATTTTTAAATTGGATTAATTTTGAAATACCTGGCCAAAGTTGGCCTAACCCAGTTTCTTCAATGTCCATCCACTTCAATCGATATATATCGATAACTAATTGTAGCAATTGCTTGCAATTACTCGCATTTTAGTTCACCCCCTATCAATGCAGCAAGCCAATGACAATTTACCACCTTCTGCGCACAGTTTGCCGTTGAGCTCCGTTAGCTGGATTCGAGGCCAAATGCCGGAGCCGAAGCCGTGGCCGGAGTTGGAGGCGATTGACACGTAAATCGCTGTGCAGAAACTGAAAGAAAACAAAGCAAAAATGATGAAGGCAAATCAATCAAAGTGGCGACAGAAGGCGCTGGCCAACTCTCTCGGACAGGTGGATGGGATGCAGAGGTGTGCCCAAGGAGCAGCGCGGAGGGGCGCGGCACTGCCGGGGTGCCATTTATTGTGGCAGCCGCAAAACGTCAACTGGCTTTGCATATGGAAATTGGATAATGGCCATAGCGAGCGACCAGAGCGAGCTGCTGTCAATAAAGCCCGACTCTGGCCGGCAATTTGCCATGAAATGGATGCCAATCGATGTGAACGTGAGTGTGAGTGCGAGTGTGAGTACGAGTGTGTGCATGTGAATGCGAATGACAATCAAAGTTGAGCCTAAACAAAGCTCAGACGCGGCTGCTCAGCATTTCATAAGCCGTAGTCGGGGGCTGAACCGTAATAGTTACAGTTAGCAGTTCGCAGTTCACAGTTATTGTTGCAGTTGCCGGCGCACAATGCCGCGCCAAAACACTCGCATTATTTCCAAAAAAGCCAGCCACTGAGTGGGGCAGGGGCGGGGGCGTGGCAGGGGATCGTGCCTCATTTGCGGCTAGCCAGCAAAATTGGCCGCTAACTGATTTTCAAATTTGCGCCCCATACAAAAGCCGAAGCGAAGGGCCGAGCGACCGCACCTACGCAGCTCGTTACAGTAGAATGGAGAGAGGCGTAGGGTAAGGGCGGGGGTGGGGGCGTGCCACTGAAATTGGCTATTGCTATGCGTATGGGATCGGGGCAGGGCGGGCAGGGTTCCCTTTTGGAATTGGAAACGAGTCTGCGAGTATTTTTGTTTTTTTTTTTTTAGGTAACAGAACTTCCGGGCAAATTCAACAGCAGCAGCAGCAGCAGCAACAACAACAACAAAAACAGCAGCAGCAGCCGCAACAAATGCAATTTAATCGAGCATGACTTTTGGTTAAACTTGTAAAAGCAACGCCTACGCAGCTAGGGCGAGGGGGGATTCTGTGTGTGTGTGTGAGTGTGGGAGGTGGGGCTGGGCAGAGATCGTGGTATGTATTGCCGGATGTAGGGAATTTTAATTTGTCGCGTCGTTTAAACGCGAACGCCGAACATGACCATAGACGTAGCTCCAAATGAAAAGCGGCGTGAGAGCGGTATATAGATGTGTGCGAGTGTGTGTGTGTCTGAGTGTGTGTGTGCGAGTGTGTGTGTGTCTGAGTGTGTGTGTGCTAGTGTGTGTATGTATGAGAGAGTGTGTGTGGAGTCTTTGGCCAGTGTGTCGAGGGGGGAGGGGGAGGTGGGCAACCCTTTAACGCCGTCAGCTCTGGCGTCATCACATTCATTCAAGCGTTGCACACACACACACACACACATTGTCACACACACATCGCATGATGCCCACATGCCACGCCCACTGTGCAACGGCGCACCTAACCGCCCGCTGCTGTCGTTTTCAATACATTTGTTACCTTCGTTTCATTTAGTTTTGGTTTTTTCTTTGGCTTTTTTTTGCATTTTTTTTGTCTTTTTTTGGCTCTTTTTTTTGGCAGTTTTAAATCGTTGGGTGGTTTTTATTAGCCCGCTTTTACCGCCTTCTCTCACTCTCTCTCTCTCTCTCTCTGTCCTACTATAGCTCTTTCTCTCTCTCTCTCTCTCCCTCTCTCTCTCCCTCTCCCTCTCTCTCTCTCTCTCTCTTTTCTCTCTTTGTGTGTCTGGCTGCCTGTCCGTTTTACGTTATTTATGGTCGCACATTTGCATTTTGATGGCTAGCTGCCGCTCCTGCTCCTGCTGCTGCTGCTCCTGCTCCTGCTGCTGCCACCGCCTCTGCCAGCCTTAACCCTTTCATGCACACACACATATCCACGCACGCAGCCACGCAGGTGTGTATGTGTGTGTGTTTTTATGACCATTTGTAACCAAAAAATTGAAAACAAATTTCCACATATTGATGGTCGCACTTTGCGGGGGGTAAACATTGCCAGAGTGTGTGTTGGTGTGTGTGTGTGTGTGAGTATGTGTGTGTGTGCTGGTGGGGTTCTGCCTTTTTCGGTTGCGCATGAGAAGATAATCGTAAAAAGGGAAATTGCGCTTATAAAATGATCAAAAGCGCGCACGTAACGACAGCTCAGCTCAGAGCCACAAAACTTCAGCTGAGCGAGTGTGAGTGTGAGTGTGTGTATGAGTGTGAGTGAGTGTATGAATGTGTGAGTGTGTGTGGCTCTTGTTGTTGCTGTTTAGGTTGATTAGGCCGCTAGGTGCTGACAGACGCAGCTTTTTGAGCCGCTTTTCGGCCGCTCGATTTCTGGCTCATTTTATTTGCGGATTTTATGGCATTGTTGCTGCTGCTGTTGTTATCATAAAAAGAGCAAGAAGAAGAGGCAGCATAAGCTGTTGGGGAAGCCAACACTGTCAGCATATGCTGGAATACACCTGTCTACTGTCTCCTGTCTCCTCATTAGCATTGACATCAAATCGTAACCGAAGACCATAAAATGTTTTGTTCTCTGCTCTCGACTTGGCCAAAACCAGATGCAGCCACACCTAAGAAGAGCCGCCCATGCAGTGTCGTCAGCTGTCTATGGGAGTCTGGCAAATTACATTTGCTTTGATTTGCCAACAGTTTTGTGCCCAATCAAAAGTTCGAGCTTAAGAAGTCTCTGAAACTTTAATTGGATTCATTTGCCTTGCAGTTGCAACAGTTGCAACAGTTGCAACACTTTGAGCGAGACGTCAAATGCAGTTGACTGCAAAGGTTGGCAAGATCAAAGCTCAGAAGTTCGCCAACCTCTGTCCATTGACAGCTGAGTCAGTTGCGAACGAGTCGTGAATCGATTCAAATCAAACTTCAATATTGACTAGTTCTTCTGTGAAGTTCTTCTGACTAGTTCTTTGGATAAATTCTTTTATGCAAATCTTCAAAAGCTTCCCAAACTATCGTTTGTGCCGTTTGTCAAAAAAGTTCTTTTGAGTTTTTCTTCCGATTAGTTCTTCACTCGAGTTCCTCTGAGTAGCTCTTCCTTCTTCCTTTAGCCTAAAATGCATGCTTAATCAAACATTCAAAACTATAAATCTTACCCAACACTGCTTCAGCCTTAAACTAAAGCAGCTTCAATTCATAAGCACAGGACTAACACTCTGAACACTTAGCCAGGCTAACTTAATTACAGTTAAAATCCATTGAAATTGAATAAGCTGAGTATTTTGGTTTCAGTTAAAATGCTTGTAGACAGACAGAAGGAGCTGTAGACAAACACATGAGATATATGTATGTACATTGCAACTGAATCAAGGTAAGAGTCGACTTAGCTCCGCTCATCTATCTATTCCGACCGAATGTCCATCCGTACGTTTGTCTGTTTGTCTGTCAAAACTTTAAGAGAGCTAGAAGCTGAAATGTTATACATATTGTTGATCCTATTATCAAATCAAATTCACTGCATATAGGAATATTTATAAAAAAAATCGATAAAAATCGATTTTAATGTTATCGTTATTTGATCACATATTCTATGATTTAGTAGTTAAGCTATCACTTAAGAGGGAGAGAGAGAAGGAGAGAAAAAAAGAGAATGAGTGAGAGACAGAGAGAGAGAGAATAACCATAACCATAAATATCTCATCTCATTCCTCCAATCATCGCAAACAGTACGGCGGAGTATTCGCTAGTCGAGCACGCCTGAGCAACGCATGCAGTTCTGCCATGATATAACACTCACACACACACACATCAGAAATCTGACTGGCACATCAAAATACATTTAAGCCTTGATAATTTTATAGTGCCTGTCAACATTTTGGCTCTTTGTTGTTCACAAATCAAATCAGAGCCAGGTGCGAGAGTGTGGGGCAGGTGGCTGATTGGGTGGTTGTCTGGGTGTTAAGGGCAACCACGGCACCATCCCCTTCCTAATCCTCATCCTCATCCTCGGCGTCGTCATCGTTGACAAGTTGAGCATTTTAATTGCTGCCGTGCGGCCGCTTAAGTTAAATGTCAACAATGCCAGCAACAACAGTTGCACTAGCAACAAATTTTTGCGGCTGCAACCCTTTCAAGCTTAAGCGAGGGGTGGAGGGGGTGGGGATAGGTGGTTGCACGCAAAGAGTCAACTGGCTGTGCGTATCCACAGAATGCGCTAATAAAATATGCATAACAAACTTGAGTCAAACGAGGTTCAACTCCAACAAACAATCCACCAACCCCCGCCCCCGCCCCTCCCTCGCAACCCACCCCTGAGCCTTGTCTAGTCCTTTGTGCCTTGTGTTGCTGTCGCACGCAATGCGCTACGCACCATTGTGAAAAGGGTTAAAAATCGAAAGTATGAAAACAATTTCGTTGCCGTTGCTGCTCCTGCTGTTAAATTGTTGGTCGTTGTCGCTGTCGCTGTGACTGTGACTTCTCTAACCCGTAAAACTATTATTATGATCATTACCGTTGGGCTCAGCCCCAGCCCCAGCCCGAGTCAACTTTCAGCACGCACTTTGTGGCGCTGTCGCCCTGTCGCCCCGTCTCATAAATGTTTTGGCAATAAAACGCAACTTATGATAATGCACATTGACAGCGGCAGCGACTTGTCACAGCCGAATGACATGCGGAAAATTTCAATTGATGACGAGAGCAGCGACAATAATGGGCGATTTGTTGTTGGCTCCGTTGAAAGGTTATGCGTACGCACATTCAATTTGCGTTTGTGGTTTCCAAATGGAGCTGTTCCACTCGTTGACTTCTGCTGAATGTAACGAGTAGGTGAATGTTCGCTTATGGAAGAGAGGATGACAAGAGATTTTGATGAGTGATTGAAATCTTTACTCCTTCTCGTTACATGTTTTCATGTTTGAGTGTGAGGAGAAGTTAAATGTCTGAAAGAAACAGCGATGAATGTGGATAAATAACTCGAGAGAAGTATTTGTACTCGCTACTTTTGTTACTTGGTAGACGCTCAACTGATGATAGCGAGTAGCTGGCTCTCGCCGTCTTCTCTCTGTCTCTCTCTCTCTCTCTCTCTCTCTCTCGTTACTCTGGTATGGTTAAAACTTTAACACGTCGTAAGTCTACTCGTTACTTTAATAGTTAATAGTTTCCCGAAGAGTCTATTACCCTTCACTTGATACAGTGAAGCACTCCGCTTCACACATAGACTAGGTCACTCAAGTCTACTCGTTACATTGCACTCGTTAGTTAAGTAGTTGCTGAAATATGCCGTGCAACTCACCCCCGAGCCGCGTGGTAAACAATCACATTAATCATGTTGCAAATTGCCAGCTCGGCAGGCCGAGGCGCGGAGCGGGATTGCGGCTGGGGTCGGGGCAAGTGTTGTCAACATCGCCATAACCCTTCAGCGAGCATCGGCAGTTGCGGCACTGGCGGTGGCACTGCCAGTGGCGTTGGTGACATTGGTGACGGCGACAGCGACAGCGGCAGCAATTAATAATACGTAATTTATGCTGAGCATTTGACTTTTTGGGCCAAAACACTCAAACTTATTGACAGTTTTCCATGGCCTGTGCGTGGGCCCAAGAAAGCGAGCGAGCGAAATAAATAAAACTAAAAGGGTTACGGGTAACGGGTAACGGGTAACGGGAAACGGACTACACGGGTTAGGGTTGGGTCGGGCTGGGGGAGGGGCGCTTTTTGGCCGCCTTTTATTGCTGCACTTCAAACTCCGGCAACTCCTATTGAAGCGTTACAATTTACAACCTCATGCCCAGCCAGTCATGTGGAACCAGCTATTTGTACAGCTTTCTGGGCCTGTGTCTGGCTCTGGCTCTGGGTCTCGGTCTCGGTCTGGGTCTGGGTCTAGCCGGCTGTATGCGGGCTCAGCGCTTTCAATTACCCGAAATTAGCTCTATCGATGATGGTAATCTAGTCTAGCCAGCGCCGCGCTTCCTTCCTCCTCGCATCTGGCCGGGCTAATCCGCAGCAGTCGCAACAGTTAGTTTGGCCGGCATTCGTGCCAAATTCTATTAGTGGTTAGTCGCGGAGTTAACGCTTGGCTTAGCCGCAGGCCTAAGGGTTAGCTGCCGAGCTGCCTAATCCACGTCGAGCTGCACCCGCTCCGGACACACTCCCCCAATCGCAGATTACTAACTAAGCCCTTATTAAATTAAATGTTGCGCCTCTCGTATCCGGGCAGGTTCCATCGACTCAAGTGCCAATTGTCGACGGCTCTTAATTATCAACGGATATCTATCGACTCAAGCCAAAAGTCTTTACCTGCTTACCTGAAATCACTACCAATGCATCTGCAGCTGCATCAATATTTGCATTTGAGTAACTGGCAACGTATCTGCAGCTGCATTGTATCTATCTATAGTAAATCTATCTGAAGTAAATGTATCTGAATCAGTCTAATTCGAGATATATATCTACATTTGCATTTGTATCTCAATTAGTAATGTATCTGTTGCTACTATACATAGTACATGCATCTGGCAGTTTTTGTATCTGTATCTGCGCATCTTTAGTTACCTTTACCTGTCTATGGCTCTTGGCAAGTGTAGCTAATGTAGAAATGGAAATGTATCTAATAAGCTTGCAACTATGTAAATTTGTATCTTTATCAATGTAATCTGTTTTGTATCTGCAGCTGTCACTCCTCTAAATCGAGTTATATGATATTAAACATATATTAAAAGTCCGTTGCTCTGATGGCATGCTAAACTGCCTTTGCATTTAAGCATCTAAAAGTAAATGTATCTGCATCTTAAGCACCTACACCTAGAAGTATCTACAGCTGTAGTTTTTTTGGTATCTATATAAAAATCAGCCAAGGCATCTGCATCTGCTTCTGCAATTCAATTTCGCATCTACAAATATCTACAAATGTATCTTTTCACGTTTGCAGCTGTGACAGGTAATGTATCTGAATCTTATACTTTCCATTTGTAAATGTTGCTGTATCCAATACTTACATATCAGGCATCTACAAGCCAATGTATCTACAACTGCAGTGGTTTTTGTATCTACTACCGTAAAATGTATCTGCATCTGCATGCATACTAGCAGCTGTAACAAGTATTGTATCTTCATCAAGTTGTACATGTATCTGCATTTACAGCCATATTTGTGTCCAAAACATCTATCAATTAATGTATCTATATAGTCAAAAGCAATTGTATCTGAGATGAGCAAAAGTATCTGCATCTACCTTTACAGGTATATGCATCTTTTGCTATATCTGTATCTAATAAATATACTTGTAAAACTATCTTTGATTGCTGTTATATTCGTATCTATATAACATCCGTAAATGTATCTGCATTCACACTCGTAGCTGCCACAGCAAATGTATCTGCACCTATCTATAGTTATAGCATATAATTATATATCAGTTAATCTATCTTTGCAGTCAATCTATCTTTATATTTATTGTATTTGTATCTACATATATCTATATAATAAGTCGTAAATGGATCTTTCTCTAGCTATAATTGTATCTCACTAACTGCAACTGCAACTGCAGCCATTTTTGCATCTGAATTGGCGTCAGCTCGCATCTCTATTCCAAATTGCATTTACTGTTATATTTGACTGTGCAACTGCAACTGCAGATGCAGCAACAGCAAATGCATCGGCAAATGGCAAATGGCAAATGCAAATAGAAATCCATCTACGGCGCTGGCTGTGTGCATGTGGCCAGCTGCGAAATTTAGCTGGCGGCGCTTAATTAAGACATCCAATGACAGCAGACGCTTTATTTGCGTATACGCAATAAATATAAATGTAAATATGCATACACATATATGTACATATGTATATGTATATGTGTGTGTGTGTATATATACTATATGTATGTATATATCGACAACAATCCATTGCTCATTTGTGCAAATATTGTGGACTTCGCTCTCGTTGTCCTGCAAACAATCGTTTGTCCAGCGCATCGCAGTTCCAATTGGAATTGTAATGGGAATAACGGTAATACTAATGCTAATACTAATGACAATAAAACACGTTTATCTTGTTGCATGTATGTTGTTGTTGTTGTTGTTTTTTTTTTGTATTTTTCTTTTATTTTTTTATATTTATTTTTTATTATTATTTTGTTTGTTTGTTTGTTTGTTGGTTTTTTTAGTAATAATTTTTATTTAATTTCCTTTGTTTTGTTGTTGTTTAATTAATTTTAATATAATTGCAGTGACATGAGGTGTTGTTGCTTCATCGTTAAATTTATATTTATTTATATATATATATATATATATATATGTATATATATACATATATATATATACATTTATATATATGCTTGTTCTTTATTCCTTTGTTTGTATCGCTTGCCGTGTTTTTGTTTGCATTTAAATTTAATTAACTATAATTAATATTGCTTTTGCGTATAATTCATTCAAAAAACAGCTAAACAAACCCAAAAAAAAAATCAATTATATATATGTATATACATATATATATATATATATATATATTTGTATCGGTATATAAGGACAAACAAACTGCGCTACAAATCTTTGTTTTTTTTGTTTTTTCAATATTTTTCATATTAATTTTTGTCGAATATTTGTGTGTGTGCGTGTGTGTGGGCAGGTGAATGAGTGCGTGTGTGTGTGTGTGGAGGGGCTGGGGGCTGTATTAGCTGCGTCTTGTCGCTCTAAACTTATGCGAGGAACATGTGTTGAATGCCATTTAATAAGTTGCTTAATATAAAAAAAAAATTGATTTATATATACGATATATATACATATACACGATATATATATACGTATGTCATAGCATTAAAATAAAACACACACACTAATATAATACTAAGTAGCTATTCCGAGTCTGTTCTAAAGAATTATAATTATACAAAAAAAAAGTGTCTTGTTCTTTGGTTTTAGAACTTAAAAATTAGCAAAAAAAAAAAAAAATAGTAAAAAAACTCTATATGAGAACTTGTTTTATAGGATGAAAGAGTTCTATATATGCTGCATTATAACTGGCTCTGTGTGTGTGTGTGTGTGTGTGTGTGTGGGTGTAACTCGCTGCTACTGAGTGTCTATAAGAACAATAATAAGAAGAAGAAGAAGTAGTAGAAGCGGCGTAAACATTTTGGTCGAGGCAGCTCTGAAACCCGCTGGGGCTGGGTGAGGGGCTGTTAGGGGGTGGTGCGTGGGGCGTGGGGCGTTACCTCTCGAGGACTTGTTCCAAATGAATATAAATTATGCATTTCGCTTTCATGGATGTTACGGTACACGGTACTTAAGAACTACATAAATTAATTTAATTATAGTTTTTTCTTCGCATTTTACGCAATTTTTTCATTAGATTTTTTGTTGTTGTTGTTTATTTTCATTATATTTTTATTTTTATTTGTATTTGTATGTTTTTTTTTTATATATATATATATTTTTTGCATTTTTTCTTTTAGCTTATTTCAATCAATTTACGAATACTAAAAAAAAATTGTTCATCCTAAGACTAAGAAAAAAAATTTACGCATTTCGCTTGCTTTTGTTTTTGTTATTTTTTTTGTTTGTTTTTTTTTTGCTTCTTTTTTTTGTTTGTTAAAGGTTACATTGTATTTAGATTTGTGTGTGTATGAGTGTGTGTGTGTATATATATATATATATATGGGCGCCATCTTTGATGTTGCTTCAATCAATATCAATATATGTATATAGATATATATATATATATGTGTGTGTATATATGTTATATATATATATATATATATAAATTTGTCTGCGCTTTCAACTTTCGCTCTGTCTCTCTCTGTGTCTCTTTATCTTTGCTATATAGTAAATATATATACATAGATGTATATATATATAAGTGTTGTGTGTGTGTGGGTTGCATATATACATAAATATACATACATACATACATACATATATATATTTATATATAATCTGCCTAAGTGCTAAAAAGTGTTTTGTGGGTTTTATATTCTTCTTGTTTTTTTGTTTTTAGCTGTTTTTAGCTGTTTTTAGCTGCAACTAATTGCAAGAGCACTGGGCCACGTTTAAGGAAACGAAACGAAAAAAAAATACATATAGTAAACAAATCTAGTATCTGTCTGTCGCTGTCTGACACGCCTCTCTCTCGCTCTCTCGCTCTCTCTCACTGTCTGTGTCCCTCTTTAAACTAGGTTTTAAAAGCTGGCGGGTCCTGCGCATCACAAACAGGCGTTGCTTACATTAAATATAAAAAAAAAAAAAAAAAAGTAGATATATATATATATATATATTGCCGATATATATCGGCTTACTATAACTATGCGCAAAGCGACCCGCAACGTCTCTAGGCTCTATAGGGTATTACGTGCGTGTATATATGTGTGTGTTAGTGTGTGTGTGTGTGGGTGTGGGTGTGGACTCTATGCTATATGCTACAATGCCTATATAGAACGCTGGCGCTATTTACACTGTTTAGCAGTGTTGGTTAACTGCTGACGCTGGCCAAGGCCATCGGCATTGCACGCTAAAGCTGCTGCAGCTGCACCGTTTGCGGTCAGACATCGACGTCCAGATCGATCACCGAGCTGCGATCGTGCTCGTCGTCCTCGTCGTCGTCCAGCTCGTTGGGGCCGCCCTCCTCGCAGTCGGAGCGGCCGTCCTGTAATTGTCACTGATCCGTCCCAGCCGACGTCCCGTGGTGCGCGCCGTGCGTCAGCCCGTGCGGATGTCCGTGCGGATGTGTGTGCGGATGTGTGTGCGGATGATGCGCCTGTGTGTGATGCTGCAGCTGCGACGTCTCCTCCGACAGCAGCGAGGCGGCCGCTGCTGCTGCTGCCGCCGCCGCTGCCGCCGCCGCCGCCGCTGCTGCCGCGCTGCCATTGTGCTGCACCTCCAGCCCGTTGACCATCTTCTCCATGCTCTTCAGCTCCGACGGCGAGTGCTGCGACTGTCGCTTCAGCAGCGACGGCGGCGTCGTCGGCGACATTGATATGGGCCGCGTGGGCGGCGAGTGCGAGGAGGCGCGCGGTCTCGGACTGGAGCTCAGGCTGCGCGGTCCATTGTCCAGGCCCAGGCCACCGCCACCGCCGCCTCCGGCCCCGCCTCCTGCAGAGGGCAGCAGATTGGGCGGCGCAGCTGCGTCGGCGCTGCCGTTGCCGCCGCTGCGATTCGCGTTCGAGCCGGGCGTCACCGCGTCAAAGGCCGAGCCCAGGCTGCCCGGCAGGCTGTACGGCGAGAAGCGATGACTCTTCAGGCCCTGCAGCGGCGAGACGGGCGTGTGGCCAGCCGCCGCGTAGGCGTGGCCGAACAGCGCCGGATGCTGGGCGGCCAGCGCGAGCTGCGCGTTGAACAGCAGGCCCGGATTGAGTCCAGCCGGATTCATGGCGGCGGCCGCAGCCGGATTGTGCAGCAGGCCCAGGTGCGGCGGCGGATAGAGGCCGTGCGGATAGAGGTAAGGCAACAGATGCGGCGACGGGTGTATGGGCGGGCCCACTGAGATGTTCGGCGACGGATAGCTGCCGGCCGCATTCAGGCCGGCCGCTGCCGCTGCCGCCGCAGCAGCTGCGCCGCCGCCGACGCCCTCCTTGGGGCTGCCCGTCGAGGTGGGCCGAAAGGCACCGCCGGTGCTGCCGCCGACGCTCTCCGAGCAGCTCGAGTCGCTGCCGTCGCGCTCCACGTCGTCCGCCTGCAGCCGGCGCCGCAGTGCATCCTCCGCATTGGCCGCGGCCGCGTGCTCGCCGGCGCCAGCGCCAGCCAAGTGATTGAACCAGGCGGCCAGAGCTGCTGGCAGAGAGTGGTGAGTGGAGAGTGGATGAAATGAAACGAGAAGAGAGAGAAGCGAGAAATTTGCTCAGTTAGAGATGCAGGCGGAATCAAGGAGCAGCAGCAGCTGGGAGTGGCTAGCTGAGGTGGTTTGGCTTGCTTACCCGAATGCTGGTGCGCGTGCATCTGCTGCAGCGAGTGGCTCAGGGGCAGCAGCGGACTCTGCGGCGGCCCCACCACATCCAGCAGCTTGTCGTCGTCGTCCTGCTGGTTGTCCAGCAGCGCAGCCGCGTGCGCCGGATGCAGATGCGGCGGTCGCCCGGCGTGGCCCAAGTGGAGCGGCGCTCGGGAGCTGCTCACGTGCGTGGGATTCAGTTTGTCCGAGTCGGACCCTCGATTGGACATCAGCGCCTGCCTGTAACAACAGTTGTACGAGAACACGAAACAAATTAGAACATCCAATTGTCTAGGCCGAAGCGAGAGCAATGATATAGATCAAGGATTATTGATCAAGGATTTCTGATCGAGGATTGTTGATAAAAGGTTATTGATACAAAATTATTGATTAATGATCATAGATCAAGGATTATTGATCAAGGATTCTTGCAAAAGAATGATCTTACAAAAGAATTATTGATCAAAAAATTATTGATATAGGATTATAGATAAAGGATTATTGATAAAGGATTATTGATAACAAAATTTTAAGCAAGGATTATTGATAAAGGATTATAGATCGAGGATGTCGGAAATAGCATCTCAATTGAGATTGCAGCTACATCTGCTGCTGTTGCTGAGCATCTCAAGAAAGATCTAGATTTGCCTATGAGGTGATACCTAGCTGCTTATCTAACACATTTCCTATGTAGCTCCTATGACTCCGGATGGCATATTTAAATGGATCAAGCATGCTAGGAATGTAGTCATGCCTGGATAAATGGGAGATACTTATCTATTACACCATCTCCCATGAAAAGATAAAGAGAGTAATCCCAAAACTGCCTAAGACACTTCCTAGACAACGCCTAAGACTCTAGATGCTATAGAACTCTCTCTTTCTGTCTCTCTCTCTCCCACTGAGACAGCTCAGCTCTTGGGGTCACTCGATTACACGGAAAGTGAATAATGTAAATTGCAAATTGAAAAACCGAATTGTAATCGGAAATTTTGGAACACGCTCCGGCCGCAAGCGCTTCGCGCTTTTGACATTGTTTTTCCTCTGTCCACGGTGCATTAGGCTTTTTGGATAGACGTGGCTCTGGCATAATATTTTCGCTAGCAGGAATATCTGTTAAATGATAAAACGACGCTGCCGGCATATGAATGAGGGGCGGGACAGGCGGGCGGTTTTTGGACTGGTTGGGGATTGCCGTACAGCCGGAACCTTAATTGAAATGTAACAATGGCAGGCGGAAACAGCCGGCAGTTTGTGTCTGGGCCGACAATGAAATTGAAAAATAATTCAAAACACGTTAGTGTAATTTAGTGTCTACACTGGCCTCGACTCGCACTGCCCCGTAAGCTCCGACAAATATACACCGCATCTCCGTCCCGGCCCGCCTCCAGTGCGCCGCCCTTTGCCAAAAACTACGTCCGTGCATTTTCTACGTTTATTTTTTTGTTGTTCACACATCAAAGCAACGCTGCCAGCGCCAGGCCCCGTGTTCGCAAATTGGGCAATTTACTAGCATAGAGAGAGAGAGAGAGCGAGAGAGAGGGAGATGGCTTCATGTGTGTATCATTATCACAGCAACCTCTGGGGCCGGAACCACCCATAGACAGGAGTTAGCAATTTCGCCACAGGCGTCTTCTTTTACACTTAACTGTTTTTCCACGTATTTCGCAGCACCTGTATGTGCGTGTGTGTGTGTGTGTGTGTGTGTGTGTGTGTGTGTGTGTGTGTGTGTTGTGTATATACCTAATTTAATAGCAAATCAATTTGTGTTAATCTAGCCAGCGCTGCGAGCCCACCCACTTAACAGCTGAGTCGAACCACTAGCGCGCCTAACGATATTTAGCGGGCGCCCAAAATGGGGCGCTATTAAGCTAATTTTTATTTGAAAACTCATAGTAAGAATAAGAGAGAATAGTCAAGCCTGAAATCTAAAAAAAAGATTCTCACTAGCAGCAAATTAAAGCTGAGATGTTAATGAGGCTCAAGGGAAATACTAGAATAAGAACCAGCTCTGGTGTTTCCTAATAAATATATTAAACAAAAACCTATATACACATTTTCCTTTTGGTATATATAAAATAAATAAACAAAAAAATATATATACTTAAGTTTGAGTTGACGTAGTGAAGAGAGAGAAGAAGATGTTTCTCAATTGATTCTAGCATATTTGTTATATGATGATACCATATCAAATGATATTTTCTATTGAAGTTGGTATTCAAATAAAACATTGCAGCATGATATACATAAAGAAGATGGAAAATGAAAAAAAGCTAATATTTTGTAAAATTTTTAAAAATGTTTTTTGTGCATTTTTCTTTTTATTTGTTTCTATTTATTTTCTAAATTTTTCAAGCTATGCAAAACATATCTTAAGGTTCTCTGTATATGAGATATAGCTACAATAGATAAGATCAACAGGAACTATACGTTAAACTACAAGTTAAAGCTACCTTTGGGCCCACTCGTCTGGCGCTGAACCGCTCCTGTGTCTCACATGCAACTCAACCATAAATTTCCAACACTCGCACAAAGGGCAACTAAGACGTTTATCTTGGCTTTTGTGGGGGGCGGGGGCGGTTGCGGAGGCGTGGCAAATGGCGCTGCTCTGTAATTTTTGAATTATATCTAAATGTGCGGCTAAAACCAGTTCCACACACACGCCCACGCCCAGCCACGCCCAGCACAACATTGGCAAATTAACAGAGAGGAAGGGAGAGAGAGAGAGGGAGACTGATAGAGAGAGACAAAGAGATAGAGGAAGAGCGAAAGAAATAAAAAAAAAGTGCGCCAATTGTCAACTAACGCCTGCAGCTATTTGTCTGCAACAGCAGGAGGCGGCGCGGTGCGGGGGGTGTGAGAGTGTGGCAAATAAATATGAAAAGGAATTTCAATTGCTGCCAGCTTCTCAACTGCTGCTGCTGCTGCTGCGACGGCTGCTGCTGCTGCTGCCGCTGTTAAAACGGTTTTCACTTTAGATTTCCGCTGCGCCCGCGGGCAATGCAAAAGCAATTGCAAAGAGTTTGCCAAGTGCCCAGAGGCAGGAGCAGCAGCAGCAGCAGGAGCAGGGGCAGTGGCAGGGGCAGGCAGAGTAGCCACTCTAGCGCTAGCTACGGCCGGGCTTTGCCAGAGATGAATATCATTCCGGCGGAAGTTGCGCAGTTAAGCTGCGAGAGGGTTGCGGCTCTGCGGCGACATAGTTGCCACCAATTAGCGCCGCTTGCTGTGAGCTGTGACACCCAAGTCGCAGGACGAAAATGTCGTCATGGCATTGTTTGTGTTGTTGTTGTTGTTGTTGTTGTTGCTGCTGCTGTTACTAATGAAGCGCAGCCCAGCGGCTTGCTGCTAAAAGAGTTAACCACAAAAAGTTGCCGCCGCATTGAGCTACTTAAAAAGTGCTGCTGATTGTTGTTATTGTTGTTACTGGCAATTTGACAAAAAAAAAAAAAGAGAAAGAGAAAGAGAAAGAAAGGCGGCTAGAGTTTTGACTAAGTCGCACTAATTGCCCAGGCATTTCAGACTAATTAAAAGTCTATGCAAAAAGTTAGCTAAGCGCTTTAGCGGCTGGCAACCACCCACACTAACACAACCACCCACACACACACACACACACAATCACAAAGTCTAGTATACTTTTGAGCGTTTCTCGTTTTATTAATAATCGACGTCAAGTTGCACAGAGAAGCCCGAAACCGAAAAGCCGAAACCAAATCCGAAGCCCAGGCCAAAAAACTGACACATGACTGTCCCAGCAATGACCAGTCAAAATTTTTTGCTGCTCGTGGGCGCGGGGGGGCGTGGTAGGTGGCGCATGGGCAGCACTGTGGCTGACGTACGAATAAAAAAACAAGCAGTGCATGATTTTTGCTGACAGCCCGAGAGGCACAAGCAAATGGGGGCAACGGTGCTAGAGCCAGACAGGACGATACCCAGCAATGAACTAGCGAGAGATCAAATATAAATCAAAAGTAGAATCCATTTGGGGGCGATATCGATGCAGTGAGGAGTGATAAAAGTCATAAATGTATGGTGTATGCCATAAAAAGTATCAAAATAATGCGGAAAAGTAAAAGAAAATATATGCATTAGGGATAAAGCTCAGCATTTGCCTTTACATTAATACACAAATCGATATTTATCGCTTTTGTGTTATCGACAAGAGGTACCGAAGGAAGTAGGAGAAGAATTTACAAGTCAGAAATGATAGGAAATCAATAGCTAGTTAACTAAAAAGCTAACATGTTGCGTCTCAACTTCGATAATAATCGATTTTGCTTCTTATCAATGTAAGTGAAAAAAAACTGACTTAAGTAAATCAAAATAAAGCGAGAATATATAAAATGACATAAAAAGCATCTTAGTAAAAAGTATTTATATACAACTCATATAGTAACAGCTGGATAACATATCGATATTTATCGATTTAAAGCAAGAAAGTAAAGAAACTTGTGGGAAGAACTAAAACGAAGAAGAGAAACGTATTTATCCACAGCTAGATAACATAGTTTAAGCAAGAAAGTAAAGAAACTTATGGGAGGAACTAATAGGTGTTCGCCTTAGGTCTAGATACAATACATCCTCAAATCACAGAAAACTACAACAAACAAATACGAACAATCGATATATATAGGTTTTGAGCATATGCCAAAAGCACAGCAAATAACTTATTTAAGCCAGGCAGCTAAAAACAACTCAGCGTGCATTTCCCTGTTGGCAATTTAAATGTTTGCTGGGTATAAAAGACAGCCAGGACTGGGGGACTGAACAGACAGCTGAGCTAGGCGAGGCTAGGCTGCGATAGGTGGGACGTTGGGGCGTTGGGGCTTGTGGCTTGGCAGCTAATGCCAATCAAGGCGCTGTAATCAGTTTTACAACAACTCAACAGGAAGGGCCGCAAGTAAATTGTTTGTGTCAATGCAGCAAACAGAAGACTGATGAAGTCGTTCCTTAGCCTGTCCAAATACGCCACAGCTCATCATCGTCTTGTCATTGTCAGTCACAGAGAGAGAGAGAGGGGGATACTGAGCGAAAATTGATTTGTAACGTTTAGCAAAACGTTGAGCCAGCTATTAAATGTCATTCATCATTATGCTAAGTCAGGGCAGATTGGAAGCGAAGCGACTGCAGCCTGTGGCGATGGCCGGAAACCGGAACCAGTCCCTGTCCCAGTCCCAGTCCCACTCTCAGTCCACTCCCCCGCCGACGATGTTGACTTTTGGTTATCCTTCGCAAAAACAATTGTGGAAAAAAGTCAAAAGCATTTTGATCAGCGCCCACGCTGTCGGCCGACCAAATCGACCAACAGGAAATTGAAATCAATCCATCAATATGGATTACAGGCGCTCAGCTGGAGAGCTGGGCCAGCAGAGGCTGACTCTCTCTATATATATAGACATATCGAGAGTGGGGCGGCCTGGCCCGACCAAGGTGCCAGTCATCATCCTCATCATTACCATCGGCATCATTGTGTTGACTTTGTGGCCACTTGGCCTCCAGCCGAGAGTCGATGTTAGCCATCAGCCGCAATACGCCCCCTCGGCCCATTGGCGCTTTGTATGACTTGCAATTTGACAAGCAGCAGGCTAATTAGTTCCGCACAGATTTGACAAAAATTAATGTCTGCTAATCAAGCTACAGCAGAGATACAGATACAGAAACAGATACAGAGACAGATACAACCACAGATAGAGGACGAGCTAGACAAACGAGCCATGGCCCGCTGCTAGCAAATGGGAAAACAAACCAAATTCCCAAATTCCTAGCTGAATGTGAAGTGCAGCTGAAAGTGCTGATTAGTTTGCTCTTTGATTGTGTTGAATTAGATTCCAAGTGTCGGTCCGGGCAACGGACGGCGACACGGACTTCACTCCAGCCGGAGTTAACTTATGGACTAATTGAATCAAAAAGGTCCTTTGCACAGGATTACACAAAACAGAGTTGCAGCATTAACTAGACTGGAGAGCGACTAATGAGCCAGCAGCTGCCAAGCGAATATACTTTAAAGGAAAATCACTCTAATGAGCTTTCAGGAGAGAGCAGATAAATTGCACTCCAAGCTTGGAATGAAGTTGTCATAGTCTTAACTAAGTAGAAACTTACAGGTTTTTTCCGAAAAAAAAAATCCTATGTAGACTTATATAACCTTACGTCTAACATCCTCTAACTTTTTCTAAGACAACACTAGCTGTTGTTGAGTCAAATAGAATTCTATATATTATTGATCTACCTCTCAGAGTCTATATTCCATCAACTTTAGTATCGAACTCTCATCCTCTGCAAAGAAGAGACTTGAAGGCAACTCCAGCTGTTGCTGAGTCAAATCAAATGCTGTCTACTATTGAGCCACATCTCGGAGTTTATATTCTATTATCTTGAGGACTTGCTCTGAGGCAACTCTAGCTATTTTCAAGTCAAATTCAATTCTATCTATTTTTGATCCAACTTTCTGACTCTAAAGTCCTTCACTTTTAATATCAAGTTCACATCATACGGAAACAAACTAGTTATTTTCAATTCGAATCCTTTTCTATCTACTATTATTCCACCTCTCACAATCTACATATTCCTTCAACTTTCGACGCTGCTTAACACTAGTGATACTCACTTCTTTTCCCGTTTGCCAGCACCAGTATCACGAAAGCCCTTCGCAAAGGGATTGTTGTCAATTTTCAGCTGAGTTATCTGCGAATGTTCAGAGAATGTGTTTAGTTATATTTTCATATTCCTGGATTATCATATATCTAAATATAGATATATTTATATATAGTTTACCTTCTCATTTTGATATGCAGTCACGGCTATGAACTCCGTCTCCTTGAACACGTACGTGCGAAACGTGGAATATGGTAGCTTCAAGATATCGTTGGCTCGCACCAAATGAAAGCGCGGCTGATATTTATGCATTGAGTTCAGTATTGTCTATAGGGCGAACGAAAGAGATGGCCAAAGAGAAAGAGAGCATAAGATTAGTTAGCTTAGCATGCAAAATGCAATGGGACGAAAAAAAAAAAACAAAACACAAAAAAAAGAAGAAGAAAAATAAAGAAAAGCACGGCACAAAGTATTCCGTTTTGGCGGCAGTAACTTGACAAAACTTGACAGGCTCAAACAGAGGCACACACACAACACACACACACACACACACACACACACACACACACATGTCTTTGAGTTGAGCTGTGGCAAAGATATTGCAAATGGCTGTGGACTGTGGCAAGTCGGCGACATTCCTGTAGGCGACCACCCACCAAAGTGCACGAGTGCTGCCAGAGAGGGAGAGAGAGGGATGGAGCAGGGGCCGCGGGGAGTGGCCAGAAGTTTTGTCATAAAATATGAATTTGTCTGCAGCGAGCAGAGACGCAGCCGCGAGACCCCCCAAGCAACGACATGCGCGACTGTTGCAAAAGGAACACCTTTTTAATTACCATAACTCGTCGAATCGACTTCGATTAAAACGACAACAGCAACCGAAACGAACGAACGAAGGAACGAGCGACGGACCGCAGCTCTAGTCTAGGCTGTAAAGGCTCCATAGACCTGGCCACAGTCTGAGGTCTGTGGCTTGTTTTCGGTTCTTGCTGCTGCGTGCGGACCTCACAAGCTGCCGTTGCTGTTGCCGAGTCTGGCAACGCCATTTTGTTCATGTAATTTAAAAAGAAAACAAGCTGCGACTTTGACTCAGACTTAGACTTTAGGCTGTAGCTCTAGCTGCCTACACTGTTGCTGCTGTTGCTGCTGTTGCTGCTGTTGCTGCTGTTGCTGTTGCTGATGGCGACAGCAACAGCAACAACTGGTTGGCTATATTGTGTGTATCTTGTATCTGCGCTTGATTTGCACGCCCTCTCCCTCGCCCTCTGTCTCTGTCTCTCTCTGGCTTAGACCACCAATGGCGATTGCGGTGTCATGCACACAAAGGTGTGACTAATAAGATGCTTGTGGTTGTTGCTCATGTTGTCAGCATTATAATTGTATGTATAGCAGAACGCTTGTGTTGGCCGTGTTAACGCTTCAGAAGTGCTGAATACAACTAAATAATGCGACAAAGCGCAGGCCAGACTAAACGAAACAGATCGCGCTGCAAGACAGAAGGAAGCAGCACAAAGCACAAAGCAAAAGCGCATAAGCAGCAATAGTTGCTCGAAGGTGTGGAAGGTGTGCTGCGAGTGAAGCAAGACAAGTACGTGGCACAGCGCAGAGCAGCGAGTGCGAGTGCGAGCCAAGACTGACAATGTATGTGGAGTGCTACAAGTTAATTACAAGGCGTCAGACAACAGAGAGTGAAAAGTTCAACTGAAGCAGCCAAGGGTGGACCTATGTGTAGATACAATGAATAATGTGAGTAGTGCAACAACGAGTAGAAAAAGAATGGATAGAGAAGCACTGTGTAGAGATATAACGAGTAGACCTATAACGAGTAAAGCTATAATGAGTAGAGCTATAATAAGTAGAACAATAATGGATAGACAAGCAAGCAATGTATAGAATTCTTATGAGTAGAGATAGAATGAGTAGAGCTACAACGAGTACATATATAAGAAGTAAAGTACACAGCAAGTAATGATGCAATAAATAAAACTACAATTAGTAAAGTAGATTAGAGCTAAGGTAGAATGAGTGACGATACGTGCAACTGCAACGAGTAAATTTGCAAAGAGTACAGCTACATTGTCTAAAATATGCAACGAGTGGCACCAAATGAAGGTCCATGAACAACAAGTGTTGCGAGGAGAGAGTAGAGCCATCGTCGAAAAGATGTCAACTAAACTCAACGAGTAACTGAAGACAGTGACGAGTAATACTGCAACGAGTTCAGATGTAACTATTGTAGTAGAGCAACAACGAGTGGGCTAACAGACACCTGAATTGGTAAGGTAATCAAAAGACAAGATAAAATTCCCATTTCGAAGAAGCTCGTAAAATCGTAAATTAAAATATTTTCACACGCCGCAGCAACAGCTAGGCACGACTCGTCAATTTGAGTGGTCTACTCGTTGACGTGTCACGTTAATTAATGTGAATAGTATAACGACTAAGCGCTAAATGCGCTGCCATTAATTCATGCACTGTCTCCCTGTCCGTCTGTGTGTGTCTTTTATTGCCTGGCCAAAAAGGCCGAAGGCTGAAAAACTGATTAATTGCCGGCGTCGCCATTTTGGAGCCCGCCACACTCGCTGCAGTCGGCTGACTGGCGGACTGGCGTACTGCACACGGCAATTGGAAACGCAATTGCCTCCGACTCGAACCGATTTGGGCTGGCTTTAAAAGGCAAACACAGCTTATTGGCAAGCCTCATCAATCAAATTGCCGAGCTAAACCGAGCCGAGCCAAGCCGAGCTGAGCAGAACTGAGCTGAGCTGAAAGAGTCGCAATCGCTGCTTAGTCCATAAATCGTCGTCGAAGTCGTTTAGCTAATTTGCTTTAAATTTATTAACGCATAAATTCATTCAACAACATCAACTGAATTACTCGTTGCGCGTCTAGAATTTATTGATAAAAACAATTTGCATTATTACAGCTCAGTCTCTACTCCTCCCTCTCTCTATCTGTCTCTCTCTCTCTGTCTCTCTCTTGCCAAAGGCGCAAAATTGTCATTTAAAATGTCATTCGACGACAAGTCGAGTTTGAATTGCGATTTAAATGAAAATAACCGTGAAGATAGCCATAAAAAATAATATAATATGTGCATGCAGCGCAGCAATGCGTGTTGCTGTTGTTGCAGTTGTTGCTGCTGCATTTCAGTTTTTTTCAAATGGGCATAAACAAGTCTAATTAGACATGAAGTGCGATTACACGGACGCCACGCAGTCGTCGTCGTCGTCGTCGTCACACAACAAGCAACAAATCAGCAACAGTTGCTGTTGCTGCCAGACAAAAGACAGACAGCTCGAGTTTCTGCTGATGCTGTTGCTGTTGCTGCTGCTGCTGTTTGTGATTTTATTCGCTGATTGAATTGATTGGCAAGCAGCTCTAATGCAATTATGCGTCAAATATTGTCTACGCTTTTTGTTGCTTTATAGCATTGCGGGCCAGCAACTAATGCAAAATTCAGCAACTGTTGCTCTGGCATTGCGGCACGTCTCTAAGCTGCTCGCGGCTGCTGCTGCTGCTGCTGCACCAGTTGGTCAACACCAATCCAATCCAATCCATGGGCCACTTAATCACTCTATATATCGCCCGGGTGACAAACTGATTGAGCCGCGCCGGCAGCAACAACCAAAAAAGGCAGCAGCAATTTTGGTGTTGTTGCTGTTGCTTCTGTTGCTGTTGCTGCGTAGCCTCTACGTGCTGTTGCCGTTGGGGCCGCATCTTTCGCGCTGCTCAATTGCCCACCTCCAGCCTGCCCGTCCGCCCGCCTCTCCGTCTGCCCTGCGCTGCCTGTGACACGTTTGTTTTGGGCTTTTGCGTGTTGATTGCTGCTGTTGCTGCTGCTGTTGCTGTTGTAGTTGCTGTTGTTGCGATTGCTGTCGCTGCTGCTGTTGCACACTCATTGTTGGCATATTATCACATAATTTAACTGATGATGGCACCGCAGTTGCTTTTGCTGTTGCTGTTGCTGTGTGATTGCTGTCGTCGGCTTTGTTGTTGCTGTTGCTGTTCATGTTGCTGTCGTCCGGCGGCAAGTGTTGTTGTTGTCGGTTGGCGTGCTGCTTAATTGAATGATCACTCACACTTTGATTTGGCATGTTTTGTTCACATGCAACCAGCAGCGCGGCAACAGCAAAAAAACGGACGATCGCTAACGGTTATCGACAGTTGCATCAACTACCACAGCGATATCTCCACTTGATCGTGACTGAATGCCAGCAACAACAACGTTAACATCCACAACAACAACAGCAACAACTGCCTCAAATTATAGCGACTAGTTGCAATGTTCTGCTATTTGAGTAGCTGCGAAAATCTAAAATGTCGTGCAGGCATGTAAATCGCTCTGGGCACTAATATAGTCTGTT
Source organism: Drosophila meridionalis (assembly GCA_035045145.1). Lineage (NCBI taxonomy): Eukaryota > Metazoa > Arthropoda > Insecta > Diptera > Drosophilidae > Drosophila > Drosophila meridionalis. The sequence continues at coordinate 5,300,411 of JAWNPG010000009.1, read as the reverse complement.
TATCGATATATCGATTAACTGGCGAGCGTGTTCGAGCTCTGTGCTAATTGCTCGCCGGGACATTGTTGCTGCAAACTTGATTTCTGATTATGGCTCGGATTCGCATTTACACTTGTTCGGCTAGTAATTGCGCTTCAGTAATATGGAGAAGCGAGAAAAGCCGATAAAGATTTATCGATAACTACTAATTTACTGAGCTAGATAATTGATTAACGCTATAGTTGAGCCACTTGGAAATTGCACTAGATATGCACATAAATAGTGATGTTATCGGCACTTGTCGAATTTATCGATAATCGAGATACTAAATGACTAGCTTACGCTGTTTAACATATTTGACACTACAATGATTGATGACTGCTTTACATATAAATAAATTAAACGCCACATCGATTGTTATCGATAAGTAAGTGTTATATGTATGTGTTTAAGCCATTTATAGATATTCAATTGTTGGTTAAATAAAGCTGGTCCCAATAAATCTATAGATATAAATGAAAGGCAATAAATAAAGAAAATCCATCTATTCTTTAATATATCAATAATTATCGGTTGGTAAGTAACATGAAACTTAGGCTTAAAGATATTCAGACTAGCACTGTGATCGATATATCGATAACATTTTCGAACGATAGCAAAATGTATCGATATGCAATGCTTATCGATAACTCAGTAATGCTCAATCGAACAAGTGTTTGCGTAAGCGAGCAATAAATTTGGCAATTGAACTGTCTCCAGTCGTAGCCGCAGTCGCTTAAGCCCAGTTCTAAGGCGCCGCTGAACGTCGCTAATCTTTGGCTTGCTCTCACACAGTCCACAATCCGCAGTTGTCGCAGTGTTGCTCAGTTGTTGGCTGGCTGCTCAATTAGGCAACACGGGCAACTGGCAGGCGGTTCGACGCTGTGCGAGGGGCTGCTTCCAAAACCATTTTCGGCTACCTGTTGACCAATTATGGACATAATTGAAGGCGCCGACAACGACGATCACGATCATCATCATGCCGATGATGATGATGACAATGACGTTGTCGCCTGTTGGAGTAAATGGGAACTCGGCATATATTGACTAAGCATTTGGGATTTTATGAAGCTGTCGCTGGATTGTCTTAAGCTGCTTTCCGAAAGCTAAATCGATATGCATATTGAGCGATCTATACCATAAAGATCAACACGAAACGCGGCCCGAAACATGTCTTAATTAAGCCAAGTCTAAAGCAGCCGAGGGGCTGGGGGGAACGGAGCGGGCACGCAGGTGTAGATGGAGCGGCGACCCACCATGCAGCGACTCTTTAATATTCATCTCTAAATTATGCATATTTTTATGGTCGCAGCCAAAGAGCACAAAGACAAAAGCTACAAAATACGAGCCATATCAAAGAATATTGGCCTGATTCGACAGAAACGCCACCCAGGCGTTAATTTTACCGATGCCCTGTGGGTCAGTAGACAAGTAGATTGGGTACATCTGTGATTAGAGTTGGAATGACTAATCGAAGTACGTTTAATATTATGTTAAACATATTATATATGAGATATAAGACAGAAGAGTTAAGATTCTGTGTTGTTATTTTATCTTCATAAGCTTAAAACTTTAGTTCATTAAAGTATCTCAGAGTTGCATTGATAATCAGGCATAGATAATGTTTATAGTGAGTGAGGCAAAGTATTCTAGTGCTGTACGGGGTATGCGTTGGAACACAACTGCATCTGAAAGCTATTGATGCTAAAGTAGAGACTATCAGTCAGAAGTTTTTCATTAATATACAGGGTATGCATTGGTCGCATACGCAACTGAATGTTATAGATGATTAACAGAAATTGTTTTGGATTAATATACAGAGTATGCACTAGTCGTTCATGCATGTAAGAGCTCTTAATGATCAGTCAGAAACTATACTTTATTAATATACAGGGTATGTATGCATTGGTCGCATATGCAACTGAATGTTAGCTCTTAGTAGTTGTTGCTTAAAAACTTCCCTCTCTCTCTCTCTCTCTCTCTCTCTCTCTTTTTTCTCCTTCATTCAGTCTCTGATTTGTTTTTGACTCTTGTCACAACTCTCACGCTGCCGCAGCAGCAGCCGTCTAGCCAACAAGTTTATGGACATTTCATTTAAATAATGTCAAAATTTATTTACAATTTATAACAATTCTTTTGAGCCGCTGCTGCTCCTGCTGCTGCTGTTGTTGCTGCTATCTTTTGGTGGTCGTCGTTGAAAATGTTAATTAAATGGATTTACATTTTAATGACAACACGAAGCGAAACAGCAGCCCGGCAACAGATTGAGATACAGCCAGGCAAGAGAGTTGTTGCCCCACACACACACACACACACACACACATACACGGAGGCAGCTGCCCCCGACTTGGCTCCAGTTGTCTCGCCTGGTGTCCAGCGCCTGGGCTCCGTTCTGGCTTCGTCCATTTTTGGTGGCGTCTGTGCGACGGTCAACGACGGCAGCCAATTGCAAATTTGCTTAACAAAATGGGCGGCGTTTGCAGACAGTCAGACAGAGAGAAAGAGGGAGAGAGAGAAAGGGATAGAGAGAGAGAGGGAGAGACAATGGGCAGGCAACATTTGGGGGCACTTTCAACAAAGTTGCAGCTAATGATGCCTGGACTCAACTGCTGCGACTGCGCAGAGATTTTGCCGTATGCAAATCGCTGTCTCCGAGCATGCACTCGCCATACCCTCCATGCCTGTCCTCACCTGCCCCTCCCACCTGTGCCCCCGCTGCCATTGATGGCGTCACAGTCGATTGAGCTTTTGAATTTGTATTTGCTTTTATTTGGTTTTGTAGTTTTTGGTCTTTGGATTTTGCATTTGCGTTGCGGTTCGCTGAAGCGAGCGACCAATGAGCCGAGTGAGCAAATGCTCAGTCGATAACCGATAACCGACGACTAGTGACGAGTGCAATCAAATCAAACTGATTGCAATGTTTTGTGTGTGAACAGTTATTTGAGCCGCAAGTCAATAGAAGCATAGATGACAGCATTCAATTTGCTGCTATCGATATGTTATCGATACACATATATTATTTATATGTTTATAGCAACAGCATGTATGCAGGGAGTGTCTCTATTGTTGACAAAGTTATTATTGGCATACATAATATTTAGTTGATAACAGCATTTCGATAGTTATTAATCGATAACAATGGGCATTAAATGAAATTAAATTAAAACTTATGCAATTTAATATAATTTAGCATAACAAGAGTACAGCCAACTGCGAACAATGTGACAATCGATATGTTATCGATAACACTAACTATAGAAATGTCAGCTGTATAGTGAATAAATTGTTAGATAATTATTTTCACTCATATTGAACTGAGATCGATTACTGTTTATTATATTTATCGATAATTAGGCAGCGATAAAGCAAATTCTTAATATATCTACATATTCACTGATAACTTATCGATAGCTCAGCGCCTGCTGACATATCGATAATTTGTAACATTTAGCAACGGGCTTGAGCCACTCAGGCGCAACCACTCATAATTGCATAAATATCGATACACATTTATCGCTGGCACAGAGAACGGGTCGCATCATAAATAATGCGCCGGATCGAGCCGAGCCGAGCTCGAGCGCGGGCCGATTGCCGCTTACAAATGAGCCCAGTTAGTTATGGCCATCCTGTCATAGATAAACGAGGAGCGGCTAATGGCCGGCAGCAACTAGTCAGTGCCCCACCCCCCGCCCCCACGCTGTCCGCCTCTATTTGCCGTATGACAAATATTTCAAATGGTTTCAACACTTTTGCCGCCTTTTGCCGCCGTTTGCCGCTAGCGCGCGGTTGATTTGCGTTTTATTGCAGCTAATAAATTGAATGGCGACCCACCACGCCGACCAACTATTTGCGTCGATAAGCAGCTATCGCTACCTCACTCGCACGCTTCCCTCGCCCTCTCTCTCTCTCGCCCATTGGCAGCTGGCTGTGTGTTGCATGCGGCATGCAACTTGACTGCGCGCATGCGTGTGTGCATTTCAATGCAACACTGATAAAGGTGTTCAACGCTCGATGACATTAGCACCAGCCAAATGCCGCATGCCGCATGCCGCCTGCCGCTTGCCCCATGTGGCAAACGCGCAATCAACTGGCCCGCAGAACCCACAGTTGTTGCTGCTGCTGTTGCTGCTGTTGCTGCTGTTGCTTCTGCTGTTGCTGTTGTCGTTTTGCCATATTTGTCGGCACCTTTTGTTCTTCTTTATTAAAAAGGCGAATAATCATAATAAAGAACCAACAACGTTGTTGCTGTTGTTGTTGTTGTTGTTGTCGTCCATTTAGCCACTGAGTTTTGGATGAGCAGCCGCAACCGCCAAGCGAGTTTTTGTTGCTGTTCGACTTTGGCTCTGGCTCTGGCTCTGGGCCTGGGCTTGGGCTCTGGCCTCAGCAGCTCGTTCGGTAGCTGCTAGACTTGGACATTAATCGATAACACTTGAGTATTTTTTCATGTTTCGCAGGCGAGCCATTAAGCGATTGTCCACCTCGAGTTGTTGTTGTTGCTTTTGCTGTCGTTGCTGTTGCTCTCGCTGTATATTTAGTGAAATAAAATGTGTGTCTGAATGTGTTGCTGCTCTTTAGCCTAATCTAGTTTAACAGTTCGATTAGATCCACATAATCATTCAAAATACATTTATAAATATCAATCGAGCAGGTAGACGACATAAACAGCTGAATAGATGCTCTATTGGAGGAGATAACGAATTCGCAGTATTCTCATGGGGAAAGCCATTTTCAGAGTCTTTGGTATGGGAAAGTTTTTAGTTTTATATATTTTTTAAAAGAATTTTCTTTGATCTATATAGCTGTATAGTTATCATTACTTTCTGTCTACTTGGCTGTATTATATGGTATTATACGCTTTTCCAACTTTTATTTATGTTGAATCCATATATGTAGATTATCTTTCTATATTATATTATAAATATATATTATAAGATAGACAAAAATATTGCTTTTGTATCAATTTATAAATTGATCTTATCTATCAACTTTTACCACTATACATCTGCTATATCTATCTGTCTTATCTATTTTACTTATCTACTTATGTATTTTATCTATCTTATCTATGTATCTACCATATATACCATATCTATCTACCATATTTATCACATCACATCTATCTACCATATCTATCTGCCATATTGCTCTACCTTATTCATTTAGCTATCTATCTGTCTTATCTACCGAATTCTCTTATTTATCTATTTATTATTCTTAACGAGCTGCTTTCTCTCTCGTATTTTCCAAGTATCTCATGTTTCCCTCTTACTTTCCTTAAGCATCCATACGAGTAGAGCCTTTTGGCTAATTAACTAAAAATTCATTTTTTCCATTTTATAACTTTCTTAAAGATCCATTAAAGATCATTTCTTCAGCCTGGTAGCGCACTCAGCTGTCTGTGTGGCGGCTGCTCTTCGCAGTTTTGGATGTTTCCTTCTCTTTTCTTCGCTCCTCTTTGACAATGCGACATTGGGAGCTTCTCTTGCAGCCGCTATATTTCGTGCCTATGCCCGCTGCCAATTCCTGCTGCCTTTTGGCCAGCTCCCTGACGGCTCGACTCCCTGACTCCCCTGACTCCCTGACTCCCCTGACTCCCCTGACTCCCTGACTGCCTGACTGGTTGCCTGCTTAATGAAATTCAAGTTAAAGCGTTAATGATGATACCAGCGACTGGGCTCCACTGTCCGAACCAAGCTCACACTCTGGCTCTTTGGCCATTCCCATTCCTATTCCCGATAGCCGATGTCGGGGACTGCGCCTGTTTATAGTCAACACTCGGCAATTACTAAAAGACAAATTTATTTGCACGCATGCATATGATGCGGGCTTCGAGTCCGACTCTGAGCTCTCTCCCTGGCTACTGTGCTGTGTTTTGCTGCGACTCTGTTCGTCGGCGACGTGGACAAGTGTTAAGCATAATGCAGACACACTTAGATCTGTCTTGGGCGGGATTGCGACAGGGGCAGAGGCCTTAATTGAAGTGCGGCCGCGTCGCCTCATTGGCGTTAAGTGTCGATAAATTAAGCATACGCAATGTGCGCCCGTCCGAACTACAGCCCCACACACACACACACACACACACACACACATACATATGAGACATACATATAAGACAGCTCTCAGTCATGGACTATCTATCCGTTGATCTGTGAACGCAGCTACTGGCGGCAGTCGATTTTTATGAATGAGCCTTTCGACTGAGCGTTCCGTTGAGAAATGTGAAAGGCATTTCTTGCCTCTGCGCATAATTTTCTGTTAATTTACAGCACATAAAAATCAACACAAAACATTTTATGTTAATGAAAATAAAAGTGGAGCCAGGTGAAAGCCCCAGCAACAGCAGCAGCAGTAGCTACTGCATCAGCATCTGCCTCTGCCTCTGCCTCTTCCTCCGACCCATCATCATCATCATCACCATCAAACAGTAGCCAAAAAGCCCTCACAGGCTCTGGCGCTGATTCAGCAGCTACCCAAAACAGATCTCAGCCGGATAGCCCCACAATTAATGATCATCGGCCGAGCGACTAATGAGCATCATTTGTACCGATCCAGGCCTAGAATCTGAGAACCAAGGTGGGATATATATATAGATACATATATATTGTATATATATAGTATGTTGTTGACCCGCCATCATGAGGCTTGGGCTTAGCTGAAATGCGTTTCACAGTGCGATCATAGGTTGCCCAAGTCGCAAAGCCTGACAAATGGAAGCTCAAAATGATACTTAAAAGCATTATAGAAGCGTGAAAGCAGGCTTAATGCATGATTAGAGCCATTCAAGCGGGCTTAAGTCAATAAAACTGTTAACGCTTGGCTCAAATGTAAAGCTAGAGGCATATGAGAGTAAAAAGCTTTTTGGGAAAAGGCTTTAAGAGCAATCAAGTAGAGCTTTAATCAATTTTAGCTGTTACAGTTAGTTTAGAATAGTTCAGAATATGCAAAGAAAGATATTCTGCAAAGCTTTTCTATTCAACATTAAGGAATAAGAAATCAAAAGCTAAAAACTTTGAAGTCTTGAAATTGTTAGGCAACCTTTAAGTTTGATAGAGCTCATGACCAGAACTTGAAGCTGTTGTAAGGCAGATAGTATATGTAAAACTCAGAAGGTGTTTCACCAATGCATTGCATAAGTTAAAAGCTCCTCAAAAGCTACTAAATTAAACTAAATATGAGAAAGTGTTCTAACAAATTAAAGCTTTGATGAATTAACTTGTCTATAAATCTTACATTAAGTATAGTTAACTTTAAATGAATATATTGTAACAAGAGCTTTAAGTATTTCAAGGCTTTTTGCTTTTGCACGTATGACATCTGAAATGTTTTTGAGAAAAGTTTAATGTACTCTTCCTGGAATCTATAAAAATTGATTGCATTTAGCCGTAGCTCAGCTTTAATAACCTGATTAAAATTTTTTATGTGAAATTTGCTGAATTTGTGAATGATATTGTTTAGAGCGCTTATCGCAGATCAACTTGGCGACGATCACAGATCACAGATCACAGATTATGGATCACGGATCATGGATCATGGATCATGGATCATGGATCACGATCAGCGCGGCTAGTGCAGTGCGTGTGTGTCTAACTGTGTGTGTGTGTGTGTGTGTATGTGTGTGTGTCATAAAAGCGAGTGCGTGTTACAGCATCCAAATGCGAGGTGTTTGATGTTGGCCGCTATCTTATCGGGACGTAAGTAGCTGAGTGCTGGTCCGGCCGGGCCCGTCACACCATTAACTTTGTTTTATAACTTAATTTTGGTCGGGGCATTCGGCGTGGCGGGGCGAGACAACAAATCGACACTTGTTTAATATTTAAATTTAAATTTTGATTATAATTTGTTGTCTCTGCGCTCCGTTTCGTTTCGTTCGTTTCGTCTCTTTTCCTTGCCTTTCCTTCGGCTCTCTTCATGGGCATTTTAATGAATGAAAACGGGGTCTGTGTGTGGGCACAGCCCCAACCGGTGGCTCCAAGACGTGACCACCACACGCTGTGCTGCTGCTGCTGCTGCCGCTTCTTCTTCTTTTTTTATAGCACTTCGACTAGGCCGGATAAGCAGCAACAGGGGCAGCATCTATTTAAGTTCTTTGCTTAATTAACGAAAGGAAAACGCAAAGCGTAGCGAAGAATGGGACATAAAAATTAATTAGCAGCACCAAAAGAACAACAACAAAAATCAAATGCATGAAAAACTCGAACTCCGACTCCATGGATGGGCCACCTGAGGCAGGTGGGCGCAGGTCATAGGTGGGCGCTGCGTGCTGGGTGGGCGTGGCTGATTATCAATGGGCTAGCCATACAAGCCAGCACGTTCAACATTTCAGATTGATTCAAAGGGGAAAAAAAGGAAACAAAGGGAACAACTTTCAAATTCAGATTTATAGAGCCAGATCAGCTTGGCGACTGATGCAGATTAAGAACATATACATACATGTATATATATAGCCAAATCCTTAACATCAAAAATAATTTTAGTCTCTATAAGCCCTATAACCAACAAAAATCGCTTTTGGTCTAAGCCATTTTGGCCTGGGATCCATCGGAATAATTCTTCCCAAAGACATTTGGCTAATTGTAGCTCTGCGAATGGAACTGGTTCAATATTTTGATCAACTCTTCAGCCAAATTCGAAGCTTTACACACGCTGTAGCATTCGAAATTGGAATTCATTCACCAAATGAGCTGCGTTTGTAATCAAATTACGTGCCCTTTGCCTAGACTTCTCCCTCTCGCTCCCTCTCCCTTTCTCTTTCTGTTTTGTGTCTTGTTTGATTTTTATTATTATTATTATTACTATTTGTATTTTTCTTTTGCTGCTCATAATTAAGTGCAAATTTATGTAAATTTCTATCGATGGGATTCAGTGAGTTGGCCCCACCGAAAATTTTCAATAGGTTCGCCCGCCCCCGAGACAGGTCGATTTACCTTACCTGTTTCTCTGTTTTTGTTGCTTTCTTGATTGCTTTTTCGTTGATTGAGGAAATTGTCGACGTTTGTCGTTTGTTCCAAATTGGCAGCTAATCAGTGGGCTAAATGCAACGGAAATCCCAAAAATGTATGCCATATGCATAAGTAGATGTGGAGAGGGAAGAGAGACGATCGCTCGCTCGCTCGCTCGCTCGCCTCAGCCCACAATTTCCGTGCGCTATGCTAATGCCTAATCTATTTAGGTGGCCCAAAGGAAAGTCAATAAGCCGTGGCCCGAAAAATATGCTCGCAGACAAAGCCAAGCAAAACAAAACAAAACACAGTCCAAAAGACGCTAATTTATAAGGTGGCTGAGCGTGCGGCAAGCTGTGTCTTTGGGGCCAACAGCTTTTGGGGCCGAGCAGCGAGCAGCGAGCAACGAGCAGCGAGCATCGAGCATCAGTTGCCCATCAAAGCCATAAAAATGTGCGTTAATAACATTGCCGCCAAAGTAAAGTTGGCAATAAAATGGCAGATTCATGTGACGATGACGAGGAGGATGACGACGATGACGATGGCGATGGCGATGGCGATGGCGACGGCGACGGCGCTGCTACCGACGCGTTTGGTGGGAAATACGACCCTGGCTATAAGTATAACAACGACAACGACAACGACAACAACGACAACGTCAATGAGCCTGCTGCTGCCGCTGCTGCTTGCAACTTGCGGGGCAATAAAATTTACGTGCCATAAATTTCCACACAAGGCTGAAGCTCGAGCTGAAGCTCGAACTGAAGCTGAGACTCGAACTGCGACTCGAACTGCGACTGCAGCAGCGGCTTTTGTAGATTCGCATTTATGCGTTTAATGATAAAGAAGAACGCAAACGACTTCGACTTCGACTGCGACTTGGACTTGGACTCAAGTAGAGCTGTCCAAGTCTCTACCTCTCCCACTCCCCCTCTCTCTCTCTCTGACTATTGCGCCTGCGTAGCGTGCTGGCAGCGGTAGCTGGCGAATGGCTAGCTTAAGTGCCGCATTGCGTTTTCCTGTTGTTGTTGCTCTGTTCGTGGCTCGACTGCGGCGCTACCGCTGGGGTGCTACCCCTACCAAAAATGTGGCCACACAGGCGACATCAACTGCACTTGGTGGTCTCCATCGATATCTCTCTCTCCCTCTCTCTCTACCTCCTTGAGTCATAAACAACTTGCAGACTGTTCAGGCGCATAGATACCCTTTAGCTAGGCAGCTACACTCGTGCATTCATTCAGAACTCGAATAGATCTTACCTTTACCAAATCTTCTTATATTTCTCAATTAATTAATACATTTCTCCGTTTTATATGGAATATGCATGTTATTATTATGAATTTTTATTATTATTTTTTCGATTATATGTAATCAATAGCAACTTTTTCAAGAGGAAGTCTGAATGAGCTATGCTGTCAAATCTGTTTCACAGGTTCAATCGGAAGACGTCGGAAAACTGACTTAAGGAGTAACACGAGCTATACACAGTCCTGATTGCGATGAGCTAACGAAGATTTGTTTATCAACTGAACTCAACTTATATTAAAGTAAGTCTAACTCAGGACGGCTTGAGTCTAGAATCAGAACATGCATGATTCTCTTCAAGTCCTAGTCTTCAAGTTCTCTTCAAATCCTATGTTGGCTAGCACTCCTCTGTATCTCTATCTACCCATATCAACTGAAAACTCCTATTGAAGCAGATCTAAAACAGGACTCGAAGCTCATCAGGTCTGATCATGCAGTCCTACTCTAGGATTATGCAATCCTATCTTAGCTAACATTGATCCTCGAGTCTGATAATGCATGATCTTATTGGTGAATCATGAGGTCCTATATTCTCTAATATAGCTCTGTATCTCTCTTTACCTATATCAACTAACAAACATTGATCATCGAGCGAAACTTATGAATGATCTTATTCAAGAATCATGAAATCCTATCTTAGCTAATATATATCTCTATCTTTCTCTACCCATATCAACTAAAAACTTCTAAGACAGAACTACATGCTCCTCGAATCTTGATCAATCAGAGATTATGCAGTCCGGCCTTGGCTTATATTACTCTGCATCCTTTTCTATCTCTCCCTCTCTCTTTCTCTCCCAGCTTCCCACTCAGCTTGTAATCAGCTAATTAACAAGTCTCGCATAGCATTGCAAATGCGTCAAATGCGCACGCGCAACTGGAATTGTCGCTGGCGATGGGAAAGGCGATTGCTGCCACACAATTGGCGTCGATTTGGTGGCAAGATTTGGCCAGCCACCGGCGGCACGCACCTCATGCAAAGCAGCAACAAAAGCTTGTTACAAAAGGACAATTCGACAGCCGCTGACGACGGCGACGACGACGTCGATGCTGGTGGCTGAGCCGGCGCCTCATTGCTCTACTCCTGATCGCGCTCCGCCGTTCGCGGCGCTGCTTGAAGATGAATGTGTGTCGTTGCCTGTTGGCTGTTGTCTGTTGTCTGCTGTCTGTTGTCGTCTTGGCGTCTTGGCGCTCGTTGCCGGTGCTTGTCAGCTCTTGTATTTTGTATGTAATTGGCTTGGCTCTTAATAGATGGGGCGCATGGGTCGCACTGCCGGCGTCACCTGTCGCCTACTGTGGACAGACCAGATTGTAGTTAACTTGCGGGTACAGCAACAGCAACAGCAACAGCATCAGCAGCAGCCATAGCAACTGCCTGGCGACGAAGACAACAACAACAACAACTTCGGCATCGGCAACCAAAAAGCCAAAGACATTTGCAAATCTTTTGTTTCTCATGTCCGATCATTTCTCATATAGGCGAGCAGGCGACGACAAGACCCCAAGACCCAGGTCCAAGACGACGACAAAGGCATACCGCAGGCGCCAGGCCCCAAAAACAAACAACCAGACAGAGAGACAGACGGACAGACAGACAGCCAGACAGACGACGACGATGGCGACCAGCGACCAGCGTCCAGCTCGAAAACGAGCTCAAAAACGAGCCGGAACGCGGGTTGCAGGAAATTTGTTCGTCTTTTTTAGCCTTTTTTTTTGGCTTGGCATTCAGAGAAACGACGACGCACGAGCTGCCACAGCGAGCGCCAGGCATGGAGGCTGCACTCGCAGTCGTGGCATTGTCTTCGCCCGAGCGACATTCAAATCTTAACTCGAAATCAACGGCCGAACGCCAGCGCCAAACAAATTCGAGCTGCCAAAATAATAAGCGCAGAGCGCAGAGCAGAAACCGCGCAGCGTCCTTAGGGCGCCCTTAGACCCCAGGCTCGTCCCAGGCTGCCGTCCAGTGGCAGGCGCTGGCGCTGCTTAGCTTTATGGACCCTCCAGTGGGCAAAGAGACAAATGCGTCGTCGTCGTCGTCGTGAAGGTCGAACGGCTAACGCCAGTCGCCAGCAGGACTCGGGGGGGAGGCAGCTGGAGACCGGACCACGTTGCCTGCAGATAAGAAATTTTTGCTGAAAACTCGTGCGCGCGCAAAAAGGAAGCGACAGCAAAGAAGTTTTGTCCTCTTCTTCTTCTCATTTTATTTGTTGTTTTTGGAGCTAAAAAGTTGCGACCGGTTTCATATTGATGACGACGATTTTGGCGAATGAGGCCTGCCTGCTGCCTGCTGCCGCTGCCTGCTGCCTGCATAAAATTTGTTTGCCCTGAGAAACAGCAAGGGGCAAGCGAACGGAGACAGAGTCGGAGACAGCGACAGAGACAGAGATAGAGAAACAGAAACAGAATCAATTCCCAGTCTCAGACGCAGACCCCATTCAGGTCTCTGTTCTGCGGCTCGGTTATGTTTTTGCTGCTGCTGCCTCTTCTGCTTCTGCTTCTGCTTCTTCTTTTTTCTTTTTGGCATACAAATTGGCTAAGAACGGCGTCGGTAGCGGCGCATTTTAGATGGCTATCAGTAAATAGAACACAAATGAAATTCATCGATAGAAATCGAAATCGCAACAGCAGCAGCAGCAGCAGCAGCAACGGGGGCGGTTGCGACAAATCAAAAGAGAAAGAGAGAAGCAGCAGAAGAAGAAGCAGGAGAAGAAGCAGCAGCAGCAGCATAAAGGGGTTCGAACCACGGCCCGTTAAGAGTCTCTTTGCGGGCAGACAACGTTGTCGTTGTCGCTGTCGTTGTTGTCGCTGTTGTTGGTGTTGTTGGTGCTGTTGGTGTCGTGGCAACCATGTGATGGAGTACACATGTTGCCGTGCACTTCTGGGCTGGCACGACAGCAACAGCAGCAGCAGCTCAGCCAGTGGGCGGCCCCAACGTGTTTGACCTTTGCACCAGGCACCTAGCTTACCTGTCCACCCTGGTCCGTACCCATACCCGTCCCCAATCCCCGTTCCCGTTCCCGTTCCGGGCAACGGCAGCAAAATGGCTTAAAATTACAAGCAATACAACACTTAGCACCGCCGGGCACCACCACAGTAGTTGCGCTCCGCCAGACAGCCTAACCTATCAGAACTTGAGCTCGGCTCGACGGGCGGCCACAATGGCCGACCGAGCTCCTGGGGGGGTTGAGAGCGAACAAGAGAGAGAGAGAGAGAGAGAGAGAGAGAGAGAGAGAGTGAGAGAGGAATATGAGCAATGTTGGAAAGTTTCAGAATTGCGCGCCAGATGCCAGGCGATAAGCGAATCGCTATTGCAACGAGCAGTTGAAATGGGAATTGAAATGGGAGTTGAACATAAGTAGAACTGATATTGATATTAAAATGTATGTTCAACAAATTGTAGAATTAAAATTGAAAGTGATATTGAATTGACACTGAAATTGTACATTGAACATACGTGGAGCACATATTGATATTGAAATTGAAATAGTTGTCGAGCAATTTAATAGAAATTGAAATACATACATATTTAAATGAAATTGAAATATATGTTTTTAATTCAACTTGAAATAGTAAAAATTATCCTGATATACTTAGTACAAAGAGCGGCAATTGAAAGAGTTTATATACGATTCAGCCATTATCAACTATTGCAAATACCAATTCAAATGCATTAACATTTAAATGCAGATCATAAACAGAGAATCTTTATAAAATATCTAGAACTGTACCTACACCTATACTATACAGTATATACTCTGTGATTAATTCCCACTTTGTCTATAAGACTTCAAATTTAGTGAAGACAATTGATTGTAGGCCAAGTCCAAAGTCAAGCTCTTGCCCCTGCTTGCAATTAGTATAAGACCTTTCCTTGAACGGCATTTTCTTAGGCCTCTCCCCAACTTGGCATGAAAATGAGATCAATGATCCGCAGTAGCAGCTACTACTGCTGCTGCCCCGATCTACCTTCATCTGTGACACACACACACAAGAAGAAGAAGAGGCAAACTGAGACACGACACATATTTGATTAGCCGGGCTCATCTCTCATTTCGAGCCCAGTTAGTTGGATTACCTAAAAGCGATTTGTGTGTGGGCCCCCTCCCGAAAAAAAAGAAGAAGCAGATGATAAAACGAACATTTGTTGTTGTTGCTGTTGTTGTATATTGCGTTGTTCAAGTAGCTCACGACTATTGTCAATTAATCAATAACAATAGAAATCTGTGGCCCCTGGCGACATAGACCTCAGCATACACGATATACGATTCGAATCGAAAAGGCAGAGGCAGAGACAGGGGTTGAGGCAGGGGCGGAGGTAAAGGCAAACGGGGGCAGCACACATATAAGAGCCTCTAATCCACTCTAATGACAATGCTGCGAGATGATGTTGATGATGCTCATGCTGATTGTTGTTGCTGCTGCTGTTGTTGATGATGATGATGACAAAATGCCAAACAAGCGACCAGCAGCTGCCTGGAGGTCTGCGGGCACCCTACTGTCGACAGGTCGCTCAGCAGCCAAATGAAAACCAAAACGAAAAAAAAGGTCAAGTGGAGGCTCTTCAAGCCCTGTCCGTGGCTCATTCTCACATCATTAATTACAAAATTATTGGGTTTTTTAGCTGCTGCCACACACACACACACACTCACACACACGCACACTCACACACATGCAAGCAGGTGTAGTTTGTGTCCACGCATTGCCGCAGGAACTGTAACAAGACCTAAGACAACTCTGACTAAAAAAAAAAAACAGCTAAACACAGTCGAAGCAACAGCAACAAAATCCCCAACGAAATCCAAAAATCAAACAGCAAAATGTTAATTTTCAAATCTTCGTGGGAAACTGAAATTAGTAGTTAACACACACTAAAACACACGCACACCAACACAGCACACACACACACATATATGCAGACTCTGTGTGTGTGTGTGTGTTGTATTTGACTTGTGAATATTTCGTTTCAGCCTGCGGGCGGCCTGCGTATGACTGCGTATTAGCATTGTTGATTAACTAGAATATGAAGATGCCAAAAGAAAAGGAGAATAGATAGGTGGAAACGGAGGGGAAGAGAGAGAGAGGGAGAGAGAGAGAGAGAGAGAGAGAGGGAAAGATACAGAGAGAAATGAAGAAGGATACAAAGAAAGAGAGAGAGAGAGAGAGAGAGAGAGAGAGAGAGAGAGAGAGAGAGAGAGAGAGAGACAGATTGCGAGAGAGAGAGAGACAGATTGAGAGAGAAAACGAGATAGAGAGGGAAAGAGAGAGAGTAAAAAGTCAACCAGAGATGGAAAGAAAAAAAGAGACAAAAGTCTTAAATACCTTTCAATAGTCTTTCGATAATAAAATAGTAAACAATAGATATTTCAGTTTAATTGACGCAACATATTATCGATTGTTCGATTGTTCACAAGATATAGCAGTATCTTTCCTAAAAGCTCCTCATTGTATAGCCAAAATTGCAACTAGCTCTTAAGTTAAGTTACGTAAGCTTGAATATCTTTATCATAATTATTGTAATATGATTTTTTCGGATTTCTTTCTTTCTAAACTCAAATATTATGCATTATTAATGAGCTAAGAATTTTTAAAATTTGTTAAAATTTCAAACATGTTAAGAACTATAAGAATGATTTTGAAAATATCTTTCGTTTCCTAAATTGTTTAATGAACATAAAAAATATAAGAAGAATTCTAAAGGAAAATCAAGACATAATCGAAATTAAGTTAGATGGTTTAGAATATTAAAAACCATGGCTATATTGGATGCGATTACGGATCAAGCTTAAGTATTTTATATAGGCCAGATTCTTAAAAACTTTACCGATGTTAATTATTGTAATTTTCTCTATATTTATACATCTATGTATATATACATATATGCTAAATAGTATATGTGCTTTAGCAGTCTGCATTAATTGAAGTCTAATCTGAGTCACGTCAGTGATTGGCCACCGCAGATTGAGCTCGAGTCAGCTACAGCGTCTCACGTCTCGAGGTGGGGCAATTAACCGATTTTCGGTTCTGTCTGCTCCCGAACCCCTGACACTGGCTCTGGCTCTAAATTTGACAACACGGCTGAAAAGCCAAGCAGATGCGATGATTAATATGTTTTTGAGTAGTTCTTAGCTGCAGGCATCAAATCCGACTCTAACTCCGACTCCGACTCCAACTGCGACTCCGACTCTGACTCTGATTCTGATTCTGACAAGCCACAATCTCTCTGACGCTGTCTCGCTGTCAGCCACGTCTTCGGCTCCTTAGCCAGTTGACAAATTGTTCGTAAATGGCTGCCAGACACAACTGGAACACACGCACTCCGCAGATCGAGGCCATACGGACTTATCGAGTGGGAGCCGGATTGATGGTTAACAATTCATATGAGATTAGCCAGACGATTACCAAAGCAGCAACAAAAGCTAGCTGATCACTGATCATTAGTGAAGCTTTAGGCTATATAGAGATATGATATGTAACTATATAAGATTTATATAAATAAAGTCTAAAATATAGATGTAGTTCTACAAATTACAGATATATAATACTTTAAAAAATAATCAAAGCCTATCATAGTTTCGATATGACAAATAAAAGTACTTGGAAATAGAAATAGATCTGAGATGCGATTGGTAACCTTTGGCTTCGGATGCATAAGCTTTAAACAAAATTTCGATTTAGAAACGTTGACTTTGGGGAATCATTAGATATATAGAATGGAAAATAGATCTCCATAAGTAAAAAGCTTTAAGGCATAACAGAACTTTAATCTAATATATAAAATTGATGTGAAATATCTATCAAAATACTCACAAAAGTTAGACCTAACTCTATACACATAGGTCTGTGTATCATTATCTAATCAAATAGTAGAAGATATTACATATGTGCATCTATGCCGCAGTTCAGTTCCCAAATACTATATAAAGACAACAATGGGAATCTTTGACAAATGAAATTATTTGAGAGTTACAAAACTCACATCTAACAAGCAGCAACAGCTCTTGTTGTAGCTTAAATATATAGCTCCGATTCGTAATACGCGCAATTATATATAATCAAATCTAAGGCTTAGCTGCAGCAGGAGCTGCGCTAATCCAGCGCTGAGTGTTTGACTGGAAAGAAACACCTGACAAACGCGATTCAAGCGCTACACATAGAGAAAGAGAGAGAGAGAGAGAGAGGGAGGGAGAGGGGAGTGAAATTCACTCACAAACGCAATGGCAATCGTATTCGGGCAAATTGCAATCCTATTAAGTCAAGGCGCAGCTTTAAGAAATCCAATTAAAACCAGAAAGAAAAAAACATCCAAGTGGCTGCGACTCCAAATGAAGCCGTGACAATAAGCTGGATGGGACTCGGAACAACAGCAGTAGAATCTGTGCATAATAATACGTGCATAATGACTGAGTGACTGAATGACTGGCTGACTGAATGAATGAATGAATGAATGTGAAGCCGGCTGAAGAGCGCGAAACACTCCAAAGACATTAGCGCACTTGAACCCGGGCAATGCCGGGTGGTGCGACCGCCGTAGCCACCAGGCAAGCGCGAGCGAGGCGGCCCGTAACCCGGCCGGATTGCAGGATAAGCGGAAATGCGGCTGCCACTTATTGAACGGAAGTGTTTTATTTTACCAAATGCGCGCCGCGCTAATGAGTGCGAGCGAGAGGGAGAGGGAGAGGGAGAGGGCGACAGACGAGAGGCGAGTCTATTGATTGACTGCCAATTGTTGGTAAAAAGCTTTCGGGTGTTTGTCAAGTGCCTGGCACACCAAATCGCTCCAGAGCAAGCGGGACGGCAACAGTGAGGGCAAGGCGCAGCGAGCGCACGAGCCGAGTAGATGGAGTCGAGCAAAAGAGGGAAGGGAACCACTGCTGCTGCTGCTGCTGCGCTGCTTCGGTGCTGCTGTCAATTTGCATGCAGAGTGCAACGCGCAAATGAGCAGAATAAATTAAGACAAAGCGAGGCGAAACAAAAAGTGAAACAACAAAAAAAAACAGACTCGACAAGGCAGAGATCGGGCAGATGATGCAGAAGAAGCAGTAGAAGTAGAAGAAGCAGCAGAAGCAGAACAGGCAGTGACAGCAATAACAACAGCCGCAGCAGCAGCAGCAGCAGAGGGTGTGGCAAACGGCGCTGACGATGGCCGCTTGACAAAAGACACTTCAGGCAAACAGCAACAACAACAGCAAGAAGAGAAGAACAAAAAAATTAAAAGGGAAAAAAAACTGCGAGCAGAAAATGAAATAAAAGTTAAACATAAATAAAGATGACGAAGCTTGGCAAAAGCAGAGCGACAGAGTCGGAGCGAGCCGAGTGCTCGCGTGCGAGCGGGACAGCGCGTGCGAGTGTGAGTGCATGAGCAAAAAGGCGAGAGCGAGAGGCGCCCGATTGCAGTCATGGCTGGGCCGCAATGGCGGAAATGTGTGAATGAGGGCAGAAAAGGCGTTGACGCGCCCTAGCCTAAGGTAGCGCACACACACATGTGTGTGTGTGTGTGTGTGTATTGCCTGCGTGTGTGTGTGTTTAATTAGCACTAAAGTACGTGCGTGTGTGTGTGGATGCGTGCGTGCAAGCGCTTACGCGCGCGCGTTTTAAATCGCGCGCAAAACGCACCCAAAATATATATGAACAGAAATAAAAACGCATTCGATAAGGCAATTAGCTGCTGGCGCCCCTGCTTTGCCAGCCTCGCCTCTCGCCCGCCTCTTAACCCTTTTGGCCGGCTGCAGCGCAATTTGCAGCAAATTGTCGTCGTCTTGAGTGCATTTTAATCGCCCAGTCATTTAATGCAGCAAAGGCAATAACAGCAACAATAGCAACAACAACAGCAACAATAATAATATACAAAATAGTTAAACATAACACAAGCGCACAGAGAGGGGCCAACAGGGGGGGTTTGGAGCCTTGGCAATCGCAATAGCCAGCCAAGGGTTAATTGCTAACCCACTTTATGAACTGGCTGTGCTTCAAACGCGCTCGCTTAATTACAAAAAGCTTATAGCCCATATGTGTCTATTATAGCTGAATGCATATATGTATGTACATACATATATCTGTATATAGGTATACCCATCTATATATATATATATATATCTATTTACACCCTCTTCAGCTGAAGTGCCCACTCAATCTGGCTGCACAAATTGCTTTATAATCGTCATCAATAAATATAGCCGCAGTAGTCATTAAGCCCTCAATAATAGACGATGTCTTCCAATATAAATATATACCTCCAATACATGCACATATATCTATAGATATATTCATATACATATATGCCTGCGTAGTATCGCTAAGCTCCCTCGCCACAATTCCTAATTGTTGCACAAATTGAGCAATCAATGTGCACAAACATCTATCAAACATATATTTGTTGTTTTTTTTTTTTTCATTTTCCTTTGTAGCTCTTCATTCAAGGTGAGAATTTTGATATGAATTCCAATCAATTTGTTATAGAAAATATAGAGCCTATTGAACAAGACTTTCGAGTGGGTTTTCTTAAAGATTTTGATTCATTCTCAATAGCTCAATCTCTATAATTTATATATATGAACTTGTATAAGGAGGAGGTTTATCTCTCTCTCTCTTCTCTTTCTTCGATCATCGATCAGTTCAGTTATTGCCTACCCAAGAATATCATAAATATGGAATATATATAATATAGAAAATCTTTATATCAATTTGCTTAGCTCTGTCTATATAGCCTGATCAGCAATCAATCAATCTATCAATCATGGTTAATATGTGTAAGCTCACATACGTATTATTATTATTATATTATATGTATTATTATATTATATTTATTATTTATTCTTAGAGCTCTTAAGTAAACTTTCCTCAGCTTCCTTCATAACTTTTCTATATAACTTAATTTGAAGTACTTCCCAGTTGCAGTTTTTTTTAAGAACCTTTCAAACACTAACTCTCTTAATCACTCTTTCTCTCACTTTCTATTAATTTCTCTCTCTGTTTTTCTTTGTCTTTCCCAGTCTCTATATCTCTATTTATCTCCCTATATCTCCCTCTGTTTAGCTTCCTCTTTGACTTTATCTTTCAATTTCTCCCTTTTTCTTTTTTTTCTCCCTCTTTGCTCTCTCTCTCTCTCTCTCCCTTTTCCTCTCTCACTTACTTTCTCTTCTCTCTATATATATCCATCTGTATTCTTCTAACTCCATCTCCTTTTCCGGTTTTTCCCTCTCCCGCTCTCTCTCTCTCTCTCTCTCTCTCTCTCTCTCTCTCTCTCTCTCTCTCTCTCTCTCTCTCTCTCTCTCTCTCTCTCTCTCTCTCTCTCTCCCATTTCCCCTCTCTCTCTCCCACTCTCTCTCTCTCTCTCTCCCATTTCCCCTCTCTCTCTCTCTCCCTCTCTCTCTCTCTCCCTTTATCATAACCTTGAACTAAACAGAACTCTAACTTCGTCTCTTACCCCTTCTCCCCACACACACACCTCTTAACTCCATCACGCTGTAACACGTCTTTCTTTATGGTTTTTCATTTTTGTTCGTTTTATTTAATTTTGATTTGTTTTCGGTTATGGGAATTCTCGTGGCTCAGTTTCATTGGAAATCAATGGACGGGCGTACGTGTCACAAATTATTAATAATCTATAATAAAAAGTATAATTTCAATTTTTATAATGAGACGCGTGTTGAAATGTGCACAGCCTGCGCTCCCCCTCTCTCTCTCGCTCACTCTCTCGTTCTCGCCTGATCCTGGCAACAGTCTATAATATACATAAATATGTTTCGTCTTTTTCTTCTTCTGCCTCTTCCTCTTCTTTCACTCTTCACTCTCTCAGTTGCTTTTCATTTCATAAATCATCGAAAAATGAAGTTGCCGACGCATACTAATTATATTTTATTTGGTGGTTGGCCACGTTGCGCCCAGTTTTGTGTGGCTGCAACGGCAACAGCGACGGGGCCAGGCACTGGGGCAGAGGCAGGGGCAGGGGCAGGGGCAACTGTTCAACTGGCGCCAGGCGTTTGCAACTGTAGCGCCGTTGCATGCGCTGCCCCGTGTTGCCCCGCGCTGCCAGTTGCTGGTAGTTAAATTTTTGTTGTTGGTTTTTCCAACGTGACGCCTGTCAGCTGCCAGCCAGGTTATAAGCCATAGCCAGTTAGTGGCCCTGACTCTGACTCTGCGGCCAAGAGCCGAGACAATTAAATGCCTAATTTTGTCTGCCCCGTGCCCCGTGCCCCGTGGCCCGCACTCGCTCCCGTTGCGTTTGTTTTTCCAAATAATTCATTAATATTTTTGTGTTTTCATTTCTTTGCCTCTCGCTGAATGCCTGAGTTGCATGTGCAATGTCCAAAGTGTTGAACGACTCCTCCACTCCCTCTCTACCCCTCTCTCTCTCTCTCTCTCTCTCTCTCCGTCTGTCTTTTTGAAGGCGCCACAAGTCAAGAAATCGTTAAGCGATTTACATGCAATTTGCCAAAACTAAATGCCGTTAAGCGTTAAGCACATTTATCAAATTATGCCTAAGTTGTCTGAGTGTCCGAGAGCTTCCAAGCTATATATCTCGAGATATAGTAATGCATATGTCAAGCTCTTTGGCTAATAACCATATAAATAGCTATAGATATCGAATACTAAAATTTCAGCAAATTTACAAATGGATTTGCTTTTAAAATTATTCAATTTGAGTTATGGCTAATGACAAGCTAAAATAAAATGCTAATATATCTCTCAAATAAAGTAAATGTCAAATCAAATCTTTGGGAATATTAAAATATATTAATCATATGAAAAATTTAAGTTTTCATTTGATTCTTTTTAGACGAAGTATTTCAATTCTATTATAACTCGAGAAATACTTTGGAAATTCTCACAATATTTAACATTGTGTTTTAGAATTATCCCAGGAAGTCATATACCGAGTTTCATTAGATTCATTCAGGAATTAAACATTTAAATTCTATATAACTCGAAAACACCTACCATAATTTCTTGTATCTACCTTTAGATCCATGCCATGTTGTCATATACGAAATTTCAGTATGTTTACATTCAAATTAAACACTTCAATTCCAAATAACTCGAGGATTACTTTTGAAAATCTCAAGATTTTTAATATTTTCTTTTCAAATTATATCAATATATCATATACACAGTTTCAGTAGATTCGCTCAACAATTATTATCTCAGCAAGCACTTCAATTCCATATAACTCGAGAAATGCCTAACAAAATCACATAATCTTTTGCATCTACCTTCATACCCATTGGCCGTAGGCATATACCCAGTTCCAGTAGATTCGCTCAAGAATTTACCTCATTTTCAGCTCAATTATTCGTGGTAGGTGGCAAATCGAATTGCGTTTTCAAACAAAATTGAACAAGTGCATTTAGAGTTTACAGTTACGAGCATATGCCCAGTTAAGGTGTTTTTTTTCTCTCTCTATATATACTACTAAATGCTTTATTAATTGGTGGGCGTGCAAAAAGGCAACAGAGAAGAAACCGAAACAGAAAGAAAAACAGAAGACGAAGCTGAAAAACAAACAAGATTCTAGCGTGCAGTCGAGTTTGCCGGGCAATAAAATACGAGTTCGCGACGGTCTAAAGTGTTGAGAAACTAATAGATGCAATTTAAGAGATATATACACTATATAAATGTACATATATATAAATATATCTCTAACATTTGTAACTGTAAATCAAGAGCTGCGGCCGTCGGCATAGTGCGAGAATAAAATGTGAAAATGTGAATTAGTTATTGTTCGTTTTGTTTCCAGCCACGTTTTTCCACTCTCTGAACAGCAGCAACAACAACAACAACAAGACAGTCAACAATAAGAGCAACTAGAAAACTAGATAGAAAACAAAAGGCACTTCAGGTAGTTTTAGAGCATTTACATTGCCCGCCTCTCAAATGGAGGCGCCTCATAAGAACATTAGCACATGGCCGTAGGGCGTAAACGACCGCATGATACGCGCCTATGAGTAAATATACGGACGGATAAGGGCAACCAAGCGAATGAATAGAGAGACGTCTGATGGGCAGGCAGATGAACGGACAATTTTATAGCTAGACGGCTGGAGGGACACTCCGGTTGGGCGTACGGTCGAACAGCCGTACAAACAGAAGCACGGACAGATGTACGAACGGACGGACAGACGGATGAAAAGAACAGAAGTACGCATAGGCGGATACATCAAGAGACGGACGGATAGAAGAATACCAAGCCAGACAGAGAGACTGACAAGCTGAAGTACGAATAGGTGGATAGATCAAGATAAGGACGGATAGAAGAATACCTAGTCCGACAGAGAGACTGACAAGCAGAAGTACGGATAGACGGATAGATCAACAGACGGACGGATAGAAGAATAGCCAAACAAATGTACCAAGCCAGACAGAGAGACTGACAGACAGCCGGACCGCCAATAGTACGGATCAACAAACGGCGGATAGAAGAATACCCAGCCAGACAGAAAGACTGACGGATAGAAGTACGATTAGAAGGATATATCAACATACGGACGGATAGAAGAATAGTCAAACAAATGAATGTACCAAGCCAGACAGAGAGACTGGCAGGCAGCCAGCCGTCCAATATTACGGACGGATAGATCAACAGACGGACGGACACACGCATAGCCAGACAGACAGGCAGCCAAAAGACATTCGAACGAGCGCACAGAAAACGAAAGCCAATCAACTCCGCTCACACTGTGAGCGCGCATAAAAAGTCAAGCTTGAACAGACCGAGTGCTGCTGGATGCAAACAAAAAAAAAAAAAACATAAGAATAGAAAAAAATAAACGTTGCTGCTCGCAGCGTAAAATTAATTTAATTAATTAACGCTAATAGTATTTATTTTTTTTATTATTGTTTTCTCTCTCCATATGCGCGTTTTTAATCAGGTTTCAGTTGTAGACAAACTTAATTACGGGCAATATAGTTGTCTAGCTATTGTTGTTGCTATTGTTTATGCATAAACATATTTATTAACAACTTTATAGAACAGCAACAGCAACATCAAACAAGAACAGCAACAGCAGCAACAACAACAACAACAACAACAATTTGTGCTAAACACGAAGCGAACTGAACTCGAGCGAAATGATTGACGCATTGTTTGATACATTGTTGCCCATTTGCCATGTGACACGCAAAAATCATGTCACACAGCAACAGCAACAACAACAGCAACAGCAACAACAACAACAGCAACAATTATCATCATCTAAAGCAACGCGCAAAGCTTTTCTTAATGAGCCAACACACAATTTGCGTGACGTTTGCACAAAACAAAGACCCAAAGCAACTTTGTAGCTGCCATTGTTGTTGTTGTTGTTGTTGTATTTGCTGTTGATGTTGCTGTTACCTTTTCACCTGCCTGCCAATAATCAAACAGCAAACGCATTTGACATTTGTCAGTCAATAAAAGTGTCAGCACGCATTAGCCAGAAAACTTGTGGGTGCAGCACGCAGAGTGTGTGTGTGTGTGAGAGAGAGAGAGAGAGAAAGAGAGAGAGAGAGAGAGAGAAAGAGAGAGAGAGAGAGAGGGAGAAAGAGCGAGAGAGAGAGAGAGAGAGAGAGGGAGAAAGAGTGAGAGACAGAGGTACAGAAAGACAGGGAATTGGATTGCGTAAAACGACTAAAATACAGAAAGAGAGATAGAGAGAGAGAAAGCGAGAAAAAAAAGCGAAGAGAGGGTGAGTGAGAGAGACAGATAGAGTTAGAAATAGAGAGAGAGAGAGATGGAGAATTGGATTCAGTGAAACGGGTGAGTGTGAGAATAAGCTAGGAAATGGGAGAAAGAGAGAAATAGGGAAATATAGCGCAGAAAGTGAGAAGTAGAGAGAGACAAGTAGACAAGAAGACAAATTTCAAATAAAATGCAATTCAATTCTCTAATTCATATTTGTTAGAAAAATAAATAATAATAAAATAAAAAATAAAATTTCAATAGTTAAAAATGGATAAAAAAGCCTAATTCAAGCTAAAATTTCAGCAATCTATAAAAAGAAATCTAAACTGAATAGCTTTCGCAAGAGCAAAAACTTATGAGCTGCCGAAACGGAAGAGACTCTAATTTAGCTGAAGATATTCACCTGCTCTGCAGATCAAGCACAGGTAAATAGCTACGAAAGCGATTGAGGGGGCAGGCGAGGCCAACAGCAGAGCACACAGCACAGCAGTTGGCAACTCGGTTTGAGGCTGATTAGCTCAGCGGCGCCAGATGTTGGGCAAGACAAAAGACTGAAGATGCGGAGCACTTCCGTCTGCAAGCGCCGGTCTTATCTAAGCAGATAACAGATAGACAAAGAGAGAGAGAGAGAGAGAGGGATAGAGAAAGAGAAAGAGAGACTAAGAGAGTTTAAACAAGCGACGAGTGGACAAATATCTCTAACTCAAATAGAAACAAAGGCAAACAGCACCGCAGACAATGTAAAAGGAAAGAGGGAGAGCGACGGCGAGAGAGACTGCAGTTTACAGGCGCTCAGCTCGGCAGGTGTAGGCAACAGGTAAGTCAACTGATTAAGTGCATGCAAATGCAATCAACAAATGTTCAACTTCAATGAAAATAAGGTAGCTCATTTCAAGGTGTTTAACTGTCACCTAAGACTTAAGGCAAAGATAATGAAAGAGAGAGAGAGAGAGTGGGAGAGGGAGAACGGCGGCAGCGCGAGCGAGAGGCAGCGTGGCGCTTGGCATATTTGGGCGTTCAAATAGCCCAAAAGACAACAAATAAAAACAAACAAAAACCCAAAATATTGTTTGCCCAAAACAGCAGAGCAAAAGCCTATTAAACACGAGTAGCTAAGAGAATAGAACGAACAAAGAATACCCTGTAAAGTGGGCGAACTTTATATCATTTCTGTTTTATATATGACAAAGTTCCTTTAAGACTTATTGGAAAGAAAACTAAAAGTATATATTTAATATAAATATTTCTCACCAGCTAATATGCCCGCCTGCATTTCTACAGGGTATTGCGATATGCGTTTAGAAATCTATTTGCATGGCGCTGGCTGCAAATATTGCACTTCCGTTTCAATGCGACGATGCCGAAATTCAAGTCAAGCTTGTCTATTTGCTTACGGCTAATGGAAGAGCTGCTGACAGCAGCTGCCACTGGCAACAGCGGCGGCGGCAGGGGTAGGGGCAGCCCCAACCCCAGCCCAGCCCAGGCAACCCTCTTGGCCTCTGCTGCTTTCATTCTTTCAATTTTTCTTTTCTTTTTTGGCAACAATGAAGCGAGTGGCAACAAAAGCTGAAGATGCGCCTTTTTTGCTGTGGGCGGGGGCGCAGGGGGCGTGGGCGTGTGTGTGTGTGTGTGTGTGTGTGTGTGTGTGTTTGAGGCTGGAACTTGTTACTATTGCCCACGCAGCAGCAGCTGCTGCTCATTTTGCTGCAGAGACAAAAGCCGGGGCTTACATTTTAGGCATTGTTAGACGACTTAATCGTTAGATTTGCTCCGTTTTCCATTGTGCAGCAGTGTGAGCGAGACAGACAGAGACAGAGAGAGAGGGGGCGCATTGTGTGCGCCGTGCAGACAAAACGTC
The DNA here is from genome assembly GCA_035045145.1 of Drosophila meridionalis. Classification (NCBI taxonomy): domain Eukaryota; kingdom Metazoa; phylum Arthropoda; class Insecta; order Diptera; family Drosophilidae; genus Drosophila; species Drosophila meridionalis. Next base: position 5,273,635 of record JAWNPG010000009.1, on the reverse strand, counting down.
TCACAGCGGAAACGCGGCGCTATAATAAATTTGTCTTCAGCTGTCGTCGGCCTCAATTCCTAAGCATTTGTTTGGACATGCGAGGAAAGAGGCTGCCGCAGCGACATCGACGTCGACGGCGACGCCGACAGCGAGAGCATTTGATATCCTGCAGCGAGTGCGCCCTGCCGGCGGCAGCCGCCAGTCAAATGCGGCGTATGCGCAATAAAATGAGAAAAGAACAACAGTGCTCTGGTCGAGACTGCTCGACTAGGAGATACCCTGAGGGCTGTGAAGAGCCAATATTTCAAACATTCTACGAATCTTAAGCACGCATTTGAATCCATCCAAAATCTAAAGATTATATAATCTCCATATTCATTACACGCAACTATACAGCACTCTAGCTCCAACTATGTACAAACTACGCCTTAAAAACAAATTGAAATTATCCATAAAATCGAAATGGAATGAGTTATCGAAAATATTTGATAAACTCGTTCAGCGTATGGTATTAACGAGTATTCATGTAAAATTTCAAGTCTCTAGGTGACGTACTTTATAATATCTCAGCGCTCGCACGGACGAACGGACGGACGGACAGGGTTATATCCACTCGGAGATCGCGCGCCTCCTTCTGCCTGTTACATACATTTTCACGAAACCATTATACCCTGATTTCCCATTTTCAATGGGTTCAGGGTATAAAAAGGAAAAGTAAAGGAAAACTAAAGGCAAACAGTGCAGGGGAGTGATGCCCAGCCACAAATTATGTTGTTGCGGCATCAGCAGCGACTGCAACGGGAACGGGAATGTGGGCGTCTCTAATCTTGTTTGTGCGGTTTGCTAATCGCTGCGCTCTGATCGGCTCAGCCCGCCTACGGAACGGATTAGGATGCGCTCAGTTCGGCTACAACCTCAACTCAGCTCAACTCATCTCATCTGCTCTCATCTTTTCTTTTCTTTTCTTTTCTTACTGTCGGCTCCTGTCAACGTCTTTCGGGCTCATCATTAGCCGCCGCGCTCGCCTTTGTCTGGCTGACTTTGCCAATTTCATAGCTCGAATTGGCATTCGGAGATTTCATTCAGCTCACTTGACATCTGTCGGCTGCCCGCTTGATGTCAGCTTGTCCTTTTCTTATCCTGTTTTGCCTGCGTTTAGCCCTCGGCGGCACTCATTAGCCGCGTCTGCTGTCGATCTGCGCCATGTCACACAACGATCTAACTGCCCTATTTAGGCTCATTTCACTTTCGATCTTTGCTTTGTTGCCTTTGTTCTCTTTCTTCATATCCTACTTCATTATGAGTCTTCAAAAGATTAGCTTGTTTTATATCTTAAAGCTTGTGGTTGGAGTCTTTTATGCTGAATTTTGTCTATTGAAATTTGTTTTCTTGTCTCTTAAGCTTTGGCTAGCTTTCCTAGCTAGTTTTGAATTTTTTTTAAGTAAAACCTTAGGTATATTTTTTATTCACTTCTTATCTCTCTATACGTCTATTCCTGTCTATCTCTCTTTCTATCTCTCTCTCTCTCTGTCTATTGTAAAAAGTATTTGTGTCTGTTTTGAAGCTTTAAGTCTTTGCTTTAACACTGAGTAGCGAAGCATTCAGCCCACATCTCTGGCCAACTGGCAGCCATCATTGCAGCGTGTGCCAAATACCAAGGAAATATTTCTGCTGTTTTTTATGAAAAACTTGGCCGTAGCCGTTGCTGTTGTTGTTGTTGTTGTTGCTGTTGCTGTTGCCGCCACGCAATTGTTTTTCCAGTTATTTTCGTTTCTGCACACAAGACGGAGCACTCGTATTTTTCGCATGGCCGTCAACTTGATTTGAATATTAAAAAATTCCAAAACATAAAAGGTATTTTTATTTGTGATATTTTGTCGCACCTCAGCGACAACGTACTTGCCACCTCGTCAACGTCTCTCTACACGACAGCGAAATTAAGTCAAAAATGCGGCCATGCCTGGGAAACTGGACTGGGCTGGCCTGACCTGGCCTTACCTGGCCTCAGCTCGCCTCAGCTCGCCTCAGTTTGCCTCAGTTTGCCTCAGTTCGCCTGGGCTGGGCGTATTTTTCACTGTTTTCTTTCTTTTTTTTATCACGGATCACAGTCAACGTCCCGGTTTAATTTAACATAAAAGCGCGTTCACCATTAGGCGCTTAAACCAACCCCCTGCTAACTAACCGCCAACCCCCAACCCTCGCCCTCCGCCGCTTTTTATGGGGCATTGAAATTTATGAGGCATGCTCAGGTTTTTATTAGATTTTAACTAGCCTAATATATAGGACTGGCGCCAGGGCCAGGGCCAGGGCCAAAGCCAAGCAGGGCTGGGCCCCAAAACGCAACGTGCTAAAAACATTAAATATGTTAATAAGTTTCAACGCCCCACCCACACCCACCGAGAGAGAGAGAGAGAGTGAGTGAGAGGTAGAGAACAAGCGCAAAAACTAAATGTTTCAAGTTTTAGCGCCAAAGCGAAAACTCTGAGGTTGACACATTTGATGAGAACGAGAACGAAATACTGCAGCACCACTGAGTGGTGCCGGGCAGCAGCGCTTAAGTACCGTCGGTCACGACAACTCGTCAACTCGAAAAAGTCAGAGCTCGCCTGGCCGAGCTGGCATTATGCTAATGCCCGATGCCCGATGCCTGATGCCCGATGCCTAATGCGCAATGCCTAATGCTAATGCCAAAGCCCGCGTGGCACTTACTATATGACAGATGTCTGGGCGCAGTCGCCGGGCTCCGGAATCTGATGGCGTTTCGTTTTATCTGCGTGTAGCTAGCTGTACGCAATTGAGGTTAACACTTGCCCACTCAAGGCGGACGTCTGATAAGATTGGAAATTAACTAAAATATGCAAGGGGGCTAGGCCGAGAGAGGTGAGCGAAGGCTGAAAGGGAAGGAAATGGAAAATAAGCTAGAGAGGAAGGGAAAGAAGGAGTTTACAAATTGAGAGAGGAAGAACGAAAGAAGTGCAGATAAAAGGGAAGAAAGAAAGAGTGACAGAGATGAGGCTATGTTTCTATGGTAAGAGAACAATGAGTGAAGCAAGGAAGAAACTTAGAAAGGTTCTAAGGTAGGATCTTATAAGATACAGAAATATAGAGAAATGGAGAGAAAAGAGGCAAAATTCAGAGAGCATAAGGGAGCGAAGAGAAGGATGTGACCATGGAACCAGAGAAGCTAAAGCTCCGACTCAACTCTCATGAAACTTGTCTGAAAAAATTTGAAGTAGATTTCGCAATTCGCCTCTCGCCCCGCAGCTGACGAAATTGAGTTGGTTTATTGTGGAGCTGTGAAATGGAAAACTGTGAAAGAATTTCAGCAAAATTCTTAAAATGTTAACAGAGTCGTCGACTCGCTGGCTGAGAAAGGATAATTGCCGAGTGTGGGTTGCGAGGGGCGTGGCAGCCACTTGTAAAACTGTTTGCCAAAAATATGCAAGCAATTAAGGCAACTATTTCCGGAGCAGCAGCAGCAGCAGCCGCAGCCGCAACTTGCAACAGCTGCTGCAGCAACAAAATCTAAAACTCCGCGCGTTGCCCAAGGATGCGCGCAGGACACGATTCAAGCGGCTGTTGCCTAATCTGCCCAACAGCAGCAGCCGCAGCAGCAAACTTGATCGCAAACTGATAGCCAATGGGTTTCGGTTGGTTCTTTTCTCATTTTGGGTTATTTATTGTAGCCAAGCTGCAGATACCCTTTGCACTCGCCCATCTCTGCTGTCTTCGACCGCGGATGGCATGATGTATGTTGGTCCCCTGGTCTCGTTTGTTGTCTGGGTGCGTGCGCCGTTCAGCGTCACGATATACGCTTAGATAGTGAGCCGCAGCGCCGCAATTGATGGCATTAGGCATTAGATAAGAAATCAGACATTTATAGGCACACTGGGAACGACGGACGGACGGTCGGACGGATGGACGAACCAAGGGACTGCTCGAACAACAAGCAGCAGCAGCAGCAGTAGAGCAACATCATAATCATTCAGCGAGCAGAGCTATCATTAAATAGCTTAGGGGTTAGGCCAGCACTCAGGGGTTGAGCACCGCCAAGGGTAGCAACTAATTTCGGTATTATATCAGCTGAAGGAGGGAGAGAGAGAGGGTGAGAGGAAGCAGGAGAGGTGCTCTACCAAGCAGCAGCCATTACCCATGTGAACCACTCAACGCAGACCCTTTCGCTGAAACGTCTTCTTCATGTGGAATGCAAAGGAGTTTGCCTCAATCAATGGATGGCTAAGAATTGGCAAAGTGTCTATGGAGGGGGAACTTGAGCTGAGCACTAGACTGAGCAGGCAAAGGGCAGCATGCGAAAGTGCTCCGAAGTAACAGAAAAGACAATAGTTTTAAAGGGGTTTACGTTTAAGGGTATATGGGCCTAGAAGACAGCATTCGAGATAGACCAGGAAATTGGGAGTTTTTCATGTTTTAACTTAGGATTGCACAGTAGTTCACATTGAAGTTTTTCGAGCATAAACTCTCTCCCTCTCTCTCTCTTACTCAACTCGAGAAGATCTTTAGTAAGTCTGTCCACATTTAAACTGCATTCTAATCAATCACAATTTACAAAGGGCTGACATAGGAATTTCATGTGTTTTCCTAGCTCTACCTTTAATCAACTACTCAACTTTTGAGTATTATCTACCTTAATAGACATCATAAAACACTTATTTAATATACCCTCAAATTTGTATAGCAAAGTTCTTTAATAATATTAAATATGAGTAATATTTAATATAAATAATATTGAATATGCCGACTTCCTAAATGTGAGCTTGATGCAAGGAAGTTTTCCTTTCACAACAAAATGGTACAGGATACCCTCTCTCTCTCTCTCCCTCTCTATATCTATAGTTATATATAGCTATCAATGTCTCTATATATGTAATAGTTGTTTGATTTTCATTTAATTGGCTCCATATTGAAAATGGAGGCAAAGCAACCACGAGCCAGGGCCAGAGCCGGATCCGGGTCCGGGTCCGTGACTGTGGCCTCTGCCACGGGGTCTGCTGTCAACTTCAAAGCAGCCTTTCAAGTTGTATTTCGGGCAACACCTAGCAGGCAAGACAAGATGACTACCTGCCTGGCTATGACAGACAAATTGGCCATATCCCATATCTCAATGCGAACGCACACACACACCCGCACAGACACACACACACACACACACTCGCTCACACACAGTCGGGCGGACGCCTTTGATTTTCTAAGCGAATTGTTTCAAGACAAGCCACAGGAGCACGACAAACGGCCGAACAGGATCTGAGGCTGAGGCTAACAGGATAAGGACTGCAAAGGCTTGACAGGACATGTGAGCTTCAATTAATTTGATTTGCGTTCCAAGGGCCACTCGAGCAGCGGAAATGGAACTCCACTTCACTCTATTTGTCAACTTGGCTGTGATAAATTTTTTGCGCTTCGCCTGGCGACGACCACTTGGCCATGGCTGAATGAGCACTGAACGAGCCACTGCAGATGCCATTTGAAGATGGCCAACTATGCTTTGAACTATAAATGAAACTAATGCCAGACAGACAGAGGGGGTGAGGGAGGGGGGTTTAAGAGAGGGGAGGCGGCTGGGTTGGCTGAGAGATCTCCACACTTTGGGTCGTTAGGTCCTTGGCTCTCTAGCTGGACCGCCACTTGACAACGTCTCAGGGCGGAGGGCATGGCCAGGCAGGGGGTGGGGTGTAGAGGGGGTGGGGGTTGGCCTAATTGGCAAAGGCTTTGCGCCAGCTACAACAATTAAACGCATTAGGCAACACCTCAGACACTGAGCGAAAGCGAGTGCCAACCCTCATTTCAATAATTTTTTTTTGTTTTTGTATTTTAGGGTTGCGACAGCCGCAATATGGCCGACAGCATAAACACGCACACACACACACACACACACACACATACAGAGAGACTGCTTTGAGGCGTTTTAAAACGCGCGCGTTTTTTGCTGCGAGCTAAGTGCATTTCAATGTCGAGTCAGGTCAAATGGGCAGAGTTCACATGGAATTATATATATATGTATATATATATAGGTGGGCAGTGGGCGTTGTGTGGTGGGCGTGGGCTGTTGCATGGGGCAGCGACTGTGGCTGGGGACTGCAGCGACTTACTGTTGTTTTGACACGCAGCCAGCGGGCACAAATGGTAGAATTAAAAAGAGGAGAAGCAGGAGGGGGAGAGGGAGGGAGAGAGGGTGGAGCTGAATGGGCGGCTAGGGGGCGGGGGGCTGACCTCGGTGCCAGGTGCCGTGCGCTGACCGCAAAATGTGTTAAATTATAGATTTGAGCGTTTGCTGAGAGCGACAACAGCTGTTGCAGTCGCAGTCGCAGTCGCAGTCTCCCTCTCTCTCTCAGTATCTCTCTCTCCCTGTGCGGGGAACACACGCAGCGCCTTGTGTCGGCACGCGGCGTTTGAACTAAGCGAAATTAATGGCCAACACAGGCTACTTAGCGGAGGAGCCAAAGCCCACGCACACATACAGAGAGACAACAACGACGACGATGTTGTTGTTGTTGTTGTTGTAGCCCTTATGGCATTCGCTGATGTCTGCGCCGTCTTGTTCGGCGCGCGCGATTTATGACTTGGCATGCAAAGAGGCAAAGCACAGCAAAAGGCAGCGACGGCGGCGGCGGCGGCCAGCAGACATGACAAAACTGCATGGCGCCCGCCAGCGTCGCCATCATTGCGCCGCTGCGCGCTGTTTTGCCCACCCGTTGTGATGCCGCCGCCGCCGCCCGATCAATAAAAAACAAAAAGCAACTGCAAAATTTGCGCAGCAGTTGATGAAATTTACGCGATCGGCAGCGGCAAAGTTCAAAAGCAGCGGCCTTGGCGGCTAAACAAACTGACCACCGAGCAGCCGCCGAGCACCACCGAGCACCACCGAGCACCACCAAGCAGCCAAAAGCCAAGCCGCCAATTTGTTTGGCGCTCGCGCCCACTGCGCCAATGAAACGAGACGAAAGTTGTCGTCGTCATAGACGCCGTTGCTCCGTCTTATCCGTGCGTGTGAGAAGTTTTAGATAAGGCACTGTCCATCCGTCCCGCCGTCCCTCCGTCCCTCTGTCTGCCCGGCCTGTGGCGCTGCTTGGCTGCCATACTTCAAAGTGGACACCGGGCACCGCTTAAGGCATTCGCCAGCTACGCAAATTCTGCATTGATAAGCCGGAACGGAGCAGGAGGCGAGTGCCGCGGCACAGCTTCCTCCACACACACACACATATCTACATATATATATGTCGGTATGTGTGATATAGTTCGATAATCTTTACTTTGAAGTCAACAGTGGCAGCCGCAGCAGCACGTGTTCATCAAACTGTCAGCGCAAACGGCGGAAATGAGAGACATTTAGAGTTTGAGCAGTTCGAATCTAGCTTTAGGGAGATATTAAAACCTATTAAGGAGACTACAAACTTCAAAATTGTGTAAAAAATCATTCAAGAATAAGTTATGAGAAAGTCCGAAATTTTCGGAGTTTTCGGAGTATTCGGAATTACCCCTCATCGTTTAATAAACGCATATGAACATAAAACACATTAAACCAATTCAAAACAGGCGAAAATGCAGACTCCGAATCGGTCCTACTTATTCCGAATCACTCCTGATTACATACTTCCATTACTCTTTTAAGCAAAAATACTCATAACTAGTAAATGTGCCAAATTCACAGGCCTTGTAATCACTCCGAATTACTCTATAGTATGTCAAGCCTATATAAAATGCGCATTGCTAGTAAAAATTTCTTATTCACATTAGTCTGAAGAGCTCCGAGTTGCTCTGTAAGCATTTCAACTATGTGTAACCTACAAAAAATATGCATGGCCAGTCATTCACATTACTCCGAATGACTCTGAATTACTCTTTAACCACTTCCAGTATGTGTAACCTATAAAAAATATGCATTACTTGTAGACATGCATCATTTACATTACTCCGAATTACTATTTAACCACTGCTGTTATGCAAACCCTACACAAAATATGCATTTGTAGACGAAATACATCTTTTACATTCCTCCGAATGACTCCGAGTCACTCTCCACACCAACCTCCGATATGAAACACATTTAGAAATGTCAGTATGCGCTGAAATTCAACACACACTTTTAATATTTTTATGAACAATTTCAAAACCAACCACACCGAAACTCTTTGAACCCTTAAAACCCGTCAAGTTTTGTAGCACCCGATGCCATTTGCTCAGCTATGAGTGATAACAGATAAGAACGAACTGAAAATATATAGTGTATTGGTTTTGGATGCGTTTTTTTTTTTTTTTTTTTTGTTGTTGTCAGGATCTAGGGCTTAAATAACTAATGCGGTAAACAAAGAAGACGTACAGTACTTACAAATCCATGTTTATCACTAATATTGTTGGTCAATTTTAATTTGTGAAATGAAACAACTTTTTGCATCCATTGCTCACCCGTTGTGGGCGAATCTGGATGGATGTACATGCGTTTTGGCATTTCGGGATCCGCTTTGCCAGCGACCATCCAGCGACTGCAAGAGGGGGGAATTCAATTGAAATGTATAGGTACATATAAGTATATATATAATATATACACATACATACTCTCTCACACACACTTACCTATTGTGAAATTTATAACGATAATCATCCGCCGCAACGATATCCAGTAGCAATATGTATTTAGCCTTGGCATCCAGACCCGAAACACGAAATTTCATTTGCGGAAACATTTGTCTGCAAGAGAGCGAGAGAGAGAGAGAGAGAGAGAGAGTTGTGGTTAGAGCGAGATGGCGCACAAGTCATTTTGGCCGGGTAATCAAATAAAACATTAATCAGCACGGCATAAAGCCTAAACGCAGCAGCGGTTCTCAGGGGGCCCACCAGCAGGCTCCACAAATGCTCAACAGATGCACACACACACACACACTCAAACACACACACACACTGGCGCACAATCACAATCATCATCATCATCATTATCAGTGCCTGGCGAAAAGCAAACAAAACCCCAAACGGCGATCAGTCGCGGAGTCGCGGAGTCGTTGCCAGGTTATCAAGTGGCGCCAAGCCGCAAATTGTTTCCAGCTCCAGACTGGCAACGTTCGACCGCAGTCGAGTCCGAAATTCAAATTGGCCACGGCTAAGGCTAAGACTGGGACTGAGGCTGAGGCTGAGGCCGAGGCTTGTTGATTAGCCTTAGTCCATGTTCTGGCCATGTTGGTGGCAATGCGCAAACTCGAAAATTACATGGCCAAGCCAAGGCGATCAAGGCTCTGTGCCTGGGCTAACCACCCAAGTAAAGGGCTGCACCCTCACACACACACACACGCACACACACACATACCTATACACACACACCCATACACACACACACACACAAATATGAAAATTATAAGTTTAAGTAGCAATCACTCAATCGCTGCCCTGGTAGACTCCGTCTTCGACTCCGTCTTGGAGTCCGACTCTGGACGAGCGCCAGCGCCTCATGAATCAAATTTAACGAACGTCTTGTTCATGTTCACAGATCATCATCAGCTGCGCCTGCATTTTGATAAAAAAAAAAAAAAGGAAAAAAAAAACAAAAAGACGCCAACAAAAAGGCCCCCAAACAAGCCCGGGCCAACAACGAACCGAGCGAGCCTGACTCTGGGCAGAGGCTAACAAGCTGACTGATGTCTGACTGCCTAAATGACTAACTGACGAACGGACGAACGGACGGACGAATGGACTCATGGACACACGGACACACGGACGGACAGATGGAGCGACAGGCCGAGGCACTAACTGAACGAACTGCAGCGATGTTTCTATTTAGAGAGCTGCAAAAGATGAAGCGAGCCCAAGATTTCAGAGATGCGCCAAGCGGATATGCACGACTGCAAGCATACTCTGTAAAGGCTGTAGATTGTTGATGGAGAGACAAGTTAAGGAATTTTCGTGAGGAAGAAACTAACTTTAAGGGAATTTTAAGCAGAGCTTTGATATTTATATATATTTATATATATTCTCTACTTTTGTTCTACTTTTATATATATTTATATACATATACCCTAGATCTCGGACAATGCAAGCATTATTATTCCACTCATATTTTAGAAGAATGTCTAAAAGCAATGTTCAATTTTATATCTCTTATTATGGCCTACGCTCTCGCTTTCTATATGTCTATCTACAGTCTACCTCTGCCTCTGCCTCTTACCTCTACCTCTTGCTCTACCACTTATATGGTTCATCATTTACAGGGTATACAAACGTTTCGGCCCACGTCTGAGCCGCGCCGCCTTTGCCTTTCCCCCCCACCACGTTCGACTGCCTTTTTCGACTGCAAATTATTTTTTATTTGCGAGCCAGCAGCAAACGAGACTGAGCCAGAGACTTGGGACTGAGACCGAGTCTCAGACTGAGACTAAGACCGAGGCTGAGACTGAGACTGAGGCTGAGGCTGAGACTGGGGACATGGAACTGGCCGTGGCACGTCTGCCCGGTTAGTTGGGCTCCTTTTGGCATCGTTTCTGTTCTGCTCCTTTTTGTCTTCTCTTTTTGCCTCTTTTTTCGGGCTTTGTTGCTGTTGTTGTCTTAACTGAATAGCTCGTTAACATTATTGAGCACTTGGCGCCAGTTGTTGGCAGCTTGTTATGGCCAGAGCTGGAGCCAGAGCCAGAGCCAGAGCCAGAGCTGGAGCTGGAGCTGTAGCTGGAGCCGTGGCTGGAGCTGAGGCTGCAGCTCGAGTCGCGACGCATAGCCCCATAGCCGCAAGCGCCAACTGGAGCCAAGACGCTTGGCCCCTAAAAACAAATCGGCCCACCACACGCGCACAGCGACGCCCCACCCCCTGCCCCTGTGTGTGTGTGTGTGTGGCACCTCCTCTTGCCTCTGTGTGTGTGAGGCTCGAGCTGTGCTCGACAACAAAACGATTTGCTCTCGTTTGTGTTTGCCAAAGCTGAAGCTGAAGCTGAGGCAGTCTACCTCTGCTGCCGCTACCTCTTCAGCTGCCTCTACCTCATCTTCTTTTGCTGCTGCTGCTTCTTCTTCTTGCCTCTGGTAGCTTCGTGCAAATCGTTACGTGTAAAACTTGCACCTTTTGACCGAAAGTTGTTTGTTTTGTTCAAGGGGCCACACATTATTTCTTTCTTTCCTTGCGTTGGTTTTTTCTCTGCTTTCCGAACGCGCTCAGCTAATTCAATTTCCCCATATGCCCATCTCTCTCTCTCCCTCTCCCTCTCTCTCGCTCTGGCCGTTTTTATTGCAGAGCAATAACAAACAACAACGAGCTGTTAATGTGGCTTGAAAGTGTTTGGCAGGCTACTTGGGCTCGACCCAGCTCGCTGCTCGCAGCAACCCAGAGCCCATAATTAAGCCTAATTAAGCCGACGACTGCGAGTGCGAGGTGTTGCTGTCCCGCTGCATGCGCCCGGCTCTCTCACTCGCTCGCTCGCTCGCATCCCTATTGAGGTTAATGGCTAATCAATTAGCCCTGGCTTCAAGCACTTGGGCTCGGCTCCTGCTGCCTGTGCCTGCGCCTTGGCCTCTACCTCTGCCTCTGTCTCTACCTCTGTCTCTGTCTCTGCCTGCCACAGCGATTGAGTTGTAATTGGCATTTCGATTTACCATTGACATGCTCCGAGCCCAAAGTCAATGCCAGAGCCACAGATAACGCTGATAAAATACATTTATATATATAAATGCTGCCCGTATTACGTAATGACGGCACAGTAAATGCCATCAAATGGCCGAAGCAAGGTGTGCGGCATATCAAAAGAATGAGCCAGCCCGAACAGAGTTCGAATCCTAAGTGAAAGGTGACTTTACCCAGTGGAGGCTAGAAATAGCCTAGAGTTTGCTAGGGCTAGAGCATAGACTCTTGCAGCTGAATGTCTAGCTGGTTAGAAGGAAGTTTTCTACGTGAGAGAAGAAGTTGGGCAGGAAGAGTGAGAGAAAGAGAGAGAGAGAGAGAGAGAGAGAGAGAGGGAGAGAGAGTCTTAGAGATGTTAGCACAACTTACAGCTTTAGTTCTCTTGAGCTACACTACGCTTCTAAGAGAAATTATTCATAGTTCATTTGAGCAAAAGTTTAGATCCTTGTAGTTTAAGGTCTAACTAGTTAAGCAAAAAGTTTCCTATAGATTTTTCCTTAATGAAAGCAGCTGGAGAGAGAGCATAATGGGTATAGGCGGCGAGAGGAGGGAGAGATTGGGTGTTCGACTTCACTAGACTTTATATTGAGCTATTCATACTTCGCTTGAACTAGAGTCTAGACTCTCGCAGCTGAAGCTCTAACTAGTTAGGTAGAAAGTTTCCGATAGCTCACTAGCTGTGCAGTTCATCAAAGGAGAGATATTCAGTGAAAGAGAGAAGTATACAAGAGCAAGAGCTGTAGAGTACAGCACTAGACTGCAGCCATAGCTGACTCTACTGTCTGCCTAGCCAAGCCTCTACAACTCTCTGAGGTTTCAATTTGGAAAGAAGGTAGAGCTCAAGTACATATATCCCTCGCTGTATATCGAAACTGACTAGATATAGTAAAAGCTAACAGAAAATATGAAAACCTTTACCTTCTGATAGATTCAAAAGTCTCTAACCATAAAGCTCTTCCTCTCCCCATTCTCTTCTGTTGCCTTTTGCCTGCTCCTTTAGACTTTCTGTCTTCTAAGCTCTGCTCATTTCAGATACTCTACTGTTGCTCTACTATATGACTAGTCTCGATATCAATTCGAGCTCTATTTAAACTATTATAGTTAACAATTCATAAATTCATATTCAATTTAGCTTTATTTACGCCCATTCAGAGTCAAAATTTGCTTGTAGTTTTTGGTATTTGATAAACCTAATGAACATTAGACTTTGCCACATGACACACACACACACACACACACACAGACAGAAAGAGACGGTAACTGTGTGGCACAGTGGCACATTTAAGAGGCGTCGCGCTATCAGCCGCAGCTAAATGCTGTCCATTGATGCACCTGTGCCAGGTCCTCGTTTATCGTCGAGGTTGGGGGTTCAAAGACGCTGCCTGCCAAAGAAGCGTCAATTGTCAATGTTTTTTATCTGCTGTTCAAATCGACGGGCACTGTGTGAGTGTCTCTCTCTCTCTCGCTTTCCCTCTCTCTCTCTCCCTAAAACAAAGGCGCTGGCAAAATGCAGACTCGAGCTGCGCGCAGGTTTGTCAACAAGCGCGGGGATTAAAGTAGCACCTGCAGCTGCCAACAACAACAACAACAACAACAGCAGCAGCAACAACAACAGCAGCAGCGACGGCTGTTGACAGTTCGCCTTTGTGACAACAAAATTGTTGTCGATTTTTTTTTTTATATATATTTTGTTCCTTTTTTCGGTTTTCGCTTTTCCTTGTTTTAGTTTTGTTTGACACAGAGGTTCGGGGGTTCGATCGACTCGGGATATCCTTTAATCTCTCTGGGCAGGTTTGTCAACACATTTTCGAATGTGCATCGATAACTATCGATAACTGGCGCGTCTGGGGTGCATATATTTAACATGGAGATTACAGCGCTCTTTACATGCGCTCCCGAAAAACAGGAGCCCAATTGGACAGCAGCTGCTGGCATTTAATTTGAATTTTATTGAATTACAATTGCATGCAAATTGCGAAATGGGAAATGCGAAATTTATTTGACAAATTTTTGTGAATTAACTTGCATTTGCATTTGACGTGAATGTCAAAGCGGATGTCAGCGGCAGCTGCTGTTTCTGTGTCACGTAATTACATAAGCTGCAAATGCGAATGTTAAATCGTGGATACAATTTCATTAAAACAAATGTGCGACAGTTTGACGTGAACTTCAAACTGAGTGTCAAGGTTTATGGAGACTATAAACGAACAAGTGTTAAAAATGCAAGATTTCATTTAACAAAAGCTCGAAGTTAAGTAAAATGCTGTTTCGTGTGCATGTCAAAGTGCATGTCAAAATGAATGTCAATTAAAAATGAAAATACTTAAGAAAATTGATTAAAATTGTAAAAAATAGTCAAATAAAATATTCAATAAAAGTTTAACATGCATGTTAAACTAGCTGTCAAAGCGCATCTCATCGCAAAATATCAATTACTCAAGACAAAATACAAAGTTAGTTTAACGAATTAAAATTCGCCAAATGAAAGTGAAAAATTGTTCAGCCCGCACGTCAAAGCAGTTGTCAAACTCGCTGTCAGCGCCCGCAGCAGCAGCAGCAGGAGCAGCAGGAGCAGCAGGAGCAACAAAAGCAGCTGCAGCCATAAAGACTAATTACCCAGGGCGCAGATCGCGGCACAGGTTGCTGCTGGCCGAGCCAGAGAGGAGGGGGGCGCGGTCAGCGGACAGGGGCAGGGGCAGGGGCAGGGGCAAGGATAGCGAGAAGGTAACCCAAATTAGTTAAACCAATAAACTGACAGCGACCGCTTACGTCTGCTTATAGGCCATATTTCAAGTCTATATAATAATAAAACAATTTATGAAGGCATAACAACAGATCGTCCTCCTACACTGCCCCTCTCGCCCTCTCTCTCTCTCTCTCTCTCTCGCCCTCTCTCACTGTATCTGTCTCGCTGTCTCTCTGTCGTCCTGCCCCTTGCTGGCTGTCAGTTAGCGGCAACGCCCACCAGCTTCGTCTGAGGCTCGCTCGTTGCGGGCCAGAATGAATGGCCATGTCATTAAGCGGGGCCCAGACGCGAACGGACCGAAGGGACCGAGCGACCCGCTGAGCGCTGATGCCTCAACAGCAACAACAACAGGCAATCCTGTTGCCAGGCTGCGACTGTTGCCCGTGTGGCGCTAGGATTAAGTGCTCAGCTGTCCGGCGCGCTGTGGGAATTCCGTGCCGGAGCGCTTCCAGCGCGCATATAAATAAATATAAATACAAATAAAATATATTAAACATAAATAACTTTCAATCATTATACACACACACACACACACACACACACACACATTCTCATATATATAAATCAAATCGCATGTAATTACAATTTGTGCGCTTAATTATGGAAAATGCGTGAAACGAGCCGAAGCCAAATGCGATTGAGCTGCGAGTGCGAGTGAAAGAGACGAATTTCGAATGCTCTGCACGAGGCGAAGGCAAAGAGAGAGGGAGAGAGAGAGAGAGATAGAGAGCGCTGAGAATACATATGTGGATGGTTCTATATATGTATCTATATCTCTATCCATAATACTTATAACTACTTTGACTTTAGTTAATGATTACTCATTTTAGGACTCAGCTGTTCACAGTATATTTACAGTTAAAACTGAGCATCAATTATGAATGCATTTGATTTGAATCAATGAAACTTTAAGAGAGGCTCAGAGACTCAATGAGTAAGACCTATAACAACCTTCGATTTAAGACTTATATAAAAGGCAAAATTCTCATATAGACTAAATTTGTATTATTTATATCTATATATCTATTATTATGAAGCGATATATCCCAGTTGATCTTCTTTATATATGCTCTATACTTTAATATATAGAAGTATATTCATATTCATATTCATATTCATATTCATATTCATATTCATATTCATATTCATTTTCATACTCATACTCATACTCATATTCATATTCATATTCATATTCATATTCATATTCATATTCATATTCATATTCATACTCATACTCATACTCATACTCATACTCATACTCATACTCATACTCATATTCATATTCATATTCATATTCATATTCATATTCATATTCATATTCATTTTCATACTCATACTCATACTCATATTCATATTCATATTCATATTCATTTTCATACTCTTATTCATATTCATATTCATATTCATATTCATATTCATATTCATATTCATATTCATATTCATATTCATAGTCATATTCATATTCATATTCATATTCATATTCATATTCATATTCATATTCACATTCATATTCATATTCATATTCATATTCATATTCATATTCATATTCATATTCATATTCATATTCATATTCATATTCATATTCATATTCATATTCATATTCATATTCATATTCATATTCATATTCATATTCATATTCATATTCATATTCATATTCATATTCATATTCATATTCATATTCATATTTCTTGTCTCAGTAATTCTCTCACTCAATCTCTCTCTCTCTCTCTCTCTCTCTCATTTCTCTCTCTCCCTTTCCATTCTCTCCCATCTCTCTCATCCAAACCCAACCAAACCCATCGCATAAGTCCCAATAGCCTCTACTTTCATAGAGTATACAGCATCTGAGCTACAGACGGCGCTTATCAACGCAGCTCCGCCAACAGATAAGACTCGCTAGGGTTGGGGAGGGGGTAGATTGTGTGGGGGCTGTCAACAGCAGCGGCTAACGGTCGAGCCGGGGGCACTTGGCATAACTCAGCGCGTCTTCAGAGCAAGTGCTTGATAACTAGACAGCGCAGAGGCTCTCTCCCTCTATCTCCCTCCCCCTCTCTCTCTCTCTCTCTTCCTGCTGAACCCTTTGCCCCCATTGAAATAATTTTTGGATCGTTGCTCTAATCTCTCCCGGCTTCAGCTTCGTTTTGTTTTGTTTTGTTTCTCGTTTCGATTTAATTGTTATGAATTGAAATGCAGTTGGGGATCGGCCCCCGAATCGATAAGCGTTGGGGATGCGACTCTGGGTGTTGATTTATGTGGCATTTCGTATGTCACTTGCCCGACACAAGACGCGGCTGACATTAAGAAGATCTATGGCTCGAGTTCACTGAGTTATTGCGCCGCTGATAAGCGAGAGAGAGAGAGAGAGAGAGAGAGAGATGTGCTGGGTATTCCCAGTGGACTGAGAGACAATCAAAATCAGCTTCAGATTTCTTCAACAGCAACTTTATCAAATTCCACTGAAATCATAGCGCGGCCAATTACCTACCCCTACCCGTAACTGTACCCCTAAACTTCGACCACTTACCTAACCTCAATTCACATTTGTTTTATTTGTTACATTTTGTTTGCATAAAAATCTAATTTTGTGTGTTTCTTTTTTTGTTTTTCCTGCTTATTACAGTTATTATTTACATGGGCGCCACAACGCCCCAGCCAGCACCACCCCCACCCCCACTCCTCGACTCGAATCCGAGCAGCTCAAATGGCCGTCGCTTTTGTTTGTTTGATTGTTTTTTGGGTTTTTATTTATTTTTTGTTTTTGTTTTTGTTTTGTCATAATTGCTCATAATTGCGGCTGCTGTCAGGCACACACATGCACGCACACACATGCACAGACACGCACACACATGCGCGCCATTTTCGCTCAGCATTTTGGCCGCCGTCGCCATCATTTTCGGTCAATTGACACAGACAAACAAAACACACGACGACAGAGCGGCAGCGACGCCGACAGTTTGCACACCCTGGCCTCGGACTTTGCCAACGAGCCCACCACACCACGCCACACCACACCACGTCACGCCACGCCACGCCAGCCCATGCCCATGCCCATACACACCCCTCGCTTGTTCGCTCACTCGCTCGCTCGCGCTGTCTTAGTCCAAAAAAAAAAAAAAAAAAAAAACAACAAAAACAACGAAATTCTGCACACATTGTTTGCTCTCGCTCGCGCTCTCGTTCTGCCCGCACGCAGTTCATTTGCGCTGCATGCGGTTGGGCTCGTGTGGGCAAGCGAGATAGCGCACGCCCCCGCACAACTGTTTTATTTGGTGCTTTTGTCTCGCTGTCTCTCTATGTGTGTGCATGTGTCTGTGTGTGTGTTGGCATTTTGCTTTGTTTGCTTTGTGCTTTGCTTAATTTTTATTTTTGCGCTGTTGGTCAGTTGTTTTGTTGTTGCCGTTTTGCTTGTCCTATGCCCTGCGCTCTATCCGTGTGTGCATGAGTCTGTATATGTGTGTCTGTGTGTGTGCGAAGCACATGTGTTTGCTCATTTCACTACACTTGTCACGCCGTCGACAGCGAAGGCGACGGCGACGGCAACGGCGACGGCAACAGCGCTGCCTCTTTTGCATGCAAAGCAGCAAACAGTTGTTGTTGCTGCTGCTTAATTTTGATTTTGATTTGCCAGTTTTTTATTTTTTATTGTTCATCTTCAACTCGTTTATATAAATTTTGTTGCTGTGTTTTTTTTTTCTGTTTTGTTTTGCGTGCGCTTTTGCCGCCGTTTTATGCTACTTGTCGCTTATTTAAGGCAATTTATTTATTAATTTTTGTTCTGCTGCCCGACCCACTCTCGCTAGCGCTATCTCTCTCTCTCTCTCTGTCTCTCTCTGTCTCTTTCTGCTTAATATGCATGCCGCTGGCTGCGTGCGTTGTGTGATTTTTCGCACAATAATCAAAAGCCGCAACAACAACAACAACAATGAATGGCAACAAATGGGAGAGAAAAAAAATGAAAACAATTTTGCAGCAATTTTTTATTTCAATTGCAACTTTTTTAAGTGCTTTTGTTGTTGTTTTTCGCTCTAATTGAAGTTGGAAAATACAAAATTAATACTTTTTTATAAGTAGTTAAATGCGCATAATTTGAGTGAAACAATAAATAGATATTTAATAAAGAGATATAGATACAGATACAGATACAGATACCGATACAGATACATATACAGATACAGATACAGATACAGATACAGATACAGATACAAATACAGATCAGATACAGATACAGATACAGATACAGATTCAGATTCAGATACAGATACAGATACAGATACAGATACAGATTCAGATTCAGATACAGATACAGATACAGATACAGATACAGATACAGATTCAGATTCAGATTCAGATACAGATACAATTACAGATACAGATACAAATACAGATACAGATACAGATACAGATACAAATACAGATACAGATACACATACAAATACAGATACAGATACAGATACAGATACAGATACAGATACAATTACAGATACAGATACAAATACAGATACAAATACAGATACAGATACAGATACAGATACAGATACAGATACAGATACAGATACAAATACAGATACACTTCTATATTTGTACACAGGTAAATGCCATGGCTACACTTAAGCATGGGAATGCACAAGTATCTCTGACAAGTGGACGGCAAGCAGCACAAAAGATACAAAAAGTATCTCATAGATACGCAAGTGGAAACACTTCAGAGCAGCGGAAGAAAAGCAAGAAAAGAAAAAAAAAACAGCGTGGGGCGGCGCCAGGCAAACTTGGCTAAAAAAAATAACTGAAGATAAAGCTGGTCAGAGATGCAGAGATACAAATAGATGGATGCAGGAGGAGGAGGAGGAGGAGAAGAAGGAGAAGGAGAGCATGAAGCGCGAAAGCAAGGAGACAAACCAGATGATAGAAGACGCTATTTAAATATTTATGAGCAAGTTTTAAATATGCTCGAGACAGACAGAGAGACAGAGAGAGAGAGAGAGAGAGAGAGAGTGGGGGGTGGGAGCGCTGGGGGTGGCTGCCCTTAGCCCAGGGGTGGTTGGGCGGATCACGCTTTTCGTTTGCTTGTCTTGTTTTTTAATTAAATTGTGCGTCAAATGTTTTTCGGCTCGTTGATTTGCGCTCGTCGCTCTTCACGAATTGTCGATGGAGGCGGGGGTGGGGCCGTGGGGGTGTGGGGGTGGGGGCGTGGCTACTGCGTGTCGGCGCGCTGTCAATGTTTGCTTGGCAAAGTGTAAGTAATTTATGCGCATTTAGCGCTTAAGTGAGCTTAAAGCAAAGCCAAGATAAAGAAACGCTTAAGAAACCAAAGGGGCGTGGCTGCCAGATAGTGGGCGGAGGGTGGGTTTCGTGGAGTGGTTTCGCCTGTGGCCAGCCGGCAGACCGGGCTGCGAGCCAAATTAAATTTAAATATAAATATAGCAACAGTTCGAATTTGTAACTGCCACGCCTACTCTATGTTGGGGCGGGGGAGGTGAAGGAGGGTGAGAAGGGGTTGGCATTGTCGCCCTTAGCATGTAAGTAACCAATGTGTTTCAATGTGTCGTATGAATTGAATGATGCCAAATCTAAGGAATTTCGGATAAGAGTTGGATAAGAGGCAAAATGATGGTAGGAATGCGGATAATTATATGGATAATGGAGAAAATGATTAGAATGATGTGAATGAATAAAAGGATAAGGGTAAAACACAGAAGAATAAGGATAAGGGTTAAAGGATAATTAAAATCATGCGGATAATGATAATATTATGGGATAAGATTAATGTGAGTAAAGTGAATGATATGAATGATAGAAAACCAGTCGGATAATGGTGAAAATGGTCAGGATGATTGGAGTTGATGAGAATGATATAGATAAAACATAAAATGATAAGGATAAAGGTTCAAAAATAATAGGATGGATGCGGATAATGATATTGAGTGATATTAATGATAAGAGCATAGTAAATGAAAGGATATGGTAAAAATTATCTGAATGATTGCGAATAATGAGGATAATAAGGATAAAACTGACAGGGATAAGGATAAAGGTTAATGGATAACCGTTTGGATAATGATATATGATGTACATAAGTTGAGAAAATTACATGGATAATAGTAATAGGGATAAGAATGATGAAAATGATCAAACGGATAAACTTGATAAAAGAATTTTATAAAAAATGTGCAACAATATGAATAACAAGAATGAATGAAGCGAGAGCTAAATGAGGTCAATGAAATGAGATTGATGCAAAATATGATGATGATCATAATATTGATGATCATGCAGCATGAATGATGTAAATGCAAATAAATGTCATTCGGACAATGCGAATAATGTGAATGAATATGTATAATCAGGGCAAAGAAATGATAAGAGCGAGCAAAGTGATGGAATTGAATGAATGAGTGATGAGACTGATCTGAATGAAGCGAATGGGGCTAATCAGAGAGACGAGGATCGTGGCGAGCAGTCGCAGGCTTGGGCCACATGGCTACGGGCACTTGCCCAGCCGCACATCCGTTCAAGGCAATCAGAGAGAGGGAGAGGAGAGGAGAGAGAGGGAGAGGAAGAGGGAGAGAACGCAGCAGGGGCAGCTGGGGCTAATAACAGTCATCACACACGTCAGACACTCATAAATCCTCAAAGTCAACAAGCTCCAGACCAAGACAGAGAGAGAAAGAGAGTAGGAAAAAGAGAGAGCGAGAGAGATGGAGAGACATCATAACGAGTCAGAGGAGTTGCAGCAACAATCAGATTCTAAACGAGCTGCGTTTAAATGTTGTTAACAGGCCCCACAAACTGGATGCCAAACGAGGGCGGCTGGGGGGCGGGGCGTGGCGGCAGAGGGGTTTGTTTGAGGAAACAGAATGTGGCCATTTCTAATGTCCCACACACGGAGTGTGCATGTGTGTGTGTGTGTGTGTGCAGAACTTGTTGCTTCGTCTTTAGCTTCATCTTCGGCTTCAGCTTCAGGTAGGTTCCCCACATCCACGCCTGGCTTCATTCATGGGTGGTGCATGTGGTGCTGCATGTGGTTCGCCGAGCGAATGCATGTTTATAAGCATAATTCTTATTTATGATCGAGGCGCTGCGATAAGGCTGGCGAGCTCTTGGCTTTTGCGTTCTTGTTTAAATAAATCAAATCAACACGATTCGCAGAAACTGTGCAGAAACCTCAGCCAGCCTACCTTACCTGGCTCAGTTAGCCTGCCTGCCTACCTGGCTGATAAGCGAACAGACGCGACGACAACGGCAGCAACGGCAGAAATAACAAAACTGAAGAATCGAAAAAAACCTTCAACAGCGTCGCTCTTCGGGCACCTGTTGCGAGTGGGCAGCCGATCGAAGAGAGCGCGCTGCAGTTGAACACATTTCGGATAAGGTTTCCGCCAGGATGTGAGCGAGTTGCATAGATCACAGATAAGCTCAAAACATATATACAAATATGTATATATATATATGCATAAGATCTGCTTGACACTGGCTAAAACAAAGCTCGGCTCAGGTCTGGTTCGAAACTGGGTTTAAAACGGCTCGAATTGCCGCATTCACAATCCAAAATTTTGTTGAGTCAGCAAATTCCCCATGCAAATCAAACCTGAAACTGAAATGAACTTATCTTATCTTATCTGAACATTATCTCATTTGATAGCTTTTAGCTGCTGTGCGCGCAATGATAGAGGGAGAGGTAGAGGGAGATGGAGAGAGCTGTGCAAAACGAAAAACTAAAACAACTTTATGTATAATCGATTAGCTGATAAGAGAACTGGATGACTTCTGCTGTATATATGTATATGCATAGATAAATATATAGATATATAGTACAATGATGCTAGACTAGCTGTAAGAGCTCAGGCCCAGTTCTCATTCGCTGAAACAACTTTTTATACGCTTCTTCTATGTTTCAGATATAGAAACTATTTTATATAATTCTATGTTTCTATGTTTCCGATATAGAAACTATATTATATAGATATATGTATTTATATGTAAAGATACTTTCGCAAAGTCAACATAGCATTTAGAACTGTGATAAGATTTTTTAGATACTTCTTCTAAGTCAGAATGTTATAGAATATCTTATAGATACACTCAATTTATCATTTTGGCATAAAATATTGCGATAGTATCTTTTAGATACTTATTCTAAGTCAGAAAGCTATAAAGTATCTTATAGATACTTTCGCACAGTCCGCATGGCCTTTGGCACGGTGATAGTATCTTTTAGATACTTTTTCCAAGTCGGCATGTTATGAAGTATCTTATAGATACACTCACTGCCTCAGCTTGGCATATACCATTAAGATAGTATCTCTCAGATACTTTTTCTAAGTCGGCATGTTATTGAATATCTATATATATATCTTTCAATCAGAATGGAATATAAAATTGTTTAGTATCTCTCAGACTCTTCTTCAGCATAATATGAAGTATTTTATAGATACTTTCGCACAGTCCGCATCGCATTTAGCACTGTGATAGTATCTTTTATATATTTCTAATACCTTTAAAGTATCTATCGGATACTGTTTCTTGTAAGCCCCTTAAAATATCTCTCAGATACTTATGCCAGTCATAGAATATAGTTTAGTAGAATCGAGGTTCCCACAGCTTTAGGCAGTACAATTATACCCGATCGCCCTGCAACTGAAAAGTATCTGTCAGATACATTGTGTATCTGCAGCTAGGCCGCATGGCAGGAGCATTGCGTGTCGCAGTCGCTGCTGTGGCTGTTCGCTGGCGTCAGTTGTGCTCAAGGACTCTGTGATCTCTGACTGATGACGCCAGCTCTAGCTGCGACTGTCATAAAGAGGGCTCAAAAGGACGAGCCAGAACAGACGTTGCTCGTTCTACACGCATATTTCTTGCGGTTGCCGAGCAGCAGCAGCAGCAGCAAGGGCCACTTACAACTGCTGCCGTTTTTTTGTTTTGTTTTTTGTTTTGTGGAACTTTCTTGCCCAGAGCCAAAGTCTACAAAAGGTGTTGACCAAACAACGGCAACAACAACTGGCAACAGAGGTACACGCGTCTTAACAAGAACAACAACGGCCAAGAGAACACTGGGAATGGTTAGGTGTCTGGAGCCGCAGACGAAGGCGCAGCCAGAGCCAGAGCCAGAGTCGTTGCCGTTGGCCTGGTTAAAGCAAAAGACACACTGAAAAAAGACAGACACAGAGAGAGAGAGATGGAAGAGAGGGGGGAGAGAGCGAAAGAGACAAACGTTATAAATAACACGCTCGAGCATTTAACGCGCCAAACATGTGTTCCACTGTCCAATTTGTGGTGTGTTTACTTTTCATCAGTGGCCCAGCCACAGCCACAGCCACAGCCGGGCCAAGGGCGCGCGCACTCACCAGAAGGGGCGCCAGCACAAGTGGGCGTGGCCGGGCAACAAGCAACGTATTAATCGAACCGATCGACGGCGGAGCGAGAAAATTCACTTCTCAACTACATAATGGGATCGTGTCGAATATAAATATATGCATCTATATATTTGTTTTGTAATAATTATTATTTATATTTAAAATTAATTAAAAGTAGCTAGAGCTTAAGCAACAGCTTAATGCCCGCGCAAACAGCTTTAATGTATACTCAACCAACGAGACATTTCCTTAGTTTCTAGCTCTACAGCTTTTCAGCTATTGATCTTGAGGCTCTGCTTAAGATGTCTAAGCCCATGAGCTATAGACTACAAAAAGCTTTCACCTCCCCTGCATAATAAGCTCTGCTTATTCCATGCTACCTGCTAATAGTAAACCCACCAAGAATCAGTTCGACGCAGCAGGTGTTGGATCGAACCACCTTCATCTGCCTTCACTTCATCTTCGTGTCGCTGTGATGCAGCTGAGCTTTGGGCAAAAGCTCTCTGGCGCAAACAGCTGATTCAGCTGCGCGATAATCGTTGACAGGCAAACACGCTCGAAGCCCAGCGGCTCATGATAATAAAATGCAGATACCAAAAAAAAATACCGAATTCTGCGACGGATCGAGCCGGGAGCGAGGGCGGACGGCATCGATGGGCTGATGGATGCTTCAATGGACAAAGCAAACAAGCCAAGGCGAAGACTCAGGGCAGACAAGACAACGAATGCGAATGCGAGTGCGAATGCGAATGCGAATGTGAATGCGAATGTGGCTTACCTGGCGCTCCAGGCCCATTATTGAACGATCAACAACAAAAACAAAATGTGAATAAGAAAACAACAAACAAACAAACAAACAAAACAAACAGGGTAACAGGGTTGCATGTTGACTGGATGAGGGTTGCCTCGATCAAGCAGAGCGAAAGGGAGAGAGAGAGAGAGAGAGAGGTACAGCTGACCTGGCTTATAAATAAGAAGAAAAGCAAACAAAGCGTCGATTCTGTTGTCCCCGATGGCAGGCGAACAAAGCGGCTCTCAAGACAGGACATGCCGCAGCACAGACGAATGAGCCCACGGACGGACAGACAGACGGACGAGCAAACAAACGAGAGCGAAGACCCAAAAATAAACCAACAACAACAACAACAACTGGACACTGGACCCCGAGACTTGAGCCCGAGTTGCGGCTCGTTTGGCAATTTTACTTTGTTGTTGTTGTTGCTGTTGCTGCTGTTGCTGCTGCTGCTTCTGCGGCTGCCGAGCGGCCAAGAGGAACGCAGTTAGGCGCCGCCGCAGTCGGACAGGTTCAGCGAGTAGAAAGAATCGAGAGACTATTTGTTTATTATACTAAATGGCTCTATAAATGCGTGTGAGTGTGAGAGTGTGTAGGTGTGGGAGCATTAGCTAGCTTAGTCTTTGTGCTCTACCTAATACATTTCGTTAGAAAGCAACGAGTGGCAAGTGAAGAGTAAAGAGAAACGAGAAGAGTGTGCAGCTTGGCAATGAGCTTTGCATAAGCAATGGTAAGACAGTAGGGAAAAGTGTTGTAAGCTACTCGTAAGTAAGCAACGAGTGTCTGGAAAATTACATGTGTAGAAGCAACGAGTAAAAATAACGAGTAGGCAACTAAAAGTAACTTACACTTAAGCTATTCCAAGAGTACCGAATACAACAAATTTGCGATAAAATTGCATTAAATGGCGAAATATGCAGGAGAAAGTAACGAGTAGCGAGTGTAACATTGCAGTAAGACTTTGAAATATACTAATAGATTTCCCTTTGAAAGACTGAGCATGTAGAAAGCAAAAAAAATGTCATAAATCTAAAGAAACGAGTAATTATTAGCGATTAAATAGCGATATCATCTATCATGCGTAAATTAAACAAGTTTTCAAATTACAGAGAGTTCCGCATAATGTAAGCAAAGAGTTGTGTCTAATAGCGGCAAGTAACGAGTGAATTTGAGCAAGTAACGAGTAGCTAGCAACGAGAATGGAGCGAGTGACACATATGAGCTGAATAGCTTATAGAATGCCGAGTATGTAGATAACGAGCAGTGTTTAATGACGGGAAATAACGAGTGGTTAACATAGGACAAGTAACGAGTAGCTAGAATACAGCGAGTGACACATAGAAGCTCAATAGTTCTGAGAAGCCTTGCACTTATAAAGAAAACGAAGGAGGAAGAGAAGTAGACAGCGAGATACACTCAAGGCTTAGCTGAAATAACGAGTAGCGAGTAAAGAGCAGCTCCATTTCCCCACAGCTCCTGTCGCTAGCTGCTTTGCCTGCCTATTTCTGTATCTCTCTCTCTCTCTCTCTCTCCCTCGCCCTGGCCCTGTTGATTGTGCACTTGCACTTCCGTTGTTGCTGCCGCTAGCGTCGCTGTCGCCGTCGCTGCTGTTGTTGTCGTCGCTCGCTCGCTGCTCGATTGCCAGTGCAACAAAATAGCAATTGACAAATTATGGCCAACTAAAAGTAATTACATACGACGAGGTGCGCACACACACAACCACGAAGACAGCGAATAACGAGTTCTCGACGCGTTAATAGTACAAATAATCAGAGAGTGCAACAACAGCCAAAGCAACAACAACAACAACAACAGCAACACTGTCAACACTAAACATACACTTTATATTAATTGTTTTTTATTAGCGCAGTCTCTGCTTCTGCTGCTCAGTTTCTGTATTTTTTTTTTTATTGCTGCCGTAGCTGAGATTCATTAATAATTCAAAAATTGCACATGGCCGGCGGCAGCGCAGTCGCTGCGTGTAATCGAGTTGTTAACTCAAAGTGACAACGAACGTGGCGGCGACGTCGACGTCGACGGCGAAGGCAGCAACAGCGACAGCGGCAACGGCGACGACAATTAAATGCAGTCAACACACGATCACACCAAAAGCAAAAGCAGCAAAGCGAAAGAGAGTTGGAGAGTTGGAGAGCGCGGACAGAGGGAGAGAGAGATGGAGAGGCGCGCAAGAAACTTGTCGCTCTGCTAGCTGCACTTGCTGTTGTTGTTGTTGCTGTTATTGTTGGTTGCAATTGCATTAATGAAATCAACACTTGCTGTGGCAGGCGCAGCAGCTGAGACGCGACGTCGGCACGCAAGCCGCAGCTGTGATTATTATTGTTGTTGCTGTTGTTGCTGGCGCTGTCGCAGAGCTTTTGGCAGCTAAAACATATTTCGCGCCTTTGTTGCTTAACAATTAATATCAACAACAACAAAAGCTCAACTTCACACTCAATTAACACGCTGCAGACAAACAACAACAGAAGCTCACACAAACACAAACACACAGACAGACACACACACACACACACGCACTGACGAATATACAGCGCATAAAATACAGCAAAAATGCAAAACTTTCAGTGCTGCATTTTGTTCATTTTTTGAGCGTACCACCCACACACACATACACACAGGCACAGGCACAGACACCGACACACGCACACACAAAGCTTTTGTTTGGCGTTAATTGACTGCACAAACACACACAGACACACATACACACAGACGCGCGCACGCAGAGAGCAGCGGCAGAGCGGGAGAGTGAAAGAGAGTGCGAAATTGCAAACAGCCGGCAGCAGACGCATGCAAAATAGCGTAAAGCTTAAAAAACAACAACAAGGAGAGTAGGAAAAATGCAGTTGCTGTTGTTGTTGTTGTTGTGGCCAAGTAGTTTAGCAGCCAAAGCCAAAGTTAACAGAGGCATGAATGAAAACTGATAGCGCACGTCATTGACACCTATAACGCAGCAACTGCGGCAGCAGCAGCAGCAACACCGACACCGGCAGAGGCAGCGACGTCGCGTCAGCCGAATCCACGAGCCATTGAGCTCAACGACTGTGGGTGGTGGTTAGGAGGTGAGCACAAGCATGGACATGGGCTCGCTCGCTCGCTCACACTCGCACTTGCACTCACCACACACCACACTCTCGCTCGCTCGCTCGCTCGCTCACTCACTCACCCAGTCAGTCATTCTACATTCCCTCTCTCCTAAGCTCTGCTTCTTTTCATAGTGGTTCTGGCTTTGCGTGCGTGCGTAATTGCTTTTATTTTACTGTTTTTTGTGATTCTTTTTTTTATGCTTTTGCTGCTGCTGCTGCTGCTGCGTGTTAATTTCAATGCAACGTTCCTACGTAGGTGCTACATAAATTTGATTTTTATTTCTCAGAAAAAATGAATTTTTATTCATAAATTTCAAATGGGTCTACATAAATTTGTGTGTGTAAGTGTGTGTGTGTGTGTCGCCCACTCTCTCTCTCTCTCTCTCTCTCTCTCTCTCTCTCTCTCTCTCTCTCTCTCTCTGTGCTACCAAAAACGTAATCTCAGCTTCTGTCGCTGCTGGCGTCGCATCAGGCACACAGAACACGCAGCGCAGTTAAAAACGCACCAAATAAATGTTTCATACAATTTGTACATATAATATATTTAACTTCTTCTCGACTCCACAGAAATATTAAATAAATAGCTATAAAGGGAGTGTGTGAGAGCGAGGGGGCGGGGGAGTCACCTTTACATAAATATGTATAAGCGACAATAAAAAGAGGAATAAAACCAAAGCAGCAGCTCGTCAATTTTTGCCACTTAAAATTCATAAAGCGTTTTCGTTGACGCTGACAGAGCAGCAGCAGCAGCCACAGCAGCAACGGCGCGCGTGCGAGCGAGACAGCGCGAGTCAAGTGGAGAATTGAAATCAAAATTAATAATCAACACCAAAGCACAGCGCAAATGAAGGAATCACAAGAAGACGAAAAAAAGCTTTCGTAGCAGCAGTAG
Source organism: Drosophila meridionalis (assembly GCA_035045145.1). Lineage (NCBI taxonomy): Eukaryota > Metazoa > Arthropoda > Insecta > Diptera > Drosophilidae > Drosophila > Drosophila meridionalis. Next base: position 5,245,169 of record JAWNPG010000009.1, on the reverse strand, counting down.
CAGAACAAAGCTCGATCGTTCCACAAGGAAAGCAACGCACAAACACAAACACACACACGCGCATATGCACTTGTATGTGTGTATGAATAGATAGACAGAACCTGCTTAGTGCGTAGTTTACAGATTGAGCTCTTATAAAGCCAATTAGTAACTCTCTCTCTCCCATACACTCTCACACTCTCTCCACTCGTGGACCCTGACACACATCTGTCTCAACAAGTCTTGCTTTTGTTTTTGTCTCTTTTGCGCCCATTTCCGCGAAAATTGCGCAGCTCAGTGAATAGCTCAATGAGCGCGCTGCGAGTACTCTCCGCTCGGCCGACGACCGACTGCCGACAGCCGACAGCCGACGACGATTGAATTGCCCGAAGCAGCGCGCATCCTTCTTCTACCTACACTGAGCCAATTAGCGTTCTAATCAAGTGTAAACTAATGCTAAAAGCCAAGCCAGGTTTGCGCACAACGCGTGAATATGCCACGAGACAAAAGAGCAGGCGAAGCAACGAAAAAAAAGCTCGCAGAGTGCCGAGGATCGACGCAGCTAATTTGACTAATTTGCCAGCCTGGCCAAAAGGTGCGAGTGAGAGAGAGAGAGAGCGCGCACACACAGATCTGCGTCTGCAGATTGTCGTCGTCGTCGTCGTCGCTGCTGTCGTTGTCGTCGCCGTCGCCGTCGCTGTCGCCTTCTTTGATCTGCCAGCGCACATCTAGGAAATGTTTGTCAAATTCATTGGACCGTTCTCATTGTTTTTGACATTTCTTTTTAGCCGAATGCGGCGTCGTTGTCGCTATCTGCTTCTCCTCTGCCTCTTCTGGCTGTTGCTTTCTCTGCCGTCCCTTTTGCACTTTCACGCTGCGCTGCAATTTTGTTTGCATTTAGCTACTGCACACACACACACACACACACACGCACACACTCTCCAGTTGCTTCTAAGTCTCCAGTCTAATTTCTACACCTATTGCCCTTTGGTTCTCAGTCTATAATTCACTTTCTACACGCAGGCATTGCCCTTAGCCCGCGCCTGCCTTTGACGCTCGCTCTCTCACACACACCCACCGCCTGAGCGACCTTCTTGTCAAGCTCTCCCGCTCTTCCGCTCTCCTGCTCTTCCGCTCTCCTGCTCTCCACGTCGCATTTCGTCAGGCATTGTCGTTATTTTTCTGGCGCCAAAAAGACGCCGTCGCAGCTTTTTATTATATTTATTTATTTTTCTTTTTTTTTTATTTTTTGCTGGCTCCATTCTTCCTTTTCCTTTTTGTGTTCTCTTGTGGCTCTTTTTTGCTTTTGTTTTTTTTTCTGTTCTTTTTTTTTTGGGGTTCCTCCGTTCGCCTGGTTCTGGTTCTGGCGAATCGAAGTCATGTTCTTCATTATAAAGCGGGCCCGTCAACAAGATCATTATGAGCGCACACATATAGGACGCTTTATCATTATGATCATCATTCTCGTTCCTCTTGTCATCATATTTTTCTCCTTTTTGCCATCTTTGCTTTATGCATTTCATGCATACTTCAAAAATGTATGCAATATGCGTTTAATATTCAATTCTTGTTCCTGTTCCTTTTGCCTTCGCCTTCGCCTTCGCCTTCGCCTTCGCCTTCTCCATCTTCCTCTTCTTCTTCGTTATTCTTCATCTTCGTCTGCGCTGAAAGCGAAAGTTTCGACTAGGCGACGTTTATGCCAAGTACAGTTGCGTTCGCTGGCGCCCCCCACAAACGGCGCACAGCGCCACCTGTCGGCACGCATTCGCCTTATCAGTGGAGACTTAGAGAGAGAGAGGGAGAGAGGGGAGCGGCCGCAAAGAGAGGCTCATTAGGCAAGCGGAGCGTGTAAACAGCGGAATTCTCGATTTAGTTAGCCACTTAGCGGCATTTTGTTACCAATTTCAGACAGTTTTTTTTTTGTTTTTGTTTTTGTTTGTTTTTTTTTCGGGTCTCGGTTTCGGTTTCGCTTGATGCCCAATTTCGGAGAGTCGCCCATTAAGCCAAGCTTTGACTTCCGCTGCGTAGGCGACGGAAGCGTTCACTTAATTAGCTTCTTCTGCTGCTCTCCTCTCCCCACCTCTCTCTCCCTCACTCCCTCTTCTCTCTGTTTATTTCGTCAAATTAATTTTCATTTAATTTTAAGTGGGCGCAAATGCAATTTAAATTAACAGCAAACCCAAACCCAAAGCCGAAGCCGAACGCAACGCGCCTGCCCATTAGCCGTTAAACATTATTTGATAAGCGTTTATTATGCAAATCGTTTGTCAAGCGAATGCTCTGCGGCTCTTCTTCCCCTTCTTCCCCTTCTTCTCCATCTTCCACTTGGGCTGCCCCTTGCCCATTGCTTCTGCTTCTGCTTCTGCTTCGGCTTTCAGTTTATTGCATTTTTATTGTAATTTGTGCATTGTGTTTGCCTGAGAATACCCTGTTCAGAGAACAGTGGCGGGTATATTGGCTCTTTAACTAATATATGTATCTATGTATACAACTACATATAGGTATAAAGAGAATTGTTTTTGGATTTCTGTTTACATTTAATATCGATATTCGATAGTTTATCTGTCTCTCCACAAACTATCTCTGATGGGAATTCATTGAATTCATGGGTATTACAAAATTCATAATACTTAATCTAATCCATTCAAAAAACGCATCTCATCAGCTCTTATAGCATAGATATATGTATGGGTACAATGTCAGTTATCGATAAGTCGATTGGAAGGATATCGATATTTCTATTTCGGTCACTCCGTCTATACCTCTGTCAATCTTTCACTGATCCCTTCTGTGGTCTATTCTAGGCATCTCTGCCTCTGTGTCTTCTTTCTGCTCTCTCCTTTCTCCTCATATCTTTCTTTCTCTTTCTCTCTCTCTCTCACACTCTCTCTCCCTCTATCTCTCTCTCTCTTCTCTATCACTCCATTTCTCTCTTTGCTTCACTCATCTTATACCACCAGAGTATCTATCAGTCGGGTATACCCGTACACACACACATACTAGTCTTTCTCCCACACATCCATCAATTTAATTAGATCTAAAGAAGTTTTGCTTCGTTCCCCAATTATTGGAGATATTAAAAAAAGAAAACACGCCAAGAAAACCCGCAAGATTCTGTGTCAGATTAGATTTACCTATAGCATGGTTTATCTCTATCTGTCTTCACTATCCCAAAAAGAAGACAGGTAAGATTTCATGCTATGAGTCCAAGCATAACCCAAACACAATGACAATTACAGATATTATATTATACATATAGATATTGTATTATACATATATACATATATATATTACAGATATTATACATATATGAGAATGTTTCCAGCCCTCTATAGCCATACGAATGTCCCTTAGATTCCTATTCCAGTCCGGCCTATTGTAAACTTCATTCGCTATTCATAGCGATGGATGTTAGATAAGTGCGTAATCTTTGGTTTATTGATGGATCGTTAGCTCCTGTGTTGATATTTAATGGGCCGGCCAATTAGTTGCATTATTGGATGGCAGCGATTACGAGCTCGTCTGCTGAATAATGCACAAATCGGCGGCAGGATGGGTCAGGTGTTCGGCCCGATAAAGGACTGCAATTATTATGCATTTTTCATGGGCCAAAATTGTCGGGCAAAAAATGCCAACAGATAGAACGGCTGGCCGGGCAAATTAAGTGCAATTTGTGGGGGAAGTGCATCAAAGGAAGGACTCGCAGGACTCGCGGCACTCGCCACGCATTTGTCAACTTAGCACATCGATAATGCCCTCCTAGTCCAGCCTAGCCTATCCTAGCCCGGTTCGAACTTTTTTCCGAACGACAATTTCCACACAATTATGAAAAACGCTTTTGGGTGTAGCCGGGCGGCAGTTGACTGGGTAGAGTCGGGGATCCATGGCGAGTGTAACAAAATTTTAGACTCCCCCCGCCCCTAATGACTTTGGTGTGTGGAAAAAAAGCAGCGCAAGGCGTGTGGTAAAAAGAAAAAAAAGGAAGAAGCAAACGAAAAAGTGGCAGAAGAAGCAAGGAAAAACCTTAATAAAAAGGAAAAGCAAATGCGTTACGCCCATTTAATTGAAGCTTTGGCGAGCAGGGGCGCTAGAGGGGGGGATAGGGGGCGTGCCAGTGCACTTTGATTGCGCCCGAAAGAAACGTCAGCTGAATATTTACCCAAAGTCTCGCAGCCAGTTCGAAGGAGGAGCAGCAGCAGGAGCAGGAGCCGGAGTAGGAGCAGGAGCCGGAGCAGGAGGCGGACCAGGAGCTGAACCATTTTTATTTATGAAAATTAAACAAGTGAACTTTGACAGGCGGTTGCTCACAGGGTTGACCCCGCGACCCCAGCCCCAACCCAGGCCTGCGAGTAGGGTTTTTAGGCGGACCAAGGGTCGGTGATTGGTGGTTGAGGGTGGGGGTTGAGGGTGGTACTGTTGCTGCCTTTCAGGCCGTGTCATTAAACATTTGTCGAGCCGATGCCTTGGCCCGACCCCTTGTAACACATTAACGCACGAAACAAACGGGCCTGACATCAATTACAGTTGTCGAAAGCGAGCGTAGGGGTAGAGGCAGGGGTAGGGGGTAGTGCTGGGGCAGGGGTAGTGCTGAGGCCCAGCAAATGATGCTCGTCTATGCGCTGTCAGCCTCAATTGCCAACTGCGAAATGCAAGCAGCAAATCAAAGCAATTCATCTAGGCGAAAAAAATGGATGTAAAGGGTATTACGAAATAGTCAGGGAGATCTGAAAGAGATCTATATCTATATCTATATCTATATCTATATCTATATCTATATCTATATCTATATCTATATCTATATCTATATCTATATCTATATCTATATCTATATCTCTATCTATATCTATATCTATATCTATATCTATATCTATATCTATATCTATATCTATATCTATATCTATATCTATATCTATATCTATATCTATATCTATATCTATATCTATATCTATATCTATATCTATATCTATATCTATATCTATATCTATATCTATATCTATATCTATATCTATATCTATATCTATATCTATATCTATATCTATATCTATATCTATATCTATATATATATCTATATCTATATCTATATCTATATCTATATCTATATCTATATCTATATCTATATCTATATCTATATCTATATCTATATCTATATCTATATCTATATCTATATCTATATCTATATCTATATCTATATCTATATCTATATCTATATCTATATCTATATCTATATCTATATCTATATCTATATCTATATCTATATCTATATCTATATCTATATCTATATCTATATCTATATCTATATCTATATCTATATCTATATCTATATCTATATCTATATCTATATCTATATCTATATCTATATCTATATCTATATCTATATCTATATCTATATCTATATCTATATCTATATCTATATCTATATCTATATCTATATCTATATCTATATCTATATCTATATCTATATCTATATCTATATCTATATCTATATCTATATCTATATCTATATCTATATCTATATCTATATCTATATCTATATCTATATCTATATCTATATCTATATCTATATCTATATCTATATCTATATCTATATCTATATCTATATCTATATCTATATCTAAATAGTTCTAGTCTAGATCGAACATATATACAGCAGTCTATATGCTATAGGGTATGGGAGAACTATCATATCGGGCGATAATGCCAGCTGCTTGATTTTTTGCACTTTCACGCGCCAAAAAGTGTTGTCAAGTGGGTCGCGCGAGTCGTAAAAGAAAGAGGCGAAAAAAATAGTCTGCGAGTCGAGTCGAGTTGAGAAATCATTTCAATTAATTGATAAGTCACAAGAGCGAGAAGGAACAAGACAGTGTGAGAGAGGGAGAGGGAGACAGAGAGAGAGAGAGAGAGAGAGGGGAGGCTTTGGGGCTAGGCAATTTAATTGCCAGCGACATTTTGTCGCGCATTTGCGAGTCGAATAACAAGATTCTAATTGAATCAGCGGCAGACGCGACTGTCGGCCAGCCTCTGATTGGGCGCGAAGGAGAGAGAGAGAGAGAGAGTGAGAGAGAGATAGGAAGAGTGACCAAATGTTGTTCGAATCGTAGTCAGATGATTCGAATAAATCAAATGAATTACGACACATTTTGACTTTCAGATTCGGAAGCAAAGCAAAAGGAAGATCTTGAGTCATGGGCTGTACGTGAATGTATAGAGTATTTGAATAAGCATAAAGTATTCATTATTTATTTGTGAACAAATATATACAAATATGAATATCAAATTTAGAGATTTCTAAGATTTTCAAGGCAGTTCAAATGAATCAATTGAAGGAATTGTTTGAAATGAATGCAAAAAATGTTAAGCTGATATTCATAAACTACTCATAGTCAGAAATACGGGTATTTATAATGTATGCATATAATTACTCGTATATATATACACATATATTCATATTCACAAGAAATTCACTATGAATAAAGCACTTGCATAATCAAATACTTTGAATAGATAACAAAATTATATGCATATTGAGTACATTTAAGTATAGTCACATGACTAAACGAATGAATTAATGCTGATAGAGTTTATATAGATTTATATAAATGAATATTGAAAGCAGCTTTTGAGTATATTCAAGTATATTCACATGACTAGAGGAATCAATTAATGCTGACAGAGTTTGAGTTGAATGAATAAATGAATGAATTGATGCTGATAGAGTTTTAATTGAGTGTATTCACTACTGATAGAGATTTTGAATAGAGAGTGTAAAGTCTTAGCAACTCATTTTACGCACACACTCACACTCATTCACTGATATCGAATGTGAATAAGAAGTGAGTGCGGCGCGCAATTAAAACTTTAACATTCAAATGTGAGTGTGTGAATAAATAAATAAGCTAACAAACAACAAACACTCATTCACACTCGGCGCCAACTGTCGAGAGGTTGTTCAAGAAGGGGCTAGGGGGGGGGTTGGGGTAAAGGGGGGGGGCATTATTACTGCTGGCAAATAACAAAAACAATAATTTTGACATTGATGATGATGATGATGATGATGATGATGATGATGATGATGATGAGGGTGGTGCAACTTGCAGCAACAACAAACAAGTTGTAGTTTTCGCACTTGTTGGGGCAACCAGGAGTGGGTGGGGGTGGGGCATTGTAGGAGACGTCGCTTCTCAATGCTATTTGCATGCCCCAACAACAACAACAACAACGTGCGCGCGGCAGGCGCATGTGGCGTGCACAAAAGTTGCAACTTACACATGTGGCAAGCGCCTTGCCACAAGCTGCGGCCGTCTGTGTGAGTGTCTGTGTGAGTGCGAGTGTGCACCGTACGGTAGAACAAATGAATGAGTACTTAAAAAACTTTTTACAAGCCACTCAAAACGTGTGGGGCGAAAGAGGGGCGGGGAGGGGAGTGGAGGGGAGTGGGGCAACAATTGCATGTTAGGCGCAACACTTTCGCAGCATTCAGCTGGCGCTGGCTGACCCCGACTCAACTCATTAGGGGCGGGAGGGAGGTGTGGGCGTGGCAGTTGGAGTGGTTATGTTTATGGATGGCCACTTGGTTTAGTTTCACACTTGAGCGCCAGCTGCTAATGAGCTTAAGGATTAACGAGCGGGCGCCACGGAGCAAGCGAGACAGAGAGACAGAGAGAGAGAGAGAGAGGGAGAGGACGAGTGGGTGCAATAAACTTTTCGGCGCAAATGCAAGTTTACATATTTATAGAGGCGGCGGCTTTGTTTGGGCGCGTCAATGATGGGCGTGGCTGTAGTGCGGCACGCCCACCGGCCGCAACAGACGCCCAGCAGACGGTGCACGAGAAACTTTTCTTTTCTGTTGGCGAAAAAAAAAAACAACTATTTTTGCAAATATTTGCTTAGCTTTTGCTGCAACGGCCCACAGAGCCGCAGACCCCACCCAACCCAATCCGAGCCCCATCCGAGCCCCAGTCGAGCCCACCAACCTCGGGCGAGGGCGAAGGGCTTAAAGCGTCGCTCGAGGCGTCAAAGAAATTTGTAGTTTGGCAAACAAAAGCGAAAACGCAATGAATCATTGAGTGAATAAGTGAATGAGTGCATAAACAAGCGAGCAAATGCCAAAGCTGTGAAACAACGTGAATGCATAAGCTGAAAATATAATGAGCAGCGCATGAATTCTAAATGAATATACATATATATTCACTAAAATATATATGAATCATTTGAATGGAAATATAAATCAATGAATGCGAATCAATTGCAATTGAGGCAAAAGACAATCAATACAATGCGAGCTAAAGAGTAAGTGAATTTCTCAAATTTAGTTCATTCATACATATGAATCATTTGAATACTTATTGATTTTGGTAAAATATAATCTATAAAACTATACTAAAATTGTCTCAGTCTAAAATAAAATATAAATCAAATAATATTCCAATTGTATGAATAGAAATGAATTATACAACAGTTCTGCTATATATTCATATATATTCATTCAGAAATATTATTTAGTTTGACGTGAATACTTTAAATATCACGAATATATGTTTAGAGCCTGAATAATGAATCAAATTGAATACGTTAAATATTCAAATGTCATACAGATAAATAAAATTTAGTGAATGTAAATGAATAAATGCAGACAAGTGAATACAAGTGAATCACTGCGATGCCATATTTATTATATATATGAATCCAATGTATATATAAAAACTTGTTTATATATTTATATTCACATATATTTCAAAATTTGAAAATTATTTGATGAATGTATTCATGAACTTTGGGTTCATATATTGCAACTCTAGACTTTGTAGAACTTTATTGAAAAAAAACTATGCAAAAAATTCTATAATGAAGTTATATAAAATGATTCAATAATGCGCTTGCTATGAATACTGTGATTACATATTTGAATATATTCATAAAAAATTCAAAGTTTAGATTTGCATTTGATTCAATGAATGTATAACTATAAAAAAGAAACAATACTAAATGAATGCAAATACAAATGTTTTACTTCACATAGATATGACGAGTCCACTCATGAATGTACGGGAATACACCTGCTGTCTATTCACAGCGTTCGTCTAACGCATTCACTTAATCTCACTTCAGTTATTCACCGTGTCGCTGTGGCGTGCTTCAATTGGCACTCGCAGAGATTCACTTGCCATTCACCAGATACTCATTTGAATAACTCTCGCTCTCTCAAGTAGGTGTGAATCTTGAAACGCATTTTCACGCGCCGAGCACAGCCTCTAAAGAGGATAACGAAGGCACGCACCGACTGTTCGTGAATGCGGCCTTACGAGGATTCTAAAATGCGTTGCTTTTCACCTACTTTCGCAAGACATAGAGACAGAGACAGAGAGAGAGAGAGACAGAAAGAGAGAGAGAGACTGTGTGTGTGCCACATTAGAACGTTAAGATGCTTGAGACGCCACACGTGCTTAAGTAGCTGGCAAGGATAAAGGTTGCCCAAGCAGGCATTGGGGCTCCCTCATCCATCCCATGCATTCCACAACTGGATGCTCAAGCATTGACCTACGCGAAAACGTTTTGAACGAGCGACGTCTGTCCAACACTGGAATGGTCATGGTCAAAAAGATTATAGAGAAGCGCCCAAATACAATATCGAGTTAAGAGGTTTTTGTTCACTAGAAAGTCAGGGAATCGTAGAAAAAGGCGGAAGGAAGGCCAGACGCAAGGCAAGAGTCTAGAAGTTTATCCGATTTGGAATATAAATAGAGTATTACATTGGGTATTTATTGAGAATTTTATAGAGAGAGAATTTTTATTTAGCTTGGAGAAAAAGGAACTGAGGATTTAGGAAAACGAACATTGACTTGCATAGGCAGATAATCCTTAAACAAATAGAAACATTCTTGTCAAATGATTTAGAAAAAACTAGAAATGTATACTAATATAAATCTAAGAGGTATTCGAAGTTTTTACTCATAGGTTAGCTGACATTTTTTACTTATACAAATCGAATAGGTAAAATCTATTAAGAACTGAGAAACGCAGCTAACAATTTGAGGAGCTCTACATGAGGTATAATGATATATGGAATATACAATACAATAATGTTATTATTATACTATTCATATTAATATATATCTATATAGTTCACATAAAGAAGAGCTATATACGAATAGTAAGATGTGTGAAGTAAGCCCAAGGAATAAGTTAGCTATTTCAATTGGAATTCTAGTCAAGTGAGCCTAAGTCCTATTTTGATTTCATAAAAAAAAACGAAAGTTTAAGAAATGATTAAAGCAGATTTGATACATCAAAACAAGTTGAATTTGGAAGCACTTGAATTCATATGAATCCTTAATCCTCCCATTCATTGCGAATATATTATCAATGAATTCCATATGAATACTTAATCCAACTATTAAATGTATATATTGGCTATTATTTACATGATGAAGAAGTTTGACTTTTTATAGAGATAGGATAAGGAGAAGTGTCTGTGGAGTCAATTTGTGGAAATTCATTCATTCATCAAATCATTCAAACCAGAAGATCAAGTAAGTAACTTCTGCTTTCAAAACATTAAAGACACCGTGAATGTATTATCAATACAACAAAGATTCAGTATAAGCTGTATATACAGGCTAGATAGGTTAACCATGGAGTTGCAAAACTAAACTCAGCTGAGCATTCAAAGTGATCCTTGGGCAATATGTGAGGATTTTACTTTAATTTTTCTCGATACCACAAAAACTGTACTCGCAATGGAAGTTCCAATAATTATAGTACGTAATAAACATTTAGTTTACACAGTTCTAATCTTGTTTGAAATTCAAAAAAAGTTCACTTGAAATACAATGCAAAGATTCACCAAAATAAAGCAATTTCACTAGAGTTTTCATACAAGGTTCATAGATAACTCGGAATCACAAAAAAAAAACACACACACACACACTTTTAATATCTTATCGTATCACAATATAAAATTTGATTCTTGAGAGTTTCCTTAATAGAATTGTATATTTAAAACATATGCACTAAACTTTTCAGGAAGGTTTTAGAAAAGCAAAAAAATAGTGCTGGAATCACTTTAAGGAGTTATTGTAGATCGAAGGAACAGAACTAGAAACACATCAAGGAGTTATTATGCATCAAAGGAACACAGATATAAGCACATGAAAAAGGTAGAAACTCTTGAAGGAGATATCGAAGGATCAGAGCTAGCAAAACTTGAAGCAGGTATTAGAAATCTAATGATCAGAACTAGTAACACAACAAGTAGTTATTTAGGTGTGAGGATTAGAAGGAGGTGTTATAGAGGAGATGTAAAATGATCTAACGATCATAGCTCGTAGCACGTCAAGAAATTATTATAGCTAGAAGAATCAGAGATTTAAACACGTCAAGGAGTTATTATATGTCGCAGAATAATTACTAAAAAGAACTAAAAAACTTGCTTTATAGATTATGAAGCATTGTAAAATTCTAGATAAAATACAAATTTCTATAGCTCAATAAAAGAGTTGGCTAACAGATGAAAGATCACTTTAAATATTCATACTTAAGCACTTTCTTCACTCTATGTGAATCACTCTAGCTCAGGGAATTTCTTTAGCTAGTTTTGATAGTTCACTCAAAATAGTTCCCAAAAAATTCACTCCAATATATATGATTAACACATGGAACTATTGCTCAAAGTTATCACAGATTCAGTTCAAAAATCGTATTCATGCTGTGGAACCTTTAGAGGAACTCAAGGACTTTCGCGCTAAAGATCACATTAAACAGATATCTCAAAGACCGAAAGTATTAGACGATTGCTGCGCTATGATATTACAGATCCATAGAGCAGAGATGGCAGATCTCAAATTTCGGATCTCTCAGGCATGCTGGAACCATTAAAATCCCAAGATATTCGAGGGATTCCTGTCTAATACTAGAGGGGTTCGGGTTCGGATTCGGGTTTCGGTTTCGGTTTCGGAGTCCGTTTTCGGACTCGTTGCACTTCGCTTACCTGCCGCTCTTGGTGATGACCATTTCGGTGCCGAGCTTGTGGAACTTCTCCCAGAGATCCTTGCCCTCGAGGGTGACCTTGGGATCGTCGACGACGCCATCGTCCTCGGGCTGGAGGGCGCGCAGCGGCCGCATCGCCGGATGCAGCTGATGGGCAACGGCCGAGGCGAGCACCACGTCCTCGGCGGTGGTGTAGGCGGTGCCCAGCGGATGGTGGGCGTGCGGATGCGCTGGATGCGGTGGGAAGCGCAAACCGCCGGCGGCGCTATACAGCCCCGGATGATGAGGCCCCGCCGGACTGCCGGCCAGTGCGGCAAGCGCTGCAGCCGGAAAATATGGCGGCGGCGGCGGCTGCTGCTGCTGCTGCGGCGCCAAATGCTGTTGCTGCTGCTGCTGCTGCTGAGGCAGCGGCGGCGGATGCGAAGGATGCGTTGGATGTGGGAGTCCAGCTGCAGGTGGTTGCGGCTGCTGCTGCTGCTGTGGAGGCGGTGGCGGCGGTGCAACGCTGGGTGAGTGGTGCGCGGGTAGAGACGGCAGCGGGCCAGCGCCAGCGGCGCCAACGTTCGGCAGCGGCAGAGACGGCAGAGGCGGCGGCGGCGGCGTCGCTGTTGGCGTATTAGCCTGGCTGCCGCTCAAGCCGGATTCGCTGCTGTTCAGGTGATTGTTGTTCTTGTTGTTGCTGTTGTTGTTGTTGTTGTTGTTGTTGTTGTTGCTGTGATTGCTGAGCGGGGAGAGCTGCGAGGGCGAGCCGCGAAAATTGGCAGCGCCGCCCGAGCCTGGCGAACTGAGAGCCTGAGCTGCGTTGTTGCTGCTGTTGTTGTTGTTGTTGTTGCTGTTGTTGTTGCTGTTGTTGTTGTTGCTGTTGTTGTTGTTGCTGTTGCTACCCGCCGTCAACAGCGACGAGACGCTGAAGTCAGTGGGTCTTTGCGAGAGCTGCAGAAATGGATGATATGCCATCCCATTTGCGAACCTGGCGAATGGATCCTCAGCAGACTGATGAAGTAGCAGCTCCTGGACGTCGTATCTCATTACATTACAATTTACAACAACATGTGCGTCACGCAATAAATTGTACAAACTACGTTTCGAGTTCGAGTTCGAATTCGAATTCGAGTTCGAATTGTCCGCCAGTTGAACAGGTACTTGGATCACTCTACTCCTCCCTCTCCCTCTCTCTCTCTCTCTTTCTCTTTCTTTCTTTTTTGTATTTATATTCAATATAAATTGATTTAATTTATTTGTTTACACACACACATACACACACACACACTCGGACATAACTGTGTAGTACATTTTTTATATTTTTTTTTGTTTTCTTGTTGTTATTTTTGCTGTGTAACAAAAAAAAATTTGCATTTATTTAGAATTTTTCTTCTTTCTTTTTCTTCTCCTTTTTTTTCAAAAAAATAATTTGTTTTGGCGGCGGCAAAACGTCAACGCGACGACGGCAACGGCGACGGCGACGGCTGCTGCTGCTGCTGCAGTTACTCAAGCTTCAGCTGCTGCTGCTGCTGGCACAGCTGGCTTTTATTGTTATTAACAAATTGTGCAGCTTCCAACCAGAAAAAAAAAAAATGATAACAATATAATGGGAATATGCCTGCTAGAGAACGTTCACGACAAAATAACTGACACAGACGGGCCAACGACGACGACGCCGATACGAACTACACGCCGGTCGCTTCCAAACTGGAAAATACACAGACGTACGCAGGCAGCGCAACCCCCGAAGACAACAAACAATACGAACGACGACGACGACGCTGTCGCTGCCCGGGTGGGCAGCGCTTTTTGGCGAGTAGCAGTCGAGTGTTGAGTGAGCGAGAGTGAGAGAGCGTGCTGTGTGTGTGTGTGTGTGGTGTGTGTGGTGTGTTGAGTTTTTGTTGCTGGGCGTGCGAGTGAGTCGGATTGGGTATGTTGCGCACTGCGGCTGCCAGAGTGTGGGAGCAGGGCAGACTGAGAGACATACGCTGAGAGCGCGACTCCAATAAGAAAACCTAAAACCAAAGTGTTGAGTTGACGCTTTGCTGTGTGTGTGCGTCAGCGTGTCCGTGTGCCCGCTTCAGTGTGCGTGCAAACAAACAACAAGACGACTGTGACAAACCAACCAGCGGCAGCGGCGCCGACGTCGCCAGCGTCGGGCCGTCGCAAGGCGTGTGACAAGCAGCATGAAGCGTGTTAGAAGTAACAAGGCAGCTGACACCAGAAGTGCAGCGCGCCAGAAAAATGCCTCAAAATGAGAGCAGCGCATAAAAAAAAGACACACACACACACACACACACAGAGACAAAAAAAAATAAAATAAAATAAAAATAATCTGCTAGAGTGTAGTAAATCATAGCCAAAAAAAAAAAAAAGAAAAAGAAAAAGAAAGAAAAAAACCAAGCACAAAAGCTGCTAGCTTCAGGGGGGAAGGAGGGGGACGGCTGATGTGTTGGGTTTTGGGGTAACGGCCAAGTTGACAAATGACGCGCAAGCGAAAAATGCGCTTCAATGGTCAAATGTTTTGATGGACCGAAGCAGGAGGAGGCGAGAGAGAAGAGGGAGGTGAAATGAGCGGGAGGCTTGATAAATGTGCTGCGCAAGGAGCCGAGCGTATGTGATGTAGTGTGGTGGGGTGGACTGTGTGGAGAGTGGGGTGTTCGCCTGGCGGGCAGAGGTGAGTAAAGCAGAGTAAATGCGATAAAAGGCAGCACAGATAAGGCAAACAGTGATAGAGCGAGGGGTGGGGGGCAGGGGAGCTGGCAGACAGTCCAGTTGGAACGCAGCGCGTGCCTATTTGACCTAGACTGACCTTTTTCTGATCAGAATACAAAGAAAGTGCCCAAAAAGCAACTGTGCGAGAGCGAGAGAGCGAGAGGAAAGGCAAAAGCGATCGCAGGCAAAAATCTTACAAAATTTGAATAAAAATAATAAAAAATAATAAAAAAAAATAAATTATTAAGTAAATTCGTTTAACATTATTCTGATAAGAAAATTCATTTTAATCCCAGTAATAATAATTATACGAATTTATTTGAATAAATTATATTTTTATCATAATTAAAATATGTTTCCAATTGGAAATTTAGAATTGTCTGCCAATTAGATTCATTGTTTTGTTTAAGTTCCCTGCAATTGGATTCAAAGCTTTTTCCTTATTGGACTATTTTGCTGCACGCTTTCCAATTGAATTGCGCCTGACATACGAAAACTTCATGTCCAATTAGAATATCACTTCCAACTAACGGCCACACCTACAGCCCTAAGGGGTAGGGGGCGGGCGATAAGTGCGGATTAGGCGCCGCATTTCAAAGTTAAACGCGCTTTAGCCGCTTTGGCAGCTTTTGTGCATCCGCAAATGTAAATACAGGAGATTTATGTCGCGACAGGAGCAGCAGTCGCAGCAGCAGCAGAGGCAGAGGCAGCAGCGGCAGTGACTTCGGCGCCGACGACGACGGCGATGCCGATGCCAATGCCGACGCCTAAGCAGCGTACAAATTCGCAAGTGCGAAAAAGCCGAGCAAAAAGAAGAGCAGCAAAAACAAAAACAAAAACAACAACAACAGCAAGAAGAAGAAGAAGAAGAGGAGCTGGACAGGCGCGCGTGTGACAAACTTGACGCTAAGTTTGCGCAAACACGGCCAGTGGCGGTGGGCGTGGGTGTGAGCGAGACGGCAAGAGACGAGGCGTGCAAATGAAAGGCAAAGCTCAAGCAGAAGACATACACACAAGAGCACACACACACACGCACGCAGCACACAGACAGAGGGGCGCACACACAGACAACGGCAGCAGCAGCAGCAGACAAAGAAGCTTTGGCAGCGGCGACGGCGACGGCGCCAAAAAGCAAAAACGGCAACGCAAATGTATTTTGTCACACGTTTTCATACACACACACGCATACAACATAATAATACAAGCAGTGTATGTGTGTGTGAGCTGGCTGGCACTATTTGCGTCGCCTGTGCGCAAGAAAAAGACGACAAGCGCAACGACAGCGACAACGACGACGACGACGACGTTGAACTTGCTACCCGACAGGCTATGCTCATTGTTGTTGTTGTTGTTGCTGTTGCTGCTGCTACTGAGCAGTGCTCAGCTTGTGTGACAAGTTTAACCACAAATACACACGCACAGAGAGCATGCACACACACACACACACACACACACGTACGTAGCGACGCGCCAGCTAGTTAACACCACACCTCACAATGGCGGCGGCAATGTTAACTCCTCTGCGTCGTACCCAGGCCGCGCCGTGTGTGTGAGTGAAATGGCGCGTCGTCGTGGTGGCTGCTGCTGCTGTTGTTGTTGCTGTAACTGTGTAAGAGGTGACAACATTTCTTTGCTTGGATGTGTGTGTGTATGTGTGACTGTACGTGTGCATGTGTCGGTGTCTGTGGTGTGAAAAATTACAGCAGCAGCGACGCCAACGTCGCCGTCGTAGCTGTTGCTGTGGTGAAGAAAAGACAATGAGGATGCTGCACGTCAGCCAAACCTGTGGCGAGTCTTGTTGTTGTTGTCGCTGGAGTGAAAGGCGATTAGTTGGCTTAGAATCCCAACTTGGCCCAAACACAAGCAAAAGGCCAAGCAAATGCAAAGCCTTCTTATGTTAATTGCAGTTCAATTGGCCACACTCGACGCTAATGTTAAGGCAATAAAGGCAGCGCTGCCGCTGCGCTGTAACTGAAAGAGCAAATGGATATTAACGGCGGCAACAACAACAGCAAATGCTCGAAATATGCTCAGAAGGTGTTAAAAAACAACCAACCAAAATGCCGACTAACGCCTGGCCAAAAGCCGCTGCGCTGCTGCCGCTGCTGCCACTGTCGCTGCTGCTGCTGCTGTTCACTCTCTGCCGCTTGTTTGTATATTGATTTAGCTCCGTATGCGTGTGTGTGTGTGTGTGTGAGTGGGCAGCTGCTGCCACTGCTGCTGCCTCTGTGGTGTGTTGAATAAGGCTTACACCACAGCATCTGCAGCGGGCGCGAGAGCGAGCGAGCTTAGCCGTAAGTGCGCTCTCGTTTACTACTCTCAGTTGCGCGCTCTCGCTCTTACACGCGTTCTGTCGCCTTGCTCGCACTCGCACTAGCTATTTGGCCATAGAAGCGTCGCATAGTAAATTTCGTCTGATTTTTTGTTGGCGCTTTGTAGCTAATTAAAAGTTTATGTGTGCACGCACACACACATACGGAAACACACGGACACACACATACAGAGACAGCTGCTGGCTGCCTCATAATTATCTGAAAAACTTTATTTGACGGCGTTTATTTGACTGGCTGCCTTCCCCAATGGGCTCGCTAGAGTGTGGTGGGGTGGCGAGAGGTGTCTCTATCGTGCTCGCTCGCACGCCTGTGTGTGTGTGTGTGTGTGGTGGGCATGTTTATTTGCTTAACATGGTTTAGTTGCGCCTGTATTTCGCTCTCTATGTGTGTGTGTGTGTGTGTGAAAATTTACAAGCGGCGCGCGTTAAATTATCCAAATATGTTGGGGGCAAAAAGGTGACGACGAATGGGTTAACACTTTGACTGGCGCGTGTCTGTGTGTGTGTGTGTGTGTATGTGTGTGTGAGTGACTCTCTGTGTGTGTGTGTGTGTAAATAATAAACAACATTATGCTGGCCATTAGCCAGCTTCAAGCATTTAGCTTTAGCCCTTGCTCTCTCTCTCCCTCTCTCTCTCTATTTGTCTCACTTAGAAAAATGTCGCTTGGCGCTTGTCTTTGCCCTGGCCACGCCCACCGCCTGTCTGCCTGGGCAATGGCAATCAATAAAATTAGCATAAACTTGAATTTTACGCTGCCAAAAACAATGAAAGCTTGTTACACACACACACACACACACGCGCACATGGCTTGGCTTTAACAAACACAAATACAAAGCCAAAGAATCGCGCCATAATAAATGTCTAGCCTTATGTAAACGCAGACAGAGTAGCTGTGCGTGTGTGTGTGTGTGTGTGCACACCGACACTCTCAGCCACACACAGACACGCAGACGGACACACGATTGGATAAGAATCGTAGCATTTACATAGGACGAAGGACTCGGCACTCGGAAGGGGATGGAGTGAGGGGGAAGGGGGGGGGGTGGTTGACTCGGAACACCAAGGCACTCGGGCGCCACATAAGCACAGTTCATATGCCGCATATTAATGGAGCAGAGTAGCAGCTCAGCACACGTTTCTTCCCCTCTCTCTCCCACTCTATCTGCATCTCTCTATCTCTCTCTCTCTCTCTCTCTCTCGTGAGTGCAAATTCCAATGCTCTTTTGCGAAAAGCTCATTACAAATATTATCAAAATTAAGTCGATTAATTTTACTCGAGCATCGTGTTACGTTGATGTCTCTTTTTTTCCGATTTACTGGAAGAAGTCCATATATGTATGTACCTATAATATAGATCTAGACATATGTCTATATATGATAGTGTGTTTGCAGGGCATTCAGGATTCGAACTGACTGCTATTTCTCTCTTGATTGCAGCGAATTGTTTGGGATTTGTGTAAATCAAATAGAAAGTAATCCACACACAGACAGGCAGAGACAAACGGCTGCAAGTCCATTTATTTTGCTAGACAAACGAGATTCTGAGTAATCACTCGCTCTTAGCTAAACTTTTACTCGCTACTTTGCACTTGCTACTTTGCTACTCACTGCTTTCGATTCGTTATTTTAAATTTCATACTATTTTCTCCTTATCCATTGTGAGTTTTTTCTTCCTACATTCCACTCGTTATTTTTCTTTCGTTTCGTTTCACTCGCTACTTTCCTTTCGCTGTATTTGATTTGTTATCTTCTTCTCTTTACTTTCTACTTGCTTCTATTTAATTGTTACTCTCTACTCCCCTTTCTACTTTTCACTCGTTACTTTGCACTCTTTACTTTTCAACTTGCTCCATTCTAGTGGTTGTTTTTAATTGCAAACTTTATTCTTCTTCATTACGTATTTTTTCTTGCTGCTACAACTAGCAAAATTCCTTTTTCAGTAGTTTCCTCTCGCTACTTCTCAGTTCATACTTTGTTCTCTTTACTTTCAAGTTGCTACTTTTAATATGTTAATTTCAATTGCACTCTCCACTTTACACTCTCTACCATCTCATTGTTAACTTTTGCTTGTTACTTTCCACTCGTTACTCTCCACTTGCTGCTCAACACTCGTTACTTGAATTTGTTGTGCTACTCATATTTTCCTATAGAAAATAAACTACTTCTTTAATATGTAAATGGGAAATCTGTGTATAATGGTTTTCTTATTATATATTTGTATTCCACTGCATCTTTGCCTCGACTCGCTTCTTTTCAGAGAGTAAAAAGTGTTTAGTTCTTGGCTATATAATACATATATATATGTATAAATATACATAAAGGCTAAGTTGACTAGCATTTGCTTTTACTATTTCTGTCTCTCTCTTCCTTTCTCTCTCTCTCTCTCTCTCTCTCTCTCTCTCTCTCTCTCTCTCTCCCTACTCGTTACTTTGTAGCGAGTCTTGGCAGCACTTGAAACGTTTCGTTATTCTCAAACTGCTAATTGTAAGCAACTATTTACACACATTCACACACACACACACACACACACAACTATCTCTTTCTCTTTCTCTCTTTCTAGCCGCTAGTTACGTTTTGTTGCCTACTTTGGAGCGCCAAGCAAATTGCCAACTGCCGGCAAAAAGGCCGCCAGCAAACGGCAATTGCTCAATTACAGCGCAAAGCGACAACAACAACAACAACAACAACAACAGCCTTAATGCATACATATGTGTGCAGACACACACACACACACACACACACACACATAGGCATTGGTGTTGTGTTGAATTTCACGCCAGCAGCTGCCAAGTGTAGTCCATAGTTTTTCGCCATTTTTAACTCACGCGCTCTCGCTCGCTCTCTCTCTCTCTGCCTCTCTCGCTCTCTCTTTTACTCTATGCAAGCCAGCTCGCGCACGCCTGTGTGTGTGTGTGTGTGTGTATTTATTGTTTAATTAACTTCACGCCTGTCTATCACACACATACACATCACACACACATACACAGACACAGTCAGACAGACGCAGCACAGACATTGCCTTTATACGTTGTTTGCACTGCGCTGTCTGCTCTGCTCTGCTCTCCCTTCCTCCCACTCTCCCTCTATGTGTGTGTGTGTTTGAATAACTGTACAAAGCACACGCATGCTGCAGCTTTGTAGCTGCTGCTGCTGCTGCTGCAACTGTTTTTGTTTTTTCAGCTCACACAAAAGTTAATCAGTTAGGGCAATGTGTGAAAAACAAAGTGCATTCCGAGCTGATGCCTGATGCCTGATGCCTGATGCCCGCCGACGGATGCCCTACGAACAGAGCTGAAAGGGTATGCAGGACGCAGACAGTCAATTGAACGGTGGATATTAGTAAAACATAATATTTTTAAAGGACTATACAAATGTTATATATGTATATCTATCTATCTATAATTAATCTAGAGTTTCATTTGATATGGATGAGTTTCCTCTCAGTTGGAAGCTCAAAGTGAGTTATAGAAAGATTCTTTCAATAATCTTCAAATTTCACGGATTCTCTCTCTCTCTCTCTCTTACTTCAGATCTCTCCCATCAGCATAGATCTTGACAAGTTTCGACTTGCACGAACGCAATTGATCTGCTGAGCGAAAGCAACCCTCGCCGCACGCATGTCCATGCCTGCAAACGCAAAAGAAAACGAAAAAGTCCCGCTGTAAGCAGAGCGAAAAAAAAACACACAAAGAAAACGGATTTTGTCAGAGGGCGAGCGAGTTCGTTGAAGAACCGCTACAATCGGTTGCTCGCTGAGTTTTTTTTTTCGAATCGTCCAGTGAAAAACGGTTAATTTTGGAGCATTGCAAACGCTTGACTTGTACTTGCGAGCTCTGTGTGAATATGTAAAATATGTACATACACACATATGTACTTACATATGTACATATAAAGATTCGTTGATAGATTCCTTATGTGCATTACCCTTTGTCAGACGTATAATCTGTCTATCTATAATTAATATAGAGTTTCATTTGAAATGAAAGAGCTCCCTCTCACTTGTAGAACGATTCTGGCAATAATATTCAAATGTAAATGTCTTGGACTGGACTCTATACATTTCTATCTCTCATTCTCTTACTTCATATACATGCTTTATTCTCGTTTTCTCCGTCTTTCCCTCATTGACCTCCATCCTTTCATCTCTTTCTGTCTTTCATTCTCTACTTCTCTCAAATTCTCTCTCTCACTCTCTCTCTCTCTCTCTCTCTCATTCATTCATTCCTACCATCCATCTCTCATGCTCTCTATCTCAATGTTCTTGTTCCCTATTTCACTCCCTTTTCTTTGTTTCTGTCTTTCTTTCTCTATCTTTTCCCTCATATTTATCTATCTGTGTTTTATTCTATTATGCTATTTTCCATTTCTCTTTAAACTTCTTCTCCTCCATTCTTTTCCTATTTCTTTCTTTTTATATTCTGCTTATTTTCATATTTTATTTTTCTCTAACTCTATTTTCTCTATTTTCTCTCTTTCTTTCTATTCATCTCTGTTTTTCTCTCTCTCCCTCCATCTATCTCTCTAGATTCCCATTTCTACAGGGTATTCCTTTTTTCCGTTGTAGCTAAACTTGCTCTAAAGTTTCTTGTGAATGCAACTAATTCTCAGATCTCACACATGCACCCCCCCTCCCTTACACACACACACACCCACCCCCTCACACACACACTCAGCAAGTGCTGCAAAGTATGCTTCGGCTTTTCCATTGTCTGCACAAATGGAATTAAGGAACTTTTTGTGCAAACGTGTTGCGAATCATTTGTGTTTTAATTAATGCACAGCGAGAGCAGCAGGGGCGGGAGAGGGGTAGGGGTAGGGGGAGAGCAGAGAGCGGCGGGATGGGGGATGGGGGATGGGGTATGGGCAGGCGATGTAACCAGAGGTAGGCGTCAAATAACGTTTTAGGCCCTCGCCTCGACGCAAATGTCAAAATTTGTGCTTTCGCTTAACAACTTCTTCTTCTACTTCTTCTACTTCTACTTTTTCTGTTTCTTCTTCTTCTACTTCTTGCTTCTATTCAGCTGTTTCTTGCTCTTCTCTTCTTCCACCTTTTTTCTCTTCTTTTTTGTTTTGCTTTTTGTGTGTGCATTTTCCATTGAAAAGCGCTCTTCACAAGCAATTAAACACACAAAAGCGTTTTGCGAGCCACGCCGCAAGCGAAACGAAGGGGGCGGAAGGGGGGCGGGGGCGTGGAGGTGGCAGGCGTGGCAACACAATGTGGCAAGATAAATGGATGGCAAAGCACAAGCTGCAATATGAATAATCGTGCTGCATTTGGCGAGACAGAGCGAGAGAGAGGGAGCGAGAGAGGGAGAGAGTGGGAGGGAGAGAATGGGGGCAGAGTGGGAGCAACGACTGGGCAGCCAACACTTTTTGTGTGAAAAACTTCACGAGCTGAGAGGGTGACTAGCAAGGGGGCGGGTGAGGGGCTAGAGGGAAACTGCCTCGGTTTGTTTACACAAGCGATTGGCCAAGACGCAGGCGAATGGGCGAATGTGCTCTGAGCCAAATGCTGGGCGTCAGCCAAAGGAGTGGCTAAAAGTACACAAGATTCACACCGACAGCAGCAGCAGCAACAACAACAACAACAACAACAGCTTGACAATATTCCTAACACCAAACACACACACACACACAGAGAGAGAGACATTTTCCACAGTCTTCGCGCTGTCTCTGTCTCTGTCTCTTTCTCTGTCTCAGCAGCAGCTTCCCTTGTTGTCTGACCCCTGCCCCGCCCAGTCTCCAGCGCCCACGCGCCCTACGCCCTTGTTAGACTCTGAGCACAGAGTCGCCTACGACACATGTCGCTGGCATATCCTGCCAGCAATCAGTTATCTATTATATATATATACATATATATCAGATATATATATATATACATCTAATATTCTCGCCCATTATTCAATTCAATTTGCCATTTTCAGATTGATTTGGCCTCATTTGTTCAAGGAATACCAAAAAAAAAAAAAAAATCGAATTTGTTAAAGTTCAAATCCTGCTCTATCCACCTACCTCTCTCTCCCACCCTCTCTCTCCCACCCCCCTCTTAATTGCTGCGAATCCTATTACAATTTCGTGTTAAATTATTATCTATGCAATTATTTTGGGAATTGGGTAATCGATGCTTACGTCTTAATCGCTTTGGCATTTCCATTCAGTAATCAGTCGTAATCGTAATATGTAACATAATACCTATTATTTCATCGTGATTGCATGTGCGCAGGTTAATTGCGTCAAAAAAATGTTGTTAATTGTGTTTATTTGTAGCATGAGAAGCGCATAGAGAGGCAAAGGGTGTTTGGCTTTTGACAGCAATACTGTCAGAGGTTAATTCTATTGCATTGTCTTCTATCATATAATAAAGACATATTTGGGTTGAGTTGCTTTGCATTTTGCTTGCATTTGAGAGCTGAGAATTGCAGAGAGAGGCGTAAGTAGTTTTTATAGAAACATTGCATAGAAAGACGTTTGATATAGATGTTGTTAAATAAAACAAATGATTATCTATTTGTATTTTTTATTGTATATCATTCAAAGACTTTTCTTAGCTCGAATTTGTATGTTCGATTGATTTCTCTTTTTGTTCTATAAACACAAATCATATATAGATATAGAGGGATATTTGCAAAGGCCTGCTGAAATTATCTAAAACCTATCTTACTCTCCTACTCCTACTTCTCATTCTTCTTCACTTATCGAACTTTTTGACCTTTGGTTTTGTTTTTGCTTCCGTTGAACTTCACATACTTTTCTATATCCATTTTAGATTTTCTCTAATTCCTGTAATTCCTTTATTATCCTAAAACAAATTATTAATTGCAAACTTGCTCTACTGCAACAACAGCAACAACAACAACAACAACAAACAAGCAACAGGCAGCAGGCAGGCAGCAGCAGGTGTAAATGAAAACACGACACCTGGCGCCCGCACAGAGAACTTTTTTATGATGCGCTAAAAAGCAAAACTTTTCATTTAATATGCAAAAAGCGCAAATCAACAGCAGAGCAAGAGTGCAAAAAACAACTGAGCCAAAGCAGAGGCTGCCACTAGACACGCCCCCCTCAGTCGCCCCCTCCCCCTACAGCTGACCGCACGAAGCGAACAACTCATTAAAAATAAACTTAGAAATGCAATGCTCTGCATGTGTGTGTGTGTGTGTGTGTGCGTGTGTGTAAAGTTTATTTGCCTGCATTTGACTAAGCCAAGGTGTGTGAGAAAGAGAGAGAGAGAGAGAGAGAGAGAGAGTCAGAGCGAGAAAGGGAGCTCGAGTCAGTTGGTGCGTGCGAGCGAGCTAGCAGGTGCCATAAAAAGGCGCCAGGCGGACGAAACTCTCAGCAATTATGCCACAGGCTGCGCACAGTGGCGCCCTCTGCAGGTCAATAGACGCAAACGCAAACGCAAACGCCCGATGCCGAGGTGCGATTGTAAACAAGGCGGTGCGAGAGCTTTGCGTGTCGGACACTGCAGCACAACAATGGATCAGTGGGCGGGGCGAAGGGGGCGTGGGGGAGGGGGTGGAGGTTGGGTTCAGTTTCTGCAATCAGCTAAATGAGTGACCAGGCCGAAGAAAGAAAAAGGACGCGCCAGCGGGCACATCAAATGAAATCGAGCGTTTCACAAGCACAAGAATAAGAAGAAGAAGTGGAAGAGGAAGAAGTGGGAGGAAGAGCAAGAGAAAATGTCAAACTGTGCGCAATAAATGTAAATACACTGCGAGAAAAGCGCCGAACAACAGCAGCGCAAACAAAGCAAAAAAAAAAAAAAATAAAAGAAAAGAAAGTCAAAAGGAAGAGAAAAACATAAGAAAACAAGTAAAAGAAGAAGATGAAGCAGAGGCTGAAGAGCGGGCAGCAAAAAACACTTATAAATAAAAACATGCTCATTAATGTAAAAGTCAGACGCAGGCAAGCGATGAGAGAGAGAGAGAGAGAAGGAGGGGGTGGGGGTTAGAGTGAGAGAGCGAGAGAGATAGACAGAGGGTGGCACTCGCCGGGTGGTGGATTCTTGGGCCCTCGCAGACAATGCGAATGGCTCCTTGGACGTGCAATTGAAATTGGAATTCACTTTTGTGTCGACTGCGACAAAACAGCGTCCACGTCCCACGTCCAGCCCCACACGCAGAAGCCGCCCCCAACCCCAGCCCCAAGCTGGCCATTATGATATTGTATTAAGTGATGCCAAGTGAAGCTGTCGGCAGAAGTCAATGCGATGAGTCAGCGCCGCTTGAAACGCGCACAGAGAGCTTTAAGAGAGCTTTAAGAGCTGCGACAGTTTAAGCATTTCCATTTCAATTATATCAATTAGAGTGTGAAAAGCTCTAAGCAAATAAAGAGCTTTAAGCTTAGGCATAAGGATATAGAATATACATATTCAATTATTATGAATTCAATCTATACGAAAGCTTGTGTATAAGGACATAGAACTTTTGTATATTCAATTAAATTAAATTAAATTCGCTTGAAGTAAAATTTAAGCATGCTAATGCTAAGCGAATGTGAACTATCAACAGAAAGCTTTAAGCACTAAACACTTAAAGCTTTGAAAAAATACAGTATATTTCATAGAAACACTGTATTTTGTTCTACTTAAAATTGAGCTGACTTAAAGCTTTGTTAAGGGTTTCATTTCAAAGTTAGACTTTAAAGCCGCAAATTATTGTATTTGAATATGATCACACTCAAAACTTCAATTAATCTTCTGATTAAGCATATTAAAGCTTCGATGTGCTAAAGCTTTTCTATTTATTGTAAGCTTCCTATCCCACCCTCTCGTTTTCCCTTGCTCCCTATATCTCTCACTTATTATATTTATACTATTTCTCTTTCATTCCGAATAATACACAAAATCCTTGCTCCTCCCAAAAAAATTAAACAGTTAAAGCTTTTTTAAGCTCTTCTCAAGATAATTCTCGCTTCACTTAAGAAAATCTAAAATAATTGCATTGCTCGCAGCAGACGCCAGGCGCTCGGCGAGCAGCTAAGCAGCTTTAAGCGTAATTCACTTAAAGCTCTCGAAGCTTTCGACAACATTTGCACAGCAATTAAAGCCAAGTCAACAACAGGCGGGGCAAAAAGGCGAAAAGCCAAAATAAACAAAAATCGCGTGAAAATGCGCCAAATTGTTAGACGCAACTAAGGAGAGAAAAGAAAAATAAGTGAAGAAAATTGTTGTATACATTATGCAGATGAAGCTGAATGAAGATGAAAAAGGATGAGGAGGAGGAGGGGAACTAAGAGAAGGTGGAGGAGTAGGAAATGAAGCAGCGAAGGCGCACAACTTATGTAGCCGAAATCATTTCAGCAATGTGAAGAAATAAAAAAGAATTTCAGCTTGGTTTTGACAGGCAAATAGAGGGGGTGTGTGCAGAGAGGGGTGGGGATGGTATTTGTGGGTGGGGGGTGGTTGTAGGGGATGGAGTGCTGAAACTTACAGCAGTTCAAGTTGAGCACCTGACATTGTCAGACAGCAGCAAGCATGCCCTGCCAGACTACCGCACTCTCTAACTCCCACACTCCCCCTCTCTCACTCTCTCTCTCTCTCTCTCTCTCTCTTTCTCTATCTCGCTCTTGACTTGACAGCTTTCAAGCGCTCAATGAAGTGCTTCAGCTGAAGGCCAAAAACCTGCAGCTTGAGCAAAATCAATATGATCAAACAGTGAGAGAGAGAGGGAGGGAGGGGGGAGAGAGAGAGAGAGGGGGGAGAGATAGAGAGGGGAAAGCGCAGCGCCATAACCCCCTCTATCTCTACCCCTCTCTCTCCCCCCTCTCTCTCTCTAAATATTGTTGGCTTCCTGTGCAGGACGCGCGCGCTGTTATAAATTAAATTCGTAATTGATTCCTGAATCCGCAATCCTGCAAATGGGATTACAACACGTTCAAAATCAGCAGCAGCAGCAGCAACCCCTACTACCAACAACAACAACAACAACAAACACAGTCGAGTGTTTGTCTATAGATACAACATTGCGTGCGCCGTAAATGAAACTCAAATGTTGTTGAGGCCGAGTGGCCGAAGGGATGCCGCTGGGACGTCAGCTGGCGCGTTAGTCACTCAATAGATATGGATATAGATAGATATATATATATATATATGTATATATATATATATATATATATATATATATATATATATCATACATACATATACATATCTATATATATCTATATATATAAATTGTAGTTAAGTGCGCGACAATGCGCTTGCAACCCTCGCTTAGCCAAGAAGCATCCATCCAACGGCAATTCCATTCTTCCGCCGGTAATAACAACAACAATAACAACAACAACAACAACAACAACAACAACAACAACTGCAACAACAATCATCATAACAATGGAGCATAGCATACAACACTCTACTACTCTATAGACTAACCCCGTGCCTTCCCTTACTTTCCGCCGTACTCTCAGCATCCTTCGCTCTCCACAGCCAACGGCCGACTTTGACCTCGTTGTTCGTCTCTTCGTTTAGCCGCGTTTGCTACACGCTTAACAGCTTACAATAATTTCAATGCCACCACCCCATAGCTACCCTACCAACCCCCGCACCCTGCCCCTGCTCAACTCATCCCCAACTCATGCTCCACGTTTGAATAGCTCGCGAACGGCAGGCAGCAATTGATATCCCGAAAAGAGCGCAGAATTTCGAGTGATTGCAAAGAGAAATTGGTCAACAGACGTCGATGAGCTTTAACTGGCCAGTGTTGGTCAGTTGCTGGATAGAGAGCAAAAGAGCAGCTGACAAGAAGAAGAAGAAAAAGAGGAGGAAGAAGAAGAAGAAGAAGAGCTAACTAAAAGATATGATACTCTAAAAGGCAATGCTGAAACTAGAGCCTTTAGAATCACAATAGTTAGCTTTCGATGTAAGCTTACTTGAAATAGAATAAGAAGTAAATATTAGGACGAAAGGCATTTCAACTTTAAGAATTTCAAAGTAAAATCTTAAATATTTCACCTAAAGCTACATCGAATTAAAAGCTTTACTAGCGTATAGAATTTACTACAAAAATGTTCCACATAAAAGAGCTTTAAGCAAAAGTGAAGTTTATGTTATGTTAGATTTTAATTCTATTTCAATTGAAATTAAATTATATCAATAAAGTATTATCTTATGTTATGTTATCTGCAACAAAAGCTTCAGCAACTACAATTTGTCAGCTGAATTCGTCTAAAGCTTAACAACAATACAATACAATTCAATGAAGTTATCTAAGCTATACCATATTTTAAATCAAAGCTTTAAAAAAGTAGACAAATTTAATTTTAATGAAAGCTACCTAAGCTTTAAGATATATGCTTAACAAATCTCGCGAAATTGTATTATTGAAAGCTATCTAAACTTTAAGATATTTAAAACTAAAGCTTTAATAAAACTGCAGCAAGAGAGAGAGAGAGAGAGAGAGAGAGAGAGAGAGAGAGAGAGGAGAGAGAGAGAGAGAGAGAGAGAAAGTAAGAGAGAGAATGAGAGAGCTTTTAGAATGGAAAAAATTTTCAAATTGAAGTGCATTAGCCGAAATTTTTGAAAATCACCTGAGCTCTAACAACTCTCAACTTAAAGCTCTTCCACTTCACTCAAAGAGAACTTTTAGAATGGCAATGTAAAGGCTTAACATTAAAGAGCATTAACATAAATTTGAATATCTTTTAATCTCCTGAGCTCTAACAACTCTCAACTTAAAGCTCTCTCAATTAAAGTGTTTTGAGCTTTAACAAATATATGTATATAAAGGACAAGACCTACAGAAGAGTGCATTGTAAAAAGCTGTCTTTATAAATAGAATGCAATAAAGACTTAATGAGCTTTAATAGAAAATATATTAAAGCTCTAAGCAGTGCTTCAAACTCGAGCCGTAATCGTGGGGCAATAGAGTCGCAGGCAGCGCTGTGGGAACTTTTGATATATGAATGCTGGCAGATCAGGCAGGCAGCCACGTAGCCAGGTAGCGGAGCGCAGTCTTCAAGGTAAACTGCATGCTGCACTTAGGTAAGTGAGCAGGTAAAGCCAATCAAGTTCTTGCCACACGTCTAGACGCGGTTCCATTCGGCTTGGCTGTGACTTCACGGCGTATTATGTTTTCCGCAGCTGTCAAATTTGATTTGACAAATGTAAATGATACAAAGAGACGCAGAAAGAGAGAGAGACATAGTGAGAGCGAGACAGGTAGACAACAGGTAATCAAGCTAGCGATTTGCATAGAGTTCGAAATGCTATTTACACCTCTCTGCAGCGCTTCATGCTCGAATGCGTCGGCTGCAACTATTGATAATGACTGCAGATTAACACATTATCAAATATTTACAACATCCGAGGTGATAAGCGATTACACGCGTCGTCGCATCGGCTGTACGAAAAAATGAGGAGCTTTTTCCCATTGATTCGATTGTTGTTGGCCAAGAGCGGGCGCTGTTGGAGGGGGCGTGGCTGTAGTCATAAAATAGCTTTTTTCTGGCTGTTTTAATTGAGATTTTATCAGGATATCCGAAAAATTAATAGAGAAAATTTCATTTTAATTTCGTTTTTCGGGCATAACCCGAGGACTATAAAAGTTGAACTTGGCAAACTTGGTATATCTGTTCTGGTAATGCTTATGCAATGGAAAAATATTGTCTTTATTGAATATAATGACGCATGGGATAGTAATTAAATAAATTAACTAGAAAATTTGTAAGAGCAGCACTCAGTTAGGTTCAGGGTATTCTCAATTACCTAAATTCATACATATATTGGGTGATAGATAAAACCAGCATGGATATGGATTTTGAGTTGATTTAAAGTATGGCTCGAGTGCTCCAGGTTTGTTTTGATGTTATTATTACAGATTCTATGAGTTTCCATCGCTGCTAGGGATACATTTTTAGGGAAGAAGTTTTAAACTCTATAAACAATAGCTTCAGTATCTTTCGGCTTGCTTTAGTTTAGATGATTTTGGTAAATTTAGTTGAGGGCCTTAAAAAATAATAGCTCAGTGCGTCAATTCATTTATGTATCAAACTAGTTGTCATTTAGCTTGCTGAATATGCGATTCGCGCCGATTTAAACTTATATATACATATATCCAATAAAAAACACGTTCATATAGATGAAGAATAATATTAGATATAATCAAAAGTGAGCCAGAAAGCGCCTAATCGAAGGCAAATTCAAGCTGTAAGGTTCGGAGATCAGTTAGAAATTAGAACTGAAAATAGTTTAATATTCAATTTAGAGTATTATTTTGAATTAGCTAAGGAATAACTTAGAGATACCCACAAAACTTTAAAATACTTCAGGTATTCCTAGGCTTTTGAGGATTTTTAAAATGAAACATTGTTGACTTATCTCACAATTGAAGCTTTAAACGTTAGAAATGGGCCTAAAAGTATTTGAATGGAGATAGAAGATGAAAAATCTATAAAAAATGAACTTTGGAGGTAAATATTCAATTTCAGCTCAAGAGTTATGAAATATTTTGATATAGTAAACATTTGTATAAGGAACGAAGTGAAGGACTTAAGATAAAAGTTTGAAGTTAATCCTTAAACAAAACAAATTCGAATCTGCGACAAAGACAATAATAATTCAGTATATGTATATATATGATATGTGATATATGTTATATACATATTATATATATATAATATATATACTATAACATAAATAATTTCAGTTAGTTTATTATATTTTGCGTTAATCCGTGACGTTGCCGACGTTGCCGCTGCCAAAAGCAATTCCGAAACTCCCCATGGAAGGATTCAGTTGCGAGGGATGTTCGGGATGCAAACCTTTTCGTTCAGCTCAGTTACAGTTATTTACTCGATGAGTGTTTAATTGTCGTGGCGAGGGGAAAGGTTATCAAATAGGTGTATCACTTGAGCACTGCGTTAGTTTAGTGTGTGAGCGACGCTGACGTCGAAGTGATTGCAAATGTGTTTTAAAAAACTCGCACGTTTTTATCGACGGCTCCAAAAAAATGCAAAAAAAAAAAAAACAAACAAAACAAAAACTTGGCGAAGTTTGACGGAGTCACAGAACAAATGGGAGGCGCGACGCGGCAGGGAGACGCGCGACGGTAAACGGTTGAAACGTTGCAAACGCTCGAGAAACGCTGAACGCAGAACGCAAGAAGTGGAAACGCAGAGCGTTCAGAGTACGTGTGCAGGCCGAAACGTGTCCAAGCCAAAGCACCAGGCAGGCAACACAGCCGGGCCGGGTTAAGACAATCGCGGCAGACAAGTCCAAGTCCAAGTCAAAGTTGTCAGCAGAGCGTTGACAGCGACGGTGACGGCGGCGACGACGTCAACGGCAGCTGCGCAAGCTGTGCGACAAAAATCAACAAGCAGCAGCAGCAGTGGCAGTGGCAGCGGCAGCGGCAGCAGAGCGAGAGAGCGCGCGCCGGCTACAAAGTAGCCACCTCTCAAGACAAAGGCGACGGCGGCTGCGACGTCGGCTGCGCGCGCGCCGCTTGTTCACCACGGCGCCGCAGACGTTAAGTAAAAGCTTAGCCGAGCTTAGCTCAGTTTTGTTGTTGTTGCTGTTGTTGTTGTCGCAGCTGTCGCCAGCGGCGGCTGCAGTGCGCGACAAGCATTTTGACACCGTTTTGTTGTCGTTTTGAGTTCAATTTCTGTTGTTGTTATATTTGTTGTTGTAGTTGCTGTTGCTGTTGCTGTTGCTGTTCGCGCCCACCCACGCGCCATGACAGAAACAAAATGGCCGCTCGCCCGCTGCTGCAGCTGCGAGAGCGCGCCAACTGATCCTGTCAAAGCATTGCCGACGGCAACGACAGCAGCAGCGTCAAAAGCTCAAATTCGAAAGAAAAAAAAAAAAAAAACAGAAATAAATAAATAAAACGTAAAAATGAAAACAAACTAAAAACTGTTGCACTCGACGCTCTGCCGTCGTGCGTCGCCTGCCGTCGAACGGCATCGAATGACAGGCGGCGAGCACGTTGACAGCGTCGCAGCGCTTACGGCGACTAACTCACCACGGCAGCGCGCGACGCTGGCTGCGACGCCAGCTATTTGCTCAGTTAATTGGGCAATGGCGAGTGAGCGCAGCAGCGACGCGTGAGTGAAAGAGTGAGTGGAAATCACTCCAAACAGGTTACAGGCGCTGCGTACGTATGTGTGTGAGTGTGTGTGTGTGTGTGTGTGTTGTAGGCTGTCTGGAGCCAGGCAAGGATAATGCGTTACGCAGCTTCGCAATAACTTTTATTTTTTATTGCGCTGCCAAAAACACCCAAAAGAGCAGCGCTGTCTGTGTGTGCGTGTGAGTGTGTGTGTGTGTGTGCTGCGTGGGGGCCATTTTTGTCTTGAGCTCCCGCAGGAGCACTTTCTGTGTTGTCCTTTAAGGACGACGTAACAGATTTGTCTGTTTGCCCACAATGTTTGCCCAATGTCGGCCAGCGAAACTGGAGCAGCAATCAAAGCGGAGAAGAGGAAGAGAGCGAGACACGCACACGCATCAAAATAAATTAGAAGCAAAAGCCAAAAGTCCCCAAAAGTACCCCCCCCCCCCAGAAGTCCCATAATAAACGGTTTAGATTTGCACGCTGATTTGAAATGAAATATTGAATATATTTACTCAAACCGAGCAGATCTGAAACATGGATAACGGCAAATAAAGCAGAGTTGGTGTCATTAATGAAAAGAAAAACAAACTCAAATCAAATCAAATAGAATATATACATATAAACAAACTGTGAGTAAATATGGCAGTCAAGTGCGTGTGTGGGAGCGAGAGGGGTAGCGGGGGCTGAGGTGAAATGCTTGTGCGAATGCCTTATCACGCGTTACGTAGGCAGCGTAACGGCCGCCGCGTAAGAAGCGCCAGAACGTAATGAATAAAATATGCAATAAGCATAAAGAAGCAAATATGCAAATTCGGCAAACGTAGCGAGCGAGCGAGAGAGAGAGAGAGAGAGAGAGAGCCAGAGCGAGATGCCAGCTGAGCAACGCCCACAGCACGACGACCATTTTACATTGCGGTGCAGCGTCTGGCATGGGCTGGAGCGCACGTTCTGCGCGCGCGCTCTCTGCGCACAGCGAGAGAGCGGCGTGCATACGCCAAGACATCGGCACTGCTCGCACTCGCTGCGTCGTCGTTGAGCGCAATTCGTAGCTGTGGTGAATTTCGGCCACACGTTTTTTTTTTGTCAACTGCTCAGCAATACACAAAGGTGTGCGTGTGTGTGTGTGTGTGAGTGAGTGTGCAGGCAACAACAACAATGCGCACGATCGTTTTGTGGGCGGAGCTTAGTCTTTAGCAGGCGAGCGTTGAGTGCGCGCAAGCGAGACGCAAACAACGGCTCAAACTTAACGCCAGCCGCAGCCAGAGTCTGACAGTCGCAGCCGTGTCCTGTCCAGCCAAATGCCAGCAATAGCAGCCAGTTCGCATAGCAGCAGCAGGCGGCGACGACTCCTGCTGTGGTCCTTAGCATTTATGTATGTCAATGTGTGCGTGAGTGTGTGTGTGTGCGTGTGTGTGTGCGCATTTATGACGTTGCTGCTGCGTACAGCCTGCTTTTTGGCGCGAAATTTTACGCTCTACGTTACGTAAGGATCACATGAATTTGACTACGCGCTGCGTGCGCTGGCTTTGTTTATGTTTTTTTGTTTGTTTTCAAAGGGAAGAATATCAAAATTTGACTTGATTTTGTATTGAGTTTTATGAATTGCGTTGTTTGCTGATATTTTTATTTATTTATTAATATTTATCTTTACATTGATTTAAAACTGAATTCCATTTTTTTTTTTTTATTATTGCTGCTGAAATTATTTTTAATATCAACACAAATTGAATTCATTAAATGCATTTTCTTTGAAATTTTCGAGAAAAAAACAAAATTTCGAAAAATGGCGACGCGCTTGCAGCTGCCGCTGCCGCTGCCGCTGCCGCCGTCTCTGCTGCTGCGTATAAAAAACACAAACGGATGAAAATTAACTGTAAAATGTGCCACAATATGCACAATTGTTAATAATGAGGCATGTGGCGCGCATATTCTACGTGCCCAAAAAAAGAGAAGAAGAGGAAGAGGAAGAGCGAGCAAAAAATGCAACTGCATTTCGCATGGCAAAATGAACTCTGGCGCCTGCGCCCAGCCCGCTAATTAGTCGTAGCTGCAGACAGGATTCGCCAAAAAGGAGCTGGAGTCGAGTGAGAGAGAGAGAGGGGGCGGGTGGGGGGTCTCTGTAGCGGTTGGGGGCGGATCACGTTGTTGTGTTTGCTAAACTTTGCATTCAATTTTGGCGCTGCACAGGCGGCGGCAATTAATTTGGAGGCGCAACAAGCGTTCAGAGCCTCCAAATGAAGTGTGACGAGCAACTCTGCTGCTGCTGCTGCTGCTGCTGCTTCTGCTTCTTCTTACTTTTGGCCTTCCTCTTTTTTGTTCTTCACGCTGGAATACCCTGGAAAAGGCAGAGAAGTGGGCAGCATTGTCAGAGCTAAATGCTCACCAAGAGCTAAATCTATATGCATTTAGAGCGAACTATTGTTATAGTAACTATTTTCAATGAATTCTTATCCGATTGACCTCAAGGAACTCAGCTCGTACTGTTTCAAAACCAAGCAAATTCGATATGCAGCTACTTGAAGGCATATATAAAGTGAATTTATAGCAACTGTGTCATTGCTAAGTAAACTACTTGAGATATTCATAAATTATAATAAAAATGTTTGAAATGAGAGCATGGATGCAGAAATCATTGTGAATGCCTCTTCAATTGGATAAAACAAAGCCACAGCTGATGTAAATTATGTTTTATCAGACTATTTAATTATTGACCTCTCTGTTTAATTCTTCAATCCTTCTGTAACTCGACTTCTAGACATGCCAAAGCAAGCATATTTGGGGTTTAACTAGTTTAGGATAAAAGTTAATACATTTTATTTACATTGTTTACATATCACTGAAAACTCTTGAGTTATTGGGATATATATTATAATAGAGAGAATGTAAAGAATGATTTTTGGAAAAATATATATTAAATGCGGAAAACTCACTGCTCTACTCTATACTCAATTCTTTGTTCTACTCTATACTCAATTCTCTGTGTTACTCTCTGTTCTATTCTCTACTGATCTCTATTCTCTACTCTATTCTCTACTTCATTCTCTACTGTACTCTATGCTCTGTTCTGTGCTTTACTCTCTGGTCTTTCAATTTCTTATTACAGTCTACCAGACTAAGTACTAAAAAAAGGAAAATCTATATTAGCAACTCATGTTAAATCAGCTGGTATGCTGTTGGCTCACAGTACAGGGTATCTCTCAGTCGAGCACACTCACTTTAGCGTCGCTGCTTGCGCCCTTTCCTTTTGCCTTGCATCAGTTGCTTGCGGTTGCGTTGCGTCGTCTGTGCGGCAACTGTACTCTACGCTCCTCTCGCTCTCCCTCCCTCTCGCTCACTGTCCTGCCTGTCTCTGTCTCTGTCTCTGTCTAGTGTGGGGCAACGTTTTCCCACCTTGCCACATTCAAATGGATGTGAATGTGAATGGCTTTTGGATGTGCGTGCGTGACAATCTCGCCGCCCTCCTCGACATTATTCGTTTTGGTCTTTTCCAGTTGCATCATTCAACCATGACAATAAAGACTATTCGTTGTTGTAATTGTTGTTGTTGTTGCTGCTTCTGTTGGCCAAACACTAGGCAACAAATTGTTGTAATTATGGACTCGGTTGCGTTTCGCTTGTCGCTTCCCGATGTCATAATGTCGGTGTTTGTTGTCTCCGTCTCCGCGTGCCCTGCAATTATGGTAAAAGTTGCATGAAACAAATAACAGCAACAACAACAACAACAACAACAGCAACAACAACAGCAACAATGACAAAACGTTACATTTTGTATTTATTTTCTTCTCTTTTCTTTTTTCATCTTTTTGTTATAAAATTGTTAATGCTTTTGTTTTCGCAAAATAATAGTTACAACAATAATGGACGTCGTGCAACCATACAGTAGGAGGCAGGAGGGACAGAGAGAGAGAGAGAGAGAGAGAGAGAGAGAGAGAGAGAAAGAGAATGAGATAGATAGAGAGAGTGAGACGAGAGCAACTCTCTCTTCAATCATTTGACTGCATTATCCCTGCTTCATTTCATTTGATTTCATATTGAATCCAAATCGAATCTAGTTTGAATCGTCTTTCACATATTTTTGTTTCCAAACTCTTCTTCCTTACCTAACTTTTCATAAGTTCCAGTATTTACAGACAATTTACCTCTCTATCTATAATACAATTCTATAAACAATCACAGAAGATCTCGTTTTATGTCTAATATATCATCTTATGGAATGTCACATTTCATAAGATGATATATTAGACATACAACGAGACTTTCTGTGTCATTTCAATGTCCAATATATAACTCCAAGTCAATTATCTAAGACATTCTCTTAAAGTTCCTTTTATATGGTCTCATCTTGTAGATCGTCATTTAAAATTTTTATATATTTTCTTATATATCTTAGAGATTTTCTTAGTCTCTTTCAAATCATCTTATTGATCACTGATTAGTTGTGACTTTATATAGACTTAAACAGTCAATTTTAAAGATTATCTACACAACTAATTCATTCCATTTTATTAGATCATTACTCTTTGTCTTCTCTTCGTTTTTTGCTAGATCTCATATTATATTTTGCAATTTATCTAAATTGTCTTTGAGTAAAATTTCACTTGATTACTATTCTTTTTATGATCTTCTCTTATGTTCATCTTATATTTATGCCTGTTTGCTCAACTTCTTCTTATAGATCATCTTGCTCTTCCTATAACTTTAATAGACTCATTATTTAACTCTTCTCGAACAGTTGCCCAACCTCTGCTCTCTCTATATTGTTCAAGTCATAATAGTTTCCCTAACTATTCCAAAAGACATCTTTAGTCTTTTTTTTTTAATTCAAACACTTTTTATTGAAACTGTTTCTCTTAAAAGATCATTCGTTTATCATTATAGTCCTATGTCCTCTTCAGTATATGAAAGACTTATATAAATGAAATCGTTCTATTTATCTTGTTATTGAAAGCTCTTAGCAATACTAGATCGTAGGATCAAGTCTTGCCTTTGACCTGCTGGGGGTTGCTTTTTACAGAATATTGGTGAGATCAGTTCGATCCTCGACCCTTATGAACAGGTCAACTCTCGACCAACAGCTGACAGAGTGAGTGTGGCGTGCACCGTGTGCCATGCCGCATGCAACATGCAACATGCACATGCAACATGCGCAAGAGGCATGCAACAAGCTGGCAGTCAGGCAGCCCCGAGGCAAGGCAAACTCTTTCTGTGGGCTATTTTGATGGTTATTAAACTGTCTACGTGAGTCTTCAGAACGCCAGCGAAGCGCGGAGATAATTATGAGATGCGCCTTGGCCAACTATCCCAGCCGGGCAAGCAGAGCAACCCCCTCGACCGCTGACCCACCCCCCGACCGGCAGAGAGTCCCCTTAACAGCCTTCAAGTGAAATGCAATTTAGCCCAAGTGGCCTCTGGATGATGGGACAAATGTCGTCCTTGGGTTTGGGTTTGGGTTTGGGAATGGGACTGGGACTGGGGCTGGCATCTTGTTGCACTGCTTACATATGCAAGTTCCGCTCAGGCTTCCGCTGCAAATACCCCCAAAAACTGTCAACCAGGTCACCAACACTCCGCATCTAACCCGATCGAGGCCCGTTCCGCTTAACCCTTGGCTGGCGCGTCGAGTGTCGAGTGTGTTGCTTGAGTGGCTGAGCACTTTACGCTTTGGGCTACTTTGGCTGGCTGTTTCTCGAAATGTGCTAATAATAATCATGGCAGTCATAACCCCACCCACCCACACACACACACATGCACACCCTCGACTGGCTTGTGACATGTTAAATTTTGCACATTTCAGCTGCAGTCGCCGTCGCCGTCGCGTCACCCGGAAATATTTTCCACTCATTGCCAGCTACCCCACTTTCCACACAGCCCCCCCTCCCCTCTCTCTACCCCTCTGCACCCGTCACTGGCATTATTAGCTCTCATTTAGGTAAATCCCATTACAGCAAAATGCGAAAAAAAAGAAGAAGAAGCAAGCGAAAAAAAAGTCGAGCTCGTTTGACGTTTGGTTGGCTGCGTCGAGTTGTTCGGCTCACGGGGTGTTTTAACCAGCCCCTAACGCCCTACCCCCCTAACCCCTACACACCTATATTCCTACCTACCCCACGGACTACACCTCTTCCATTTAAGCTAATTTTTTTTTGCTGGCTTTCATGGAGTGTTGCCAGTTGCAGCTGCCTTAAAGACATAGAGCGAGAGATTTACATTCGATTTCTAAAGCATATTTATGTGTGTATATCGAGTATGGATGCTTTAAGAGGTAACTTCTGTTACGTGCATTAAAATTAGTAGTGGCACATAAAGAAAGAATTAAGTTACGTAAGTCTAGATTGTATAGTCGCTGAGATATGACGGAAATCTGCCTTGAATTGTCTAGAGATGCTAAGAAAAAACGTAATGGATTTGAGGTAGATGGGTTGTATGTCAAAGTGAAAGGGAAAAGAAGAGAGATAAAGAATGAAAAAAAAATAGGCTACTGATTTTTTGCAGTGATATATGTGCTTAGTGTGAGACCCTTAAGGCTCACCTAGATAACTGAGCGTGGTCTATGAACCATCTTGGTGCTAGCACAAGAAAAACACAGGAGAAGATAGATGGAGAAGAAGAAAATAAAAGAAAAATGGAGGTGATGAAAGAAGAAGAAGAAGAAGAAGATGCAAGAAAAAGCAGATGAAAGAAGAAGTAGAAAAAGAAAGTGTAAGAAGAAGTCTGGAAGAAAAAAGAAAAAATAAGAAGAAGAAAAGGAAAGTGAAGGAAGAAGTCGTGTCTGAGTTAGCTGTCTCATCGTGTTAGGTCCATCCTGACGATTGAGTTAGTTCCAAAAACTATTTTGTGTGTGTCAAGCTTAGATGTCTGGTCGCCTTAGGGACATCTTGATGATTAACCTATAATAGCTCAATCAACGCAAGAATTTCACTCCATGTATGTTCTTCCGACTACCAATTGCCTTCACTCCAATCAGCACAATCGATATACGTGTATATCGATATATATACACTTTCTCACTTGAAGAACTCCTTCACTTCACATTGACAAAATGGCGTCAAAATCATATATAGGTAAAACTCCTTGCGAAACTCCCCGTCAATTGCCGAGGCGACGTTTATTCATTTTTTTTTCTTCTGCTCAAAAGGAATTGGCCGCAGTGGGCGTGGCAAGCGAACGACATGGCCAGAAAGCAGAAAGTGTAGAATTACACGTAACTGCGACCCCTAGACCCAAGCGCCTAGTCTAGAGCGACTCTGCCTCCGGTAGCTCTCTGCCCCTCCCTTGGGCTGCTCAAATTGTGCAGTTGCAGCCATAATTATTTTTACGGCACATTGCGTTGCAGCAGGCAGTTGCAGTTGCAGTTGTGGGGAGGGGAAGAGTAGGGGGAGGGGGGGTTCGTAGGAGACGCTGAAGTTGCAGTCGCAATCTCGGCCCCCTTCAACGAGGGCGCGCCATAGAAAATAATAATAAAAATAATTATGCATATGCCACCGTTTGCACACACACACACACACACGCACACACACTCGCACACACACACTCGCCCCATGCGCTGCGTCGTCTGCTAATTTAGATGAGCATGCTCGACAGTAATTTGCATGCCAGTTGCAGCAGTTGCAGTCGCCAAAGCGAGTTCCATTCCCACAGCCGAATACACTAAGAGCCTGCCCCACCATTGGATGCACCACCCGCACCCGCACCCGCACCACCACACCACCTCACACCCACTCCCTCTCTCCCTCTTATGCTGAACAGGCACTTGGTGAACTTTTGCTCTATGGCACTGTCAAAGCCGCCTGCACTCGCTTCTTCTTCTTCTTGTTGCTGTTGTTGTTGTCATCATCATCATTGTTGTTGTTGTTGTTGCTTTTGTGCATATGGGCACGTTGTCTTCCAGTTGGCTGTTGTTGCTGTTGTCACCGATGGCTGTGCCATGTCATTCACACACAAAGTGTGCGGCTCTGAGCTAAAATGGCATACACTTGCACACTTTGCCTTGATTCGCCCTCGCAGCAGCAGCAGCAGTGACTGTGTGGGCTGTGGGCGTGGCAGCTGCATAGGCGTGCCACTAATTGAGGCAGCCAACTGCAGCGACAGCAACTGCACTTCCAGGCTCAACTGTACTGCCGCAGCTCTTACCCGCGCTCTAACCCAAAACTAACTGAGATCTAATATGATAAAAGTGTAGAACAACTATCTTGGAATGCCTAAAACTCTCACTATAAGATAGATAAAGGCAGTTATACCAAGTGTGAGCTCAAAAAGTGAAGGAAAACTATTCTAGAATTCGAATACTTATTATATATACGCCCAAAACTCTCTCCATAAGATAGAGAAAGGCAACTGTATCATATGTGAGCTGAAAATGTGTATGAAAACTATCCTAGAATTCGAATACTTCATATACAATAGATATGCGTAAAACTCCCTCTATATGATATGGAAACGCAGCTATAGCAAATTCGAGCTGAAAATGTGTATGAAAACTATCCAAGAATTCGAATACTTCATATAGGTATTCCATATGATAAGACTCTCTCTAAAAGACATAGAAAGAAAGCTATACCAACTTTGAATGACTTTTTTATAACATAAATCACATATATATATTATTTATAGCATACACATATATATTATAATATCCTATATTGATATTCTTTATAAAGACCTGGTATTAGAAGAGAATGAATTACAAATTCTCGGCAATTTCACTGTATTCCTTGAGTTTCTTTCAAGTTGCTCTGACTAAAAGAGAAGAGTAGGAAGGTAAGAAAGCGAAGAAAATTGTATTCATGTAATAGATGAAGCAGAACACAGTTTCTTTAACTTCGAAAATGGAACAGAAGCAAGGGACAAAGTGGTTGAAACTATCGGAAAAGAAGAAGAGAAAGGAGAGACTATGCAAAGGAAACGATGCTTGGAAAAGAGTCTATGTCTACGCCGAAAGTATTATTACGATCATTATTACTGTTATAAGTTATAACTATTATTTTTATTATATAGTAATGAGATATAATATATGATAGATAAAATAAGATCTATCATCTATTATTATCATCCGTATTCGTTATATTTATTTTCACTAACATTACTATTATTGTCATCACTGTTCTCATTATTATTAGCATTGCTCTCAGAGAGCGAACCCATTTTTTTTTTTTTTTTGCCTTTGCGTTAGTCGAATGCAAAATATTTTGTAG
The DNA here is from genome assembly GCA_035045145.1 of Drosophila meridionalis. Classification (NCBI taxonomy): domain Eukaryota; kingdom Metazoa; phylum Arthropoda; class Insecta; order Diptera; family Drosophilidae; genus Drosophila; species Drosophila meridionalis. The sequence goes on along the minus strand of JAWNPG010000009.1, from coordinate 5,203,943 downwards.
TTTCTTATCTTGGACACTCCAGGCCTAATCCAATTATCATATACTACTAAGCACTCGATGCGTATGCAGCATGTCGAATCTGTTCGCTAGTTGCGCCACAGTCTTGAGCGCCCTGAAGTGGGGGCGTCGTGCAGCCAGAGTGGGGCACTCGAACGCAATGGCACTCAATTAAAGCATCGCCAACAATAGATAAATCTTGATTGAGTTACGGCCAGAGCAAAGATAAAGCAGGTACAGGGGAGGGGGGAGTGGGGAGACAGAGGGGGTTCGAGTGACAGTGGGGTAAATGCTTCCGATTGGCTGTGGAGACGTAGAGGAAGGGAGAGTGGGAGAGTGGGAGAGTGGGACTGCATGCAAATGGAATGCTTGACTATGGCGACGACTTCTAAATGATCCACTGTGCGCCACCTGCAGCTAAAAATGGGAAAGAGGAGAAGAGAGCGAGAGGGAGATAGAGGGAGACAGAGAGTGAGGCAAAAAAGGCAGCAGCAACAGCAGCAGCAACAAATCATGGCTCTGTGTGTGCGGTGCCACGTCAACAAACGGAAGCCATGCCAAAGCAAGAACACAAACACACTCAACACACACACACACACACACACATACACAGAGAACGCTTGGCAATCAAACTGTAAACTATGGACGACGCCATTGCTGGTGTGTGCCGAGCGAATTTTACCGCCCAAAGTGCTGGCAGCGACGCCGCCAGACCAAAGCCCAAAGTGGACATGGAGGTGCATGTGGCAAGTGGCAAGTGGTAAGTGGCAGGCGGCAAGTGGCAAGTGGCAACTGGCATGTGCTGCATGCCAGCCAGAGCCATAGCTAGCCTAGCCTAGCCCAGCCCAGACCCGACTCCCGAGTCCCGAGTCCCGTGCGACAGCTTTTTATGCCACTCAGCCGCCTCACTGTTGGTAGTTTTTCTGCTGCTCGCGCTCAAAGCGCTACAATGGCGTGAAATAATATGCAAAATACTTGCCACACACACACACATACACTCATACACTCACTCACACACTCACACATTGGCATTGCATATTAGCCACTCCATAAAAAGAGGAAAACGTCGACGGCTGCTGACGAGTGGTGTTGATCGCCGCACGGCTGCTAATTAGGCCACTTAGAGGCAGAGCCGGAGACGCAGCCGTAGTCGCAGTCGCAGTCCGGGCTGTTTTACAGGAAATCACAAGAACTCAGGCAAGGCAGTCCAAAAAAAAAACAAACACAAACACACATATAGAGAGTAAAGAAAAGGGGTTGTTAACATACCGTTCTCACCTCCCCCTGCCAGGCAGTTGCAGAAACCATTACTGCTCCACGTGTGTGTGTGTGTGTTTGCGTGTGAAGGAGGTCAATGCATTGGCTCCGGCACTTGACAGCTACGCTCAAGCCCAGCCCAGCCCAGCCCAGCCCAGCCCTAGGGGTGCGGGCTGCTCAAGCAGGGAGGAGCTTTAAGGCTTTAAGAACAAACATATATGCCTTGCTCTACAGATGAAGCCAAATATCGAATATATCATATAATAATATATAATAAAGTGAAATTTATTACAAAAATGTGTTTCAGTTTGATGAAAGAGAGAAATTTTAGCTTTATATATTGATATATATGAAGCTTTTAGATAAGATAAGTTCTTGGCATAGATCTAAGGCTGACTTTTATATAGAAAAATATATTATATTAGATTGTCATACAAATGTATATATTTCTAGAACCTCGATATTGCAGTCTATATATACATATATAGAGCAAGTATTGTTTATTCTATACTTGCCTAAAGAAATACCCAAGGAATACCTAAAGAAATATCTAGAGCAATACTTACCTAATGACATGAAATAAATAGATAAGTTATGAGTAGCTAAGCCTAAAATGCTTAGATATATTACACTTATAAATTTCATTCATGAAATATATGGAAAATAGACCATGTTCATTTTGATCTCAAGCTATAGGTTCTTTAGATTCACTTTTATGGACAGACTTGTCTGAAAAATTTCCTATTTTAAAACGATCTGGAACTGTCCAAATGACAGGAGGTCCTCAATGCTATATGATAGACTTAATTAAATATAAAAATGTATTTAAAATTTTAAATAATATTTTTAATTTATGTAAGATAATACTTCGTATTTTTTGAAAAGCAAATAAATATTCCCTGTAACATTTACCATGATGTATCCAAATAAACAATAAACGACAGCTGCTGACAACGACAAGAGCAAACAGTTATTAGCATATCGCAGTTACCTATATAAGCTTACGCACACCCACACACCTACACACACAGACACATAGACAGATGTAGCTGCAGTCTCAATGAATGAAATTCAAGCACAGGATATGCGGCACTTTTGATCAAGATTGAACGGCTTAGACTCTCTTTGGCAAAAGTAAAAAAAAAAGAGAGGAAAAAAAAAGAAACGAAGTTGAACAACAAAAAGATCAGAGAGACGGCACCGATGAATGAAGCGAGGCGAAACTTTGGTAATTCGAGCCGCCTGAAAGGATATACACTGCAGGATAACTCGAACTGCGACCAGATAATGCGAACAGCGCACAGCTCACAGCTCACAGTTCACAGATCGCAGATCGCAGATTCTCTGCTTAGGCAAATGACTTGTCTTCATTAAGTCCAAGAAGAAGTTCGAGGTGGGAGTGGGGCGAGGGGAGGTTTGCGGTGCTTACAGGTGAGCTGAAAGCGAACTGCGGCTACTTATGTCGGATATTAGCATATGGCCAATTAGGTTATGTTGAAAAGTGTGACTTAGTCTAGGGATCAAACAGTTAGAGGAAGAAATGTCTTGATTTCAAGTGAGTTCCAATAAATGTGGATCGATTAGATCCTTCTGTAATGCAGCTCACAAACAGTATAAGTGAAAGCTTTTCCTTCATACGACTGGACGAAGTGTGAAATGGAGAGAATTGAATGGAATGGAATGAATGGCAATGGGACGAGCCATCAGACCGAATTGACTAACGGATGGACGTATGCACGTATGTACAGATGAGTAGGCGGATAGACGAACGGTTGTTCGAATGGTTAGACAGACGGTCGGGCGTATGGCAGGAAAAACGGAAAGACGAACGAATAGTAAGACGAACTGTGGATAGACGAATGGTCGGACAGACGGTCGCACGGATGGATGGACGGACGGACGGACGAACTGAAGGGCGTATGTTTGGAAATATGGAAGAATGTCGGATTTATATATAAAAAAAACAGTGGATAGACGAAAGGTTGGATCAATGGTCGGATTGTGGGACTGACGGACGAATGGTAAAACAGACAGACGAACGGTAGGACGGATGGACGCATATATAGTTGAGAGACGGACGAGTGATCAAGCGGACAGAAGAACGGCCGGACGGATAGACGATCGTATGGTCGGAAAGGCAGACGGGTAGAATGGCAAACGGAGAGATGGTTGAATGAAAGTACACAAACACGGTCAGGGCGACAAAGATAGGGAGAGTTCCACCTTAAGGTGGGCAGAGTGACATATGAGTGTAAAGAAGAAGAAACAAGGAAAGATGCAAAATCATAAAATAATATTTAAGACAGATTAATCTTGTATTCATCCAATGGTTATAGTTGGCTATACGATATAATTAGTCCTCAATAATCACCTGTCTATAAGAAAAAAGTAATTGACAAATAAAAGAAGCAGAAAATATGTTGAGAATGTTTCTGTATCTATCTATCGAAACTTCTTCTATAGCACTGAAACAAATTTCATTAAAGGATCATGGAATTGATAAAATTGTATTTTCTTAGATATAGATAGAGATATACTTAAACTTATAAACTTACTGAAAGAAGAAATATTTTCAGTATGATAAATAAAGAGAAATGTCAAACAGAAGTCATAGTTCTAAATAATTTTTAGTTCTTCAAGCAGCCAACTCAAGTTCTTAAAGGTCATACATGAAAATATGTATCCAGATTGAGTATGTTGATGTTTAGCCCCTAGTTGGTCGTCTATATAAGACATGGTCAAACTCATGGAACCCATAATTTGTGTGCTCTAACTTCGATTCGGACTCGATGCATCGTGATGGATGTTTCTCTGGGACGGGCACAAAAAATGTTTACGGGCTGTTGTGAAGCGCGGACAGATGACGTGACCCTTGGGCAATCCGGCATAAATTGGCGACAGTTCGTCGGAAAACGTCAGCACGGTGGTCTCTATGCGAGTATGTCAATTAAGGTCCAACAGCCGCTGATTTATGCAATTGCCCCAAGACGAATCTCTCAAATGTTGATTCCACGTTAGCGGCGATCGAGGCGCAGATCGAAGCGGAGTTCGGGCAGCGAGGCAACGAGCTGGCGGGGCTACTTCCTTCCGTTACAGTTGCTCACAAAAAAAACCCCAAAAATAAGAACCAAAAAAATACACAAAAAAAATTCCAAATTCATATAAAGTTTTTTTTTTTTTTTTCGTACAGTGGAGCCCGCTAATTGGCGGACGTCGCGTACGGTGCGTGCCCCAAAACGAAAACTTGATAATAACTTCTTCAACGAGCGCCATGAAGTGAAATTATTCGGGTAAACATGCACGCTAATTACAAAGCCTCAAACGATCCTCACAAAAATAAAAAAAAATAACGAAAAATAATAAAAAAAAACGTTATATAGAGTTGCTCTAAACGAAACCGATGAATCAATGCTCTGACCACAATAGAATCACAAAATTCTTGAAATATATTAGAAAATATATTTTATTTTATTTTGGCTTTTTTATTTTTTTTTATTTTCAAATTTATTATATTTTTTAATGTGTTTTATTTATTATTTTGTATTTATTATTTTTTTTTTTCATTATTTTTTAATCATTAGGTTATTAAATTAATACATTCCTAAAACAAATTTTATTTATTTCATTTGTATATGATTTTATAAATTTTATAAAATTAAAAAAAAATTTTTTAAATAATTTTTTTTTATATAAAGGGAAAATAATATTTTACATAATATGGAAAATACAGTGTTATATATGTATATAAATAGTATATTTTCCTTTTATAAATATTTAATAAATAAATAAAATAAAAGAAATTTTTAAAAAATGTCCTAATTTAATAAACATTTAAAAAATAAAAAAATATAAATGCAAATTTTTATAAATTATTTTTTTAAAATTTTATTTATATTTTACACGAAAAAAGTATACTAAAAATAATACTAAACTAAACTCAGCCATACCATACATATGTATTTAATATACATGCTAACATCCATCAATCTAATGCCTTTCTATGGCCCAATTGCCATCATCAGCTCCATCATTCCCCACTTAACGTATTTCCCAACATATTCATGGCAACCCCTGGGCGAGAGTATGGCAAAGAATCAAGCGAACAACAAAAACAGAAGAAGGCAAAAACAAAAAAAAAAAAAAAACAAAAAAAAGATGATATGATATTTTATGAATCAATTCAGAAGAGCGCCAAGTGGACCACCGTCGCTGTCGCTGTCGCCGCCGCTGTTTGCTGTTGCTGTTGCTGTCCGCGTTAGCGTCGCTGCCGGCGTCGCCGTCGACGTCGAGCGTCGGGCACACGAATATCGCCAACGTCGTCGTGCAGTTAGCGAATGAGCCACTTAAAGAGCCACAAATAATAATAACGACTTTAACGACAAGCAGCACAGCAACAAGATCAGACCCACGCCCCTAAAAAGCAAAAAGAAAGAAAATAAAATCTGCCACGCCTCCCCCCAAGCACCTCTGCGGACCCCCGCTGCCCAGTCCAGAGCCACACAGCGAGCCCGAAACAAAGTTGAGCTCTTCGCGTCCGCCCGCTTATGACTTGAAGTGAAGTTTTTGATTATGACGAGAGCTGGCCTAATGATCATCATCATCATCCCCATCCCCATCCCCATCATCATCATTGTGATGTGATGGTCATGAGCAAGCTGGAGCTGGAGCAAGTGAGGCCTCGCCTTAACAAGCTTAAACGAACAGGTTTATTATGATATGATTCTTGGTCAGCCTTAGCCTCGGTCTCAGCTTCAGCTTCACAGTGGCTCTCAAACTGTAGCCAATATTTCAGCTGCAGTTGGATCACAGGTTTTATACGCTTATAATTAAACTTCACTAATATCATAATCGCACACCTATGCCAGCAGCTGCGGCAAAAGTGTGCTCGACTGAGCTGATACCCTGTAGATGTTGCTGCATAATCTATAATCGAATATTATTTGGGATTAGATAGAGCGAGGCTGTGGAGGGATTCATGGTGCCGAACTCTTTGCCTGGCAATGCTGTTGCTTGTTGGGAGTAGTCGACTGTTAGATACCCGAACTGGACTAGCTAAAGTTTTATTATTCAATTTTTGTGAAAGAAAAAGTTTTTATAATAGATTCTGTCTGTCAAACTTGTCAAACTTAAACCAACTCTCTATAAACTCTCTTTCTTCATCCACTATCAATAGCTCGTCTAATAGACGCTTAATGTCGCAAGCGTTAAGCTCCATCCGGCTTTGGCTATAATCCTTTGCCACAACTGTGAAAATGATGCGAATTTCCCGCTTGATTTGACGCCAATACAGCTGAATATGCAAATTAATATGTGTAATATTTGTTGTGAGTGTGCGAGCACGTGTGTGTGTGTGTGTGTGCGTGTGTTTATGTTGGCCAGCAACGTGTTGAGGTGTGAGATTGTCGCTGCGATTGCCCGGCGGGCTCTGTCCATTAGGCAGGCGTCGGAGGTGCAAATATTTGTTGACAGCCGCACATCAGTGGCAGGTGTGCAATTCGCTCACAGTTCGTCAACTGTCAATATCGAATTTCGAAGTCGAAATCAAAATGTTCGCCTCAAAACTAACGAATTTGTTTAGATGAACATTCGAGTTGAGTTATTATGAATCTATAAGTCGAACTATTATAATTAGAATGTCTGTCTTATTCGAAAAACTCAAGCATATTCGAAGAGTGGATGGTTCGAAATGTTTGACTTGCATTGGCACATTTGCTTGAATGAATGGACATGAATAAGAGATGGAATCCTAATGAAAAACAATGTTGATTCCATTCATTACTTTAGGACTTTTCCGATTTAAGTTAAAGAAACCTTTGCTTGGATTCGTACTCCATTTAGAGAGTTATTCAATTGTAGTAGAGTCACACTGAGTTCGATTTAGAGATTCGATTTCATATTTAAGGATTTTTAATTCCCCACTTCTTCATCTTCCACCTCTCAAGCTCCTCCACAAATCTCTGAGCACAGCAACGTACTCAATTCACTGCTTCGGCTCCGTCACGGTCTCGACTCTGCGTCCATTTGGGTCTCTCTAACGACCAATCTCAATAGACCCATCACATCCGCGCGTAATAAAATGCACGCACGCACAGTCGACACCAACTGGAGAACGATTTGAGGAGCAGAGAGAGGGCAGGCGGAGGGGTAGGGAGTGGAAGACCGTACTGCTGTAGGCTAAAGGTGCTGCATCCGCTCCATCTCTCGTTCGCTTCGGTCATCATCTAATCAAAATCAAAATCAACGATCATCGCGTTGAAAGCCCTTAAAATGTGCAACGCACGCGGCTCGCATGTAGGTCGTGTCCCATCCTCCGTCTCCTGCTCCAGATGCCAGTTGCCGGTTGCGTGTTTGGTCATTTGTAACACCTAACGGTTGATTCGTATAATCTTTGATTTGAAACATTATAATTAACATAAGCTGATGCGTGCGCCTCTCGCCAGTGCCCAATTGGGGCTTCATTGATTGAATGGGGACTTGGACTTGAGGCGAGCGCTGCCCTGCCCCATTAGCATTTATGTTCGGGAACTTAACTGCATGATTAGATGTGAGTGTATGTGTATGTTCGGAAGGTATATGCATGGCCGATATTGAACAACAATTGTTATCGTTAATCGATATGTATAGTTGAGATTGATGTTCTTACTAGTTTTCAAATGATTTATGTATGTGCTCTGCATAAGTTGCTAATTGAGCAAGTTTTTTTAAGTCAGCACATATCGATAAATATCGATCAATATATAAGTGAAACAGTTTTGAACAGAACTAAACTGTGTAAAAGAAAATTGTAGTTGGCATAGAAACATTGGCTTTTTAGCACACATTAAGGATAAAGGTGTTCAATTCATTTTATGGTATTATCGACAAGATGATATCGAATGGTCATATGTTATTTCATTTGCAAAATATAGGAGAGAACGTATTTTTTCTAATATACAAGAGTTGTAAATTAAGTGTTTACTTTGAAATTTGACTGTTATCGATTATTATCGATAAGTAAATATTAAAATTTTAAACTGTAGTGAATTTTGGGAGAGATATGTGAAGCTCGAGCAGAGAAATATTGAATAATCGAACTTCTAGTCAACTTTCAATCAACGGCTTTCAATCATAACTCATGAGGCAACAGGTCTAAATGAATGAAGTGAAAGATGTGACGAAAACCTTTTTTAAAGGAAAACACTTACTAGGATTAATCAGGGTTACATAGACTAGAAGCAGGCTAAAGTGAAGAATAATCCCTTCTTTAAGGATAAACATATATTGCAAATGTTAAGGTTAGTCGAAGTCACTTAAACTAGAGACCAGTCTAGAGATGGTAGCTAATGAGGCGTTATTTAAGATCTCTCGAGTGAAGTAACTCAAGTATGGGCTATAAAAGATGGAGTGCCAGGCTATGTCACATAGGGATAGGGAGTATCTGCACAACTGTTCAGTTAGACCACCCAAACTGTGAGACAAGACGAAAGGCAAGCTAAGAAGACAAAAAACAAAGAAACAACAAAATTGTCAACATTCGCAATTGTTGTTTGACCCATGCGACGAATTTTTTGCAATGTCCAGTGGCCGGCGGCAGCATGAGGCAACAACAGCAGCAGCAACAACAGCAACAGCAGCAACGACTGCAATGTCTATTGAAGCAATACGAAGACGTAGGCTCTATACAAAATGTTGTCGAAACGAGGAGGCGTGGCAAGGGGGGAGGGGGGCGAGGGGGCTACGATTGGCCACCCACGCGGCCAACGGGGCGTATGAAAAACAATTTTCGAGCAGGCCTGTGCGATGCGATGCTGCAGCAGCAACAACCACAAAAGCGAGCATTGTTGTTGCTGTCGTTGTTGTTGTTGTTGTTGTTGTTGCTGTTGCTGTTGTTGTCTTTCAACATTTTGACTTGTTGTGATTATGGCGGGCGGCCGTCAGCATCGTCAACGTTGTCGTTCGTTGATTTCATAATCTCTTCCGTTTGCCAGTTGCTGCTGGTTGTTGTTGTTGCTTGTTGTTGTTGTGGCTTGTTGTTGTTGTTGCTGTAGATTTGTGGGTGACCGCGCACTCTCTAAAAACGTCAATCACTCAATTAAACTTAATTATAATTGCGAAGCGATGATGGCGGGCGGCCAGTTTGTTGAATAAATTCCAAAAAAAAAAAAACCAAAAAAAAAAACAACAACAACAAATATATAAAAAAAAACTATGGCTAAGGGCTTTTGTGGTTGTTGTAGCAATTGTTGTTGTTGTTGTTGTTGCTCGTTGAGATTTTCGAGAAATTCGCAGAAAATTGTAAATGCACGACGCTGAAAGCTGGACAATGCTGACGACGATGATGATGATGATGATGGCGACGAAGTCGCCGCCGCCGCCGCCGCCACCACCACCAGCACCACCATCACCACCAGCACCACTTTGGTGGCTTCAAAATTTTGCCTGTCTTGTCTGAGGCTCGTATTTTGATTGGCCTGGCCTGAGAAACTGAACGAGCCGAGCTGTGCAGAGCAGAGTTTACATGTTGTTGTCGCGTTATGCAAAATGCCTCATACAGATCCCTCCGCGTACCGCCCAGCACCACCGTGCAGGCGCCCACCCAGAAGACAAAGCGAATGGCCACTGGCCACGACGGATCGTGGCGGAGTGCAGCGAATGATTGTTAGTGGGAGGATCTATCTCTCTCTTAGTCTCTCTCTCTCTCACTCTCTCTCTCTCGCTCTCTGTCTCCCTGGCTACTTTCACCTAGACGACAGCTGGAGCATAACCCTTGCGGCTACGCTTGAAGATCACTTCACACAAGCTGACATAAGCTAGGATGAGGGGATGAGAGGGTGGAGAGGGTGGAGAGGGTCTCTCTACGCACTTGCACAACAATTGTTATGTCTCAACATTCGCATGGCAAGACAAGACTCTTTTACGACATAATGAACGCAACGTGTGGGCGTCAACTGCCTCGACCACTGGAGCGACACGCACGAAAAAGCAGACCAAGCGCGAGAGTGAGCTTGTCGGGAGGGCACGACTGGCAGATACCTCAATGTACGAAATTTTATAAATGAATAAGTATTTGTCTTTGAAATACGAGAGACTAAGACTAAAAGAGACATTGACTGTTCAAAGAGGGATCTATTGATTATCTGTAAACATTTTTAGACACGCTTTAAGTTGAAATAAGGATTCCTTATCAATATCAAGAAAAATGATTATATATACAAAAAGAAAATAATAAAACTTAGGGTATATATACTCAAAATATAAAGTATTTACCTATCTAAATAGTTCTATTCGATGGGTCTAGGATAGGATAACTGAAGATATATTCATGATCTGTATATAATCAATACAGACATACCCATTATACACCTATCAATGGGTATGTGGAGACTGGGCGAGAGGTGTATGTGAGCTGAACATGGTGGACTAGGCGGACAACCATCGAAGCGCTGCCTTCGACCGTTGTCACATATTTTTACGCTTTTCCGATTTGTGCCAAGAAATTTGCGTTGCTGCTGTGCTGCGACTTGGCCTGTAATTAGGGGGCGGCATTTGTTGTCGGTTGGCCGATTGACAAACTGTTGGCCAATTTGTAGCTGGGTATTTCCAAATTGCAATTGCAATTGCAATTATAAATTAGCCAAGTCACAAAGGGAAGCCACCTGTAAAATAGCCATTGCAATGGCATATGTAATCGCCGGTGGCTGAAGATGAAAGTTGCGCTGAAGAGAAGTCGGAAAAAGGAAGATTTCTTTCAGTGGAGAGAGATTGAGAAAGGGATAGAGAGTGAGCAATATATGTAGGGTTCAGATCGTGAGGTATTGTACTGGCCTGATACTCATAGATAGATGGTAAATAACGAAAACAGTTGCCAAGGACAAGCAACTGCTAAGCTTATGGCAGGACATCAATCATTAATCAATCAGGATGAGCAGTATTGAGTATTTTCTGGAATATTATATATTTCCATTGGAGCATATATTTCCATTCCCAATCTATATTTCCCTCTCTTTTAGTCTCCTTAAAATAAAACAAAATTTAATTTTAGAGCATTTCTGCAATTGTTTTTAAGAAAATTTGAAAAAAAAGATTTATAGATATAAATCCATATATCCATATATGATCTTTAAGCCATATTTCACAAGGCCTTCTTTTTTACAAGTTATGTTCAGTCTGTAGGAGCTAAAGAGCAAATATCTAGTATTAAATTTCTATTAATGCCTAAATTGCTGTAAATCGATAAGTATCGATAAATTCTCTTCAATAGTTACTACAAGTCAGAGCTCATCTCATTACATAGAGCTAGATTATAAATAGAACTAAAGCATCTATGGGCAATGCAACGTCATCAGGTCGTACAGCTCAATTCACAGTCTAAGGCATAGCCCAAGAAGAAGAAGCAGAAGCAGAAGAGAAAGTATTACTGCCTAACTGTTTGCCTCAGCCTCAGCTTAGCCTGTCTCTTGTATATTGGATCAGCTTCTGTTTTTTGTTTTTCTGTTTTTCTATGTTCCTGTTTTCTTTACGGATTGAGAAATTCGCACAGCTGTCTCAAGCCAGAAAACTTTTGTTTGTTCTCATACACCACACACACACATGTGTGTCTATTATGGGGGTGTGTGTGTGTGTCTGTTTGAGTGCTCACTGATAGTTTCAGCGAATTCAACCGCCCGCCCGCACTCGAATCAGTCAAGTAGATTTAATTGCAGCTAGCCCTCAATTTCATTTCATCCGATTCAATCCATTTTCCCAAATTTCCCAATTTTGTTTTTTTTTTTTTATTTTCATCTTCGCTTTATTTTTATGATTTCCAATTCTCGCTCTGCGTCGCTCAAATGTTCTCAACTTTCATTGATTTCAATTGTTGCATTGCGGAAAAACTATCGATTGCAGTGCGTCGTCGATGGCCTTTGTCTCGGCCTTCTAATGCGGGGGTTGGTTAACGGGGCCCACGTTAACAATGGCTCAAAATCGTTTAGGGCCATTAAGTGCGCCTGCCTGAGCCATTGTTGTTGTTGTTGTTGCAGCTCTTGGGATGATAAAGAGAACAAAACAACAACAACAACAGCAGCGGGATCAGCTCACGCCCCGCTTAGCCCGCAGCCGCAGCCGCCTTCATTGACTCTCTGTCTCTATCTATCTAGATCTCTCATTCTCTCTCTTGCACATACGACTTAGCTGGCAGCTTGGTAATCGATCTTTTGTTATCTGCCGGCAGGTGGCGCTGCTGCAGCTCGATCGCTCAATTGGTCGCCCCCACACACATGCACACACACTCTTTCTCTCTCTCTCTCTCTCTCTCTCTCTCTCTCTCTCTCTCTTATCTTCCTCCTCCTCCTGCTGTTCCTCTTCAGTTGTTTGGGCACTTTACGCGTAATTGCCGCACATTGTTCTTATTGCTGTCGTTGTTGCTGCTGCTGTCGGCTTGGTCCCATTCATCAAAGCCCATCGATTGGCATTGGGTCTGCCATCGGCTGCGTCCGCTGTCTCCCTGCCTCCCCGTCACTCCGTCTCCCCGTTTCCCTGTCTCTCTGCTCAACAAGACCTATTATTTGTAGGTCATAAATTTTATTGCTCTCAACTGCCGTTGCTGCAATTAAATCTCAATGGGTTTTGCACAGTGAATTTGGCTTGTGATGGTGGGGGAGGGTGGGGTGCGGGACACTGTCAGCCCATCCCTTGGCAAATATTTTGACATTCTGCCCAAGCGCAAAACTAATCTAATGAGCCACGTTCGCTGGGCGCGGCTTCTCGCTGCGATCAGCTGATGTTTATCAACATTTGAGTTTAGCTGCTAACTGGGCTTTTAATGGTCGTGCCCGTTGGCCGCCATTAGCCACAGCTATCGATTTATCTAATAGAGTCTCCCGCTCTTTCTCTCTTTAGATATATCTCATATTGTCGCAGGAATATTGCGGTTGATTATCCCAATCAGATAGCGTCTGTATTAAGCTCGCCTCTCCCTCGCCACTTTCCTTCGACTGGAGTGAGTCTTTAGGCCATTGGCTTGCCAGTTTTGTCTTGGCTAGAACTAAGTTCGCAAACTCTAACATAGGTTGGCACTGAGTCAGCTAAAAATTATTAATTATATTGAAAGAAGTTCAATGGGAATTCAATTTTATCTAAATCTAAGTGAGAATCTTGGTAGAAGTGGAGGCTTTGTAGTAGTTATGAGAATCTATAGATATGTATATCTATATAACTATATATCCATATATCTATACATCTATATATAAACTACGTAAATTCCTTCTATATTTCATGTATTCCTATATTTTTCTCTGTAGTCCAGCTCCTCGGAGCACTTAGCTGTAGTATAGCAAGAATTGGTCTTCTAGGCCGACTTCCTATCTGCTTACTTCTGTGAATGTGCTCTCATAATTTAGATCGCATAATCTCTGAACTCTGCAAATGGTCTGGCCAAATGATGTCTGCTCAGCCAGTTAGAGCCGCCACACCCAGTCGCAGTCCCAGTCCCAGTCCCAGTCCCAGAGGCCATAATCCCCCCACCGTCAAGCGGATGCATTTTTCGCAGAGGCGCCTTCGTCCGGCGCTTGGCTAAACGGGCTACGTGACGCCATCAGGTGGATGTGGCAGCCAGTGGTTGCAGTGCCGCAGACCCGCAGCAATTCACAGCAATCAGCAGCAATCGCTTGGACAAAGTCAACCCTTTGATTAAAAGTCAACTCCTGCGGCTGCTGCTGCTGCTGCGGCTGCTGCTGTTGGGGTCGCCTCGCTGTGATTCTATTAGCAATTCCGCTGAAATCGAGTCGCATCTCTAAAACCGTTATGGGCCAGTCAAACAGCGCCACTGAGGGCGACGGTGGTTCTGCTGGTGGTGCGGGACGGTTTCGTCGTTGCCGGCATCAAAGGGCAGCGCCACTTGGCAGGCCGTTCCGTGCCGTCAGAGAGTTGCGCGCTTCAGCGAAAACAGTAGCGCCGGCTGCTAACGTCACTTGCGACAAACAACAACAACAACGGGAACAACAACCAAAACAAACAAAATGCAAAAAGTTCAAAGCCTAATGCGAAAAATTCGCAGAAATCTGTCATCGCCTTGTCAACGTGGCATCAACGGCAGCAGGAAGCTGCGTCCAGAGTGTGAGAAAGAGCGGGCGTACCAGACAGACAAACTGCGAGAGAGAGACAGAGAGAGAGAGTGAGAGAAAGAGAAAGAGGGTGGGATAGCTGGGGAAGAGATTCAGCGAGTAGCCCACAAGCCCGTGGCGCGACCTAACTCCCTCCCATCGAGCAGCCCAGCGCGACCCGCAGCAGCAAACCTACACATACATCACACACATCACACACACACGTACTACAAATAAATGTTACACACATGCAGCAGCAGCAAAAACAAAAAAAAATATGTTTCCATCAAAAATCAGTGGCACGTCGGGCGATCATATCGAAAAACATCTCGCCGCAAATTTCCTGCCAGCGTCCGCAGATAAGCGGCCGAGTGTAGGAGGAGCCGGAGTCTGCTGGAGTCGTCTGCGACCTCAACTGGCGTCTATCAAAGTGTTTATATGCTTGCCAAAAAAAAGGAGCAACAACAACAACAACAACAACAGCATTGGGAACGTGCACATACTGAATCTCTAGTGGATATGTTGACTAAGGCGAGCGATTTGTCGCTGATAGAGTTTTTATGGGGCAACAGAATTCTATGAAGTGGTAGGGGAGGAAGAAGAGTGTAAAACCTCCTTAAGACTATTATATTTAGAGTTTTTAGTGCTGGGAACTTTCTTAAAATAGGTGAACTTTATAAACTCATTTATATAATCCACAGGAGTTCGCTTATACATAAACAATCTAGAAATCGACATATAAATATATGATGTTACATTAAAATCCTAAGGAAACTTCATGCTCAATTTTCTAATTTGTTAGTATAGAGACATATAAATTCTTAGACGTGAACGGGCTTATAAATTTAGAGGTCTTCTATTCATAGAGTCGTTGAACGTGAAAGAGCATAGGAATATAATTGGAATCTAGTGTTGAATCTCTGAATTAATAAGGTATATGAAGGACTACACAAATTAAGTAGAAAGACCTCATTTATATATGGGCTGTTATGTTTCAATATCTGTATAAATAGTGCTTTATATATAATAACAAACTCTATATATATGGTATAGTCTTTTATATTAACTTGATTGATTGACTTGTAAGTGGATCTAAGTACGATTAAATAGCACCTAAAGGCTTGTTGAAATGTTCTTTATATTAATAAGATCATGCATGTCATACGAATATTTCCGTATATCTGCACATTCCCTCTCTAGCAATCCCCTTCCCTATACAGAGTATACGCCCGCTGTTGTCCCACAGCCCCGCGATTGTTCGTCTGCTTTTGACATCTTGTCAGAGCGCCAGAATGTTGTTGTTGGCATATCTATTGTCGATGTTGTCGTCAGTTTGTCAGTTTGGCAATTGGGCCTGTTGCATGTCATTTGGACGCTGTCCGCACAGTCGTTCAGTCGCTCGGCGCTATTAAACTTCAAAAGCCGAAACGGCAACTGGGCGCAGAGCATTTAACGCCGCGGATTCCGAGCAGAACAAAAGGTAGCAGGTAGCGCGGAGCCAATGGCCAGCAGCTGTCCAGTCTTCGGCCCTGCCCCTCTCCCACTCTCCCTCTCTCTCTCACCCAGTGTTGGGAAACTTGCGCTGAGTCAGCGAATGCCTGAAATTGTTGTCGTTAGATTTTTGTGCACTTAATTGCGGCAATTAGCGTGGGGCGCTTTGTTGTGATGCCACGGTGCAAGTGCAAATGGTGCGGCAAATCTTTTTGCCTTGCCTCCTTCTTCTTCTTCTTGTTCTTCTTCATATTTGTATCGTCCATTTGGCAGCCAAATGAAAGCGAATGCAGAGCCAGGCCCCAAACCGAATGGCGCCTGCTCCCGCTCCAGTCCGCTGCGCGTCTGCGTGGCTCAGACAAATGAATGCATTCACGAATTCATACATCAATTGGTCTTTCATGACTGGGCCAAGACAATTCACAATGGAATTCGACCAACTGTGAATATATAGTCGTATAAGTATTAATATGTGTGATATACATAAATTTAGGCAATGGAAAGTGCCTAACTAGATCCATATGTGACGTCTGCTTAGCCAAACTACAGCTGAAGGAACGGTCGGTGGGACGAGGGGTCTGAAAACAGAATGCCATCAATAGAGTAAGAAGATCACTTCCAGATCACTTGAAACTAAACTAGGAATTATGAACAAAGCCTTTCACACATGCGAAATTCCTTGCTCTAATGAAACTAAGCCAAGTTGTAGACATCTGGGGCCATATGTTGCCCACTGAGTGAATGTTAACGAATCAAAATCAAAATCAAAATCGAAGCTAAATCGAAACGACGAAAAGTCGAAAGCGCAGCTCGCGTTCACACGAGTGCGAACAGATGAGAGAGGGAGAAGGCGAGGGGCGAGGGGCGAGGGGCGACGGGCGACGATCGAGTCAACTGCCAACTGAGGCTGTCAATAAAATTTGCGTCTGGCGCTGATTTGCTCGGCCAAAAAGCGCAGCGAGGGTTGCCACTGGGGCAGGTGAGAGTGGGGGGTGCGAGGGGCAACCGGATTTGTACTGAGGCGCGCCCTGTCGTGGCTGATCAAAATCAATGCGATCGAGAATTGCGAATCAATTGCGGGTCGACGGGCCTTTAACCCGGCGCCTGCATTTCGGCCAAAACGGTAACAGCAAGGAGACAGAGAGAGAGAGAGAGAGAGGGAGAGGGAGAGCAGTCGGCGGTCGGCAGTCGGCAGTTGCTCGATGTTAAACAGTCGTCGATCAAAGGCGAAATCCCGGCAGGGCCTATGGACAATGCAAAATCGAAATCGGGCGACTAAGAATGAGAAGAAGAAGAAGAAGCAGAAGCAGGAGAAGAAGAAGCAGCAGCAGCAGCAGCAACAGCATCTCTGAGCAGCGCCGATGAAGACGACGTTTTGCTTTTTTGGCGACACTGACAAGCCGCTTGACAGCCGCTGCCAGGAGGAGAAAGAGAGACAGAGGGAGAGAGAGAGAGAGGAGGAGAGAGAGAGGGGGTATATTCAAATGCAGCCAAAGCTGATCTGCGATTGTTGTTGCTCTCTGCCTGCCTCTGTCTTCCTCTTGCCCGCCTCACGCTTCTCGCCGTGGCGCTTGCAACTTGATCGATGAATGGGCATTCGGCTGGATCGGGGGTCCAGGCTGGAGCCAGGGACACGCGGCGCCGCTGCCGTTGCGAATTCAAGCGCCGCTTTTGAGTTGGGCTCACACAATGCCCAAGCAAAGTCGAGCCGAGACAAGCCAAGCCAAGCCAAGCCAACTCAGGCCCAGCCAGGAGCAGTCACTGAATCGATCCGAGTCTGTTCCCGTTTCTGTTTTCATCTCATTTTCCTCGACTTCTTCCTCCTGTTTCTTTTGTACCTCTTTGGCTGCAGATTAAGCTGTGCTCGCAGCGAACATGCGCTACCTTTCGGCTAGGCTCTGCGCCAAGTGGGATTTTGTCTAATTAAATATAAATATATCATATATGTTGTATATATAGGGGAACTAAATGTTACGTTTTAGATAATATGGTTAATATGATATGTTATATGTACAATGTGGATCTTGATATTATTTTTTAGATATAAGCATGTATAGGGGCAATCTATAGAAGTACAAGAGCGTCCTGATTGATAAATTGAATGATCTAATAGTTGGCAGACTGTTGATCGAGCAATTCCTTGATTGATTGACTGACTGACTGACTTTCTGATTGACTAGTTGATTAAATTATTGATTGACTGACGGACTAGCTTTGTAATTGACTGTTTGATTTACTAATTGATTGACTGACTGATCAGCATTGTGATTGACTGCTTTATTCACTTATTACTGTCTTACAACTGGATTATCAATATAGTTAGACGTTATGGCTGAATAAATCAGTTTGATTGACAAACTAAATAACTGACCGAATTGATTAATTGAATGAATGACCGATTGAATGACTGATTAATATATTCATTGGTTGACTAAGAGCTCCCTGAATACCCAAAATATTGACTGATTGACTTGTTGAACTGATTGATGAGTTTATTCCCCAAACTAACTAATTTACTGAATGAACTGACCAATTGATTGAAAGACTTATTAGATCAATCCTAACTAGCCACCATACATATGACTGTCTGTCTAGCTAAATGATTGATTGCTTGACTGATTGAATGACTGTTTGATATCATATACATCATATTATCATCAGTGAATATCCTGCTGATTGACTAAGGCAATAATAAGCTAAAGAGTTGACTGAATATTTATTTACATGACTGATTGACAAATTGATAATAATTGATGTGATTGACTAGAAGATGAAGTCAATTGATTATGTGAGTCAAACCCAACTCGCAAAGCTACTGATCGACTGATCGACAAATTGTATTCATTTTAAGTACAAATTCTAATTCTACTTGTAGCAAGAACATAAACATATGAATGATTTTTATAGGTGCCTCATAATCTTATTGTGTTTCAAGCACTCGCTGTCCAAGCACCTGTTAGCAAGTCCCATTAAAAGGGCATTAAAGACAAACCCCATTATAATTTCGATTATTATTATTATAGGGATATTGTGCACGATGCTAATCAATCGCAAATGCCATTACCGCCAATGTGTAGCCAATTAGAAGAGGGTCTCAAATTAAGGTCTATTATGTGAGCGCTGAGCGCTGAGTGGAGCGCATTCAAATTTGATGGTTGGCCGAAAACCCTTTTTCAGTTTTTCATTTTTTTTCTGTTTTTTTTTTGTTTTTGTTTCTTTTTGGGCCAAAATGAAATGCAGCCAGAGTCATGTCCACTTTGTTTGCCTCCAAATGACAGCTGATTGCTCTCGCTGACTGCCTGTCGCCATCTCTCTCTCTCTCTCTCTCTCTCTCTCTCTCTCTCTCTCTGTCGTTCGTCTCGGTTTCGGTTTGGGTTTCGGTTGTTTTTTTTTTTTGGTCCGCGTTTCTCAGGTTTTGTGTACGCCGGCGCCTTTAATTGGCATTTGAATGATGTGCACACGCTGGCTCTCTCTCCCTTTCTCTCCCACCCTGTCTATCTCTTGCTCTCGCTGTCTCTGTTGCTCTTTGGCGCGCTTATCAGTGAGCGACCAGCGACTGCGCCACGGCGTCTTATCAAACTTGTCGATCGGCTGCGGCTGCGACTGCGGCGACTGCGCCGGCTTATCTGATGCTCGTTTTGGATAAACGCATCATTATTGCTCCTGCCGCAGCAGCGACGCCGGCAGCGACGCCACAAGAAAAAGGGTTCAACAACAAACAGCAGCAGCAGCAGCAGCGGAACTGTCGGTGGTCGCAGCTTGTTGTTGTTGTTGTTGTTGCTAGTTGCTGTTGCTAGTTGCTGTTGCTGTTGTTGTTGTTGTCATTATCAAAGCGATCTCAATCGCTGCTAATTAATTTCTAGGCTATTTAAGTTAATTTACATACAAAAACAACAACAGCAAAATGCTCGAAACATGCACCCGCGCTTGCAGCTGCTGCACCCAGTCCCTGCCCCCGCCCCTCTCCCTCCATCATTCCTCAAAACGCATGTTGCGTAGGCGTAGGCGTCGACGTCGCCGCTAACTGCGCTTAATTTTCGTTAATTAAAGCAAATGTCTGTTTGAGGCGAAGGGTTGGCATGACTGCTCCATAGCTGGAGCGGGAGCGGGGCGAGTGCTGCAGCTGACCAAAGTGGCGGAAAAGCGTTGCAATTGACGTGGGGCAGCAGTGCTGACAACAGCAACGGCAACGGCAACGGCGTCAGACATTTGATTTCCGTGTCATTAAACAGGGCAACAGCTAATGCTTGCCACCATAATGAGCAGACGCAGCTAGAATAGAGAGAACAGAACTAGAGCAACTCTAACAACCAAAAATAAATAAGAAAGGTCTAGTCGGGGTGTCCGATTAGGAGTTACCCTGTGTGTTTTACGCCTTTATATAAATTGGAGCTGACTTGACGGCATTTAATGAAACTTAGGGCATATGATTCTAGTAAATTTTTTACATATTATAAAAATTCTCAGTTCGCTCTCATGGCTATATTTGCAAGTAACCTTCGAAGGGGGCTTGGTAAAATTAGGAGCTGCTATCCAAAATATAGTAAAAAACACAACTATATAAAATTTACATAAAACTATATATAAGTAAATACGAGAAATCTAAAACCAGATGATTCTGTGATACTCAACTCAAGGAAACATGTTTACACGATGCTCAGTTCTGTGATAATTCTAGGATGAGTCGCGATAAGCCAATTCATTTCATGATATCAAGAGATAAATCAATTGATTATATTTGCGAGATTCTTTGGCCAAACACGTAGGAAATTACGCAAACGAGGAGAGACGAAAGCGAATCACATTCAGTCAAATGTTATTCATTTCGTTCACATTCGCATTCACTTTTCCGAGACGTTTGCGATAAAAACTTAATAAATAAATTGACTTTATGGCTGTGGCGCGACGCGGAGCTACATTGAGATACATTGAGATGCGCAGATACGCAGCATACATATCAGATAGAGAGAGCTTACAATGTGAGTCTCTGTGTATGTGTGAGTGTGTGTGTGTGTGTGTGTTTGTGAGTGTGTCGTCCTGTCGCCCTTTGTGTTTGCCACAAATAAAACCATAAATAAAACGCAAACGTCGGCCCAGGCGCAAAATGTATTCATGAGTAATTGTCACGCGGGTCGAGCGAGTGGGTGAGTGGGTGGGTGGTTGGGTGGTTGACTGGTTGACTGGTTGGCTGGCTGATGCTGTCAATTGAAGTGTTTTGGGTGGGTCAAACGAGCGAGCGAAGAAACGGACGGAAGCTATCGGCTGAAGCGGAAGCAACGGCTGCAGCTGGCGTTGCGCCACGTGATCGGAAGGAAGCGCAACTTGCGAATTGATACATCCGATGCAGACACACACACACAGACACTCGCACACACACAGCATCTATTTAGTGCCATCCAATCTCTGGAATGTTGGCGTTTCGGGTTTTCAGCACATCAAATTGTCAGCTAATGCCGCGCGCGCGTCTGTCGCTGACTTTTCACTTTTCACTTCTCACTTCCGCTTTATTGGCGAAAAACAACTCCCAGCAACCCCAACTGGATGGATTGGCCCTTCAGTATACAGTTTGACAGTAACTATAGTGCGGCTTCGATTGCATTAAATTACTAACTGTTAGTTTCTAGTCTTTACACAGTTTGATGGCCTCGCTCTTGAGTCATTGTGTGGAATTGTTGGCAAATGCTGCAGTTTTACAGGCATTGCATATGCGAATCTAAAACCATGGCTTGCTTTAAGCTATAGGTTGACAGTCACCGCACAATTTGAGTCTTAGTTAATGTTGACATGCAAATTGTTATTGTATATTATTGTATATTACTCTACTCTGTATGATGTCTGCTGTATTCACTCTCTCTCTCTCTCTCTCTCTCTCTATCTCTCTCTCTCTCTCTCTATCTATCTTTAATCTTTTCTCTCTAGAGCACCTTCAACCAACTATTATTGAAGAGAAGTTAAATGTCAACAGCTTCAGCTTGCCACCCACACGGAGACCCCCCATACTCTCTCTCCCTCTCTATCTCTTACTCTCTCTCTCTCTCTCTCTCTTTCTGTCTGTCTCTCCCTTTCTCTCTCTCTCTCTGTCTCTCTCTCTCTCTCTCTCTCTCACTCACTCACACACGCAAATGTTCTCAGGGGGCTCATAAAACATAATAATAATCATAATCTGAGGCATTTGAACAAAAGCAAAGAAGACAAATACAAAAATGTGTATAAATATTAATAATAAATTTCATAAATTGGCAAAATGAAAAGAAGAACAAGAAAAATGCCGCCGCTTGAAGATCAGCGAATAGGTTTTTGCTGCGGTTCAAGCTGAAGCTGAAGCTGAGGCTGGCGGCTGCTTGATTTACTGTTGTTGCTGCCACAACACACACACACACACACAACGTTCGAGCTTTAAGGTATGAAGGCTGACGCCAATTGGCCTTAGCGCCAGTCCAAAAATCCCGAAAGCAAAAGCTGAAAGCCAAGCGAAAACATTCTCGTTGTTGTTGGCGGCTGGTGGCGCCTCAAGTAGCCGCCGCTGCCCCATGCGGACATGCGAGCCAATGGACACGAATACGGACAGGACAGAGACAGCAGCAGAGACAGAGAGGGAGAGAGAGAGAGAGAGAGAGAGAGATAGGGAGGCAGAGCTCAGGCACGGGCGCATATTTTTGCTGGAGACGTCGACGACGACGGCGACGGCGGCGGCTTCTGATCAAACGACAGCGGCGGCTGCTGCGGCCGCCTTCAATGCCGCACAACAACAGCCGCTAACAAAACCCCAGCTCTTAAAACAAAAGCGCGTTGGCAGCCCAGGCAGAAGCAGAAGCAGCAGCAGCAGCAGCATCAGCAGCAACAGCAACAGCAACAACAACAAAAAAAAATAAAGAGAAAAAATTTATATATAAATAAAATGCAAAGAAAAGCCGAGGCAATCCTTAAGTCGTGTTCTTTTCATGTCCTTCTGCATTTAAGTGTGCACTCGTTCGATTCTTTGTTTTTTCTTTATTTTCTCATTTTGTTTTTCGGATTGGATCGTCTTTATTTTGAGACAGCGTCCACTGTCCAGAGTATTGAGGCAGCGCCGTCGCCGTCGCCGTCGTCAAGTTATTCAAGTGGCGCCAGTCAAACATTTTTTTCCAAGCCAAAAAAAAACGGCTAAAAAAAAGGCAGAAGTTGCAAGCGCAGCAGCAGCAACTTTTGGGGGCTGCACAACAATGAATGGTGTGTGTGTGTGTGTGTGTTGTGCGTGCAGCGGCGCCAACTTCACTTGCATCGCAACTGTACTTCAGTAGCTGTCAAACTGATTGTGTGATGTGCTTGGAAGGAGTTTGCAATTGTTACGCAGTGGCTGCTCAACTGTAAAGTGAATGTCAAACAGCTAATGACATCAGATTTCAATTCACGATTAATAACTGATTCCAACTGTATAGTAGCTGTCATGCTATTTTACTTTAACTGTGACTGCAGTGACTGTCAAACTTTTTAGAGTGGAGGTCAATGCCATCTGTCGAACTTATTTAGTACACAATTTCCACAGTGACTGTCGAATAGGATCTTTTGAGCTATTAATAAGAACTTTGCAGTGACTGCCAAACGGCAAGTAGAGTATCGCAGTGGCTGTTAAACTGCACAGCTCTTGCAGTATACTCTTCTGTATAGTGTATATCAGCTTTAGCTTCAGCTTCTTCAAAAACCTATTTATTTATACACATTTTTGCATTTGTCTTGTTTGCTCTTGTTTAAATGCCTCAGATTATGATTATTATTATGTTTTATGAGCCTCCTGACAACATTTGCGAGTGTGAGTGAGTGAGAAAGAAAGAGAGAATGAGAGAGAGAGTGTGTGTGGGTCTCGGTGTGGGTGGCAAGCTGAAGCTGTTGACATTTAACTTCTCTCCAACCATAGTTGGTTAATTCTCTAGAAGAAGAGCTTAAAGAGAGAGAGAGAGAGAGGGAGAGAGAGAGAGAGAGAGAGAGAGAGAGACAGAGAGCAGCATGCAGAATACAGAATATAGCAGTACTACAACTAATGCAATTTTCATATCGGCATTAACTAAGAGTCAAACTGTGCTGTGACTGTCAACCTATGGTTTCATGCAAGACATGGTCTGAGATTCTAATATTCAATGACTGTAAAACTGCAGCACTTTCTAACAATGCCACTTAATGACTGCCCATACAACAAACACTATAATTTGCATGGATTTCTAATACATTTTTAGTAACAAATTAGTCTAAAACTATTCCAGCCTCTCTCTCTCTCTCTCTCCCTCACCCTCTCTCTCTCTCTCTCTCTTTCCCTGCTGTACTGCATTTTGGGGCGTGTTGTCGCAAGGATGCAGCCGCTGTAGCAATTAGCTGGCTTCGCTTCGGCTGCAGCGTTGCAAGGCAAAGCTCTTTAGGTTGACTAAGCACCGGCAGGCGACGTGGAAGAAGCGTCAGAGACAGCGCATAAACCAGGTCAAGTGCTGCTGCGAGTCAGGCCCAAGTGGCTGCGAAAGAGGCGGAGGAGGTGGAGGAGGAGGCAGCCGCCCTTTCGGCAAGTGTGCCCATTAGGCAATGGCAGAAACAAAAGCCAAGAAAACATCAAGTGCCAACAGCAACAACAACAACAACAACAGCAATGGCAAACAGTCTTAACATGGCTAAAAAGTTTGACAGGCGCTGTCCGACGGGCAACGCCCACAAGGCTGCAGGATGACAATGCCTTTGGAACTAAAGCTCCAAGCAGGATAAAAGAGAGAGAGAGAGAGAGAGAGAGAGAGAGAGGGCGAGAGGAAGCGCTGAGCCTGCGCAACGTGTTTACATTCAATTAGAAGTTTTAAAGCCTTTGGCTTGTTTACCAGCTGCAGCTGCTCCAGTTTCAGCCGGGTGGGTGGGCCGCTGCCTCTGCCTGTGCTCCTACATCTGCCTTTGGCCAAGTGCAATGAACCTCGTCTCCTCGCCGGCCAGCCAATTGAGATATTAGCCGTGTGGCCAGTCAGCCCCAACAATTTGGCCAACACTCATTCATTAACCGGCTGGCCATTTGTTGCCTCGTCCGCAATTGCATTCAATTTAGTTAGAAGCACTCGTAGCAGCAGCAGCAGCAGCAGCCAGAGCAGCAGCAGATGATCTGCTTCTTTGGCTCCAGCTAAAGATCTCTGCCTTCGTCTCCTTCGGGCCAGGCCGTCGCCGTCGCGACTGTTGCTGATGAGATCTGCGTAAGTGCCTCCTCGCTGGTTGGCTAGTTGGCTGGCTCGCTGGCTCTCTGCCTGGCTAACTGACCATGGCTCAAAGTAAAACGTCCGAGACACGAACCACGCCAAAATCGATATGACTCGATTAACGTGGTTGGACGACCATCATCGAAGTCTCTGCCTCTGCCTCTGCACGTCTCGCCCTCAGCTGCGCTTAGGTCTTCGTCGGTGGTGCTAGTGATGGCCTGTTGCTGGCTCCAAGCTGTTGTCGTTGGTGGCGCTACGCTCGCTGCGAGGGCTGTTCCAGTAGTTTAGCTGACTGACCCAAAGTCTTGATGCTGCAGTTCCAAAAGGTCAAAGTTGAACTTTAAATGATATAGTTGTATAGTTGTTGGCAGCGAGGTTAGCTAGAACAGTTCCAAGTGCTGTTAATCGAGCGGCTGTTAGGTTTTTTAAGCACATAATTTAAAAGAGCTTTTAAATGCCTGTGGCGAAGCTTTTAAATTGCTGTAGAATTTTCTATTTTAATTGTATTTTATGCTTTAGCAAGGTTTTAGAATCTGTCTATGCAAAGCTTTGGCAATGTACAACAAGTGATATAAAAGATAGATAGATAGACAAATAGATAGATAGATAGATGGATAGATAGACAAATAGATAGATATATAGATAGATAGATAGATGGACAGATAGATAGATAGATAGATGGATAGATAGATAGATGGACAGATAGATAGAACGATAGATAGCCAGATAAAGAGATTAGAAAATTGAGAGATATATAGATAGATAGATTAACAGCTTGATCTATAGAATAGATAGAGATATTGGTAGATTGAATTATAGATAAAAAGCTAAATAGATAGGTAAATACATATTTCGATAGATATATATACAGATTGATAGATAGCTAAATACATATATAGATAGATAATAGATATACTGATGGATGGAGAGATAAATAGATATGTGGATAGATAACTAGATAGATGGATAGATATATACATATGTATGTAATAGTTAATTTGTACCTATTTCCAATCTATCTATATGTGAGACTCTCTTCTTTGAAAAAATATAGCTATTCGATACATCACGGTCTCAATCTTCAAGGAAAATAAAGCTTCCCCCAGATAAGTACGAAGTTTCAGAGCAGCCCTCGCTGTTTTCTGTGGCACAGACAAGGTCTGTGGCTTGTTTAGCGTCTGTGGCCGTGTCCGTGTCCGTGCGGCTCTGGCTCTGTGTGGCAGCTACTTCTACTTCGCGTGGTCGCGTTCATCATTTTGGTGTCTTGTTTTGTGGGTTTTCATTGCTTTTTGTTGCTGCACTTAAATAGCTGGGCGGAACTTGATGAGATGATGGGCAATTATCTGCGGGAGGTCCACACACAGAGAGCTCGTAGTAAAAAGCCAGCAACAACAGCAACGAAATATGTCTTACAACATTTGGCTGACTGGCTGAGTAGCTGACTGGGCTGGCTGGCAATGCGATTTTGTGGTCGCTGCGTTGCGCATGCGCGCCAGCTTCAGCGCCATCGCCATCAACGCCTCACACACACACACAGAGGGACGGACAGAGGGACAGAGGTACACAGGGACGGACAGAAGGCGCACAGCTCGCTGCAGTGCGAAAGAAACGAAAGCAAAAGCAAACGAAACGAGACGAAAGGCTTGCAGCAGGAGGCGGCAGGCAGGAGACGGCAGGCAGCAATGGCTGGTGGGGGCAAGCGGCAACGTCTCTGGTCTCTGTGGCAGCAGCGGCAGCCAATCATTGCCTCAAGGCCAATTTGGGGAATGGGAATGGGCATGCGTAGCAAAATATTTTACGAACACGACGCCGATCACGACCTGAGCTCGAGTTGGAGCTGCAGTTGGAGCTGGAGTAGGAGCTGGAGTAGGAGCTGGAGCTGGAGCTGGCCATCGTGTGGCGTCGGTGGCGGCTCTGGCGGCGGCTAACCAAACACGATGAGGCGTTGTTGGCGTCATGAAACTACAAGCAGCCCACGGTGCAATTGACGCTGAGCTCTGTTGTTTTTTCTGTTTTTTTTCCTCTTTTAAGAGCGGGGCAGCGAGTGTGAGCGAGCGAGCGAGAGATGGCGACGCCAGGGCGATGACAGACGACGCTTAAAGTCGGACTGGGACACGCTGGCATTCGATAATTGCTTTAGAAAGTATGCGGCTCTCCAGCCGATTGGTTGGCCATTTAAAAATGTGAATGCGACTGCGAATGAGTGCTGAATACGAGCTGAAGATGTAGCCGCCGCTGCCGCTGCTGCTGCCGTCGCCTCTGCTGTCTCTGCTGCTGCTGTTGCTGCAGTTGCAGTTGCAATTAATTACTTTTGAGAGTCCGTCTGCCACAGCGTCGCGAAGCTGTGAGAAATGTTTTCATTTTGCAGCGTCTGCTAATTGGATGTCTTTGGCCCACTCCAAAGCTGGCTGACTCCAAGCGGAGCAACTTTTGCTTAGCAATTCATAAACTCTAAATGCGTAATGAAGAGGAAGACCCCAAAGCAGCTGTGAGCGAAGAGTGCTTAATTTGATATCAGATATTCCATGTTGCTGATATTAGGAATAAATGCTGCAGCCATTTGATACACTAGACTAGATAGTTGATGGGCTAAGGCTCTGCTGCTGAACTTATCCAAAATGTGAGTCCGAGACAGAGTTAGAGCTAGGAAAAGAGACAGAGTCAGTTTCAGAATTAGTATTAGAGCGAGAAGTTAAGTTAGAGCCTGAGTTAGATAGAGAGGCAAAGCCAGAACTAGAGTTAGATTCATAACCATAGACTGAGCTTCAGGCAAAATCCCAGCTAGATCAAGAGCCAGAGCCAAAACCAGAGCTAGATCCCGAGCCAGAGTCAGAGCTTGAGTTTGAGCTATAGCCGCATCCAGACTCAGATCTAGAGCTATAGTCAAAGCTAAAGCCATAGCCCGAGTTAGATCGAGAGCAAGAGCAAAAGCCAGAGCTAGAGTTAGAGCCAGACATAGAGCCAAAGTTAGAGCTCAAATAAGATCAAGAGCCAGAACTGAAGTCAGAGCCAGAACCAAAGCCAGAGCTAGAGCTAGAGCTAAAGTTAGAGTCAACGCTTGTCTAAGTGCTAGAGCTAGAGGTAGAGCTATAGCCAGGGCCAGAGCCAGAGCCCGTCTAGAGGTTTGACTAAAGCTGAGCTGTTTCAAAGATCACATGGATGCCAAGTCCTCTATCTAACATAAGATCAGACTATAAAACGAACTTCTTATTCAATTGCCTAAATGATAATACAAATTTAAATAATGGAATTCATAAAGTTAAGGTAAATCTTTGCTCTGTAATTGATCGATGCGTGGGCTTTGAGTGAAGAGTTTTTGCTTTTGTTTTGACACTTGGCCTGCAGCCGTGTCCTGGCTGGTACTTCGTTATCCTTATCGGGCTGGCATCTGTCGCAGGGCTCTTCAGCTCAATTAGTGCACGCTTAACAAACAAATCAAGGAACAGCCCAGGCAAACAAAAGCCAGAGGCTCGCAGCCCTTCAGGATGTCAAAGAGAGAGAGAGAGAGAGAGAGGGAAGTCTTCGGGCTTGGCAGCCGGAAGCAGCCGGATCTATATGATGGCGTTGCCAGCGATGCATACATCCTAGGCAGAGTCCTGCCAGAGGTTCGATGCATCAGACTCTGCACTTGGCTCGACGCAACTCGGCTCGGGCTCGGCTTTCGGTTTTTGGTTTCGGTTTCGGATTCGGTTTCGCCATCACCAGCCCATCCATCCATCCAGCCATCCATCCAGTTGAGCTAGCTCAAGTGTGTGATTGCCATCAACAGCTTGATTTGAATTTTTCCGCAAAACAATGGCAGCGCTCGCATTTTCCTTTGCCTGCAGTTGCCGTTGTGCTGGCGCAGTTTCTTTTTGCAGCGATGCGCATAAGCCGCATAGTTCGCCAGCAGCGCGGAAAAATCAGTAGGAAGCGTTTCGAGGGCAGGCCGAAAGGTGTACAAAGGATGCGCAGGATAAGCATGAGCCGGGATAATTACCTCTGTACAATTATGCGATTAGTTTATAGGCCAATAGCTCACAAAGCCAGCTCGACTCTCTTGTTGATAGCATAATTGATGCGCTTAGAAAAGGATAACAAAACACGAAAGGAAAAACAACTCGGCCGCTGCCGACTGCATAATACTCAGTTCTGGCCCACAAAACATCTATGTTTAGACCAAAAATCATATGATATTTTCCGATTTGACATGCCCGAGTGGGCGATCTCTGGAAGTGATCTGAAGATCTGTAGAGATCAACTACGATCTACCTACTTGAATAGAGCGCAAAAACTATAAAGAAACTTTTAGAATTTTTTATATGCCCGTGTGATCTGTGATCTATAAAGATCAACTACCTGTCAAATAACTTTTACTTTTACAATTTTTGATTTGCCACATTATCTTCGGCAGATAGTGCAAAACACCTTTAACTAAGTTATCAACTGTTGAAGCTGTAGTCCCAGACATATAGAAGCTATAGCCGCATAGTACGCCTATTGATATACATTTTTCACTCAATGTGTGAAGCAGCTCATCGGGAAGATTCATACCAAGTTTTACAGCTCTATTCATAGGACTGCAAAAGCTTAAGTTCAGCTTAATTATAATTATAAATGTCGAATCTCAGCGAAAATTATATCTGTTACATGATTAGTTGATGAAGGCAAAAAAAAGTCGGAAAACTTTTAAAGACAGGAAAGCTTTAAATAGAAAGACACTAGACTAGACTAGTCTAATGACAGCTAAGCAGACATAAGGGCAGACAGACAGGCATGGATCTATAGAGGCAGACAGACAAACAGACAGACAGTCAGCCCAACATTGTTCCATAATCAATATACACTCATTTCACTACGGTCTGCTATGTGTAACACCAGGAATATTGATGCGGCTATCATCAGTCACGCCTGCTGCGCTGATTTAATCAAAAACTAAATCCACCCAAATATATCTATATCCGCATGCATATATATATGCACACACATATATAATTCATAAATCTAGCCAAAAATTGTTGCACTCCGTTAATAATTGGCAATTGGAAGCAGGCGTGACTAAGACTCGCATTGCAGCCCATCATCAATAAAATGCAATCAAAAGTGGCTTAAATGGTGTCTGTCTGCCTGTCTGTGTGAGTGTGTGTGTGTGTGTGGGCCACCTGCACCACTTCGGTGGGTGAGAGACGGCGGCTACGCAGTGATATATTTTTCACGCTCATAAAATAAATGTCAACCATAAACCGTGACTAAAACGAGAGACAAACAAATTACTAAATAAACGCCAAACAACCAAATCAAATGTGAAACACACAGAGAGAAATATATATATATGTACATATATAGATAGATAGATAGTTAGATAACATATATGTATATGTAGTTGGGGCACTGACTGGAAATGGAAGTGGAAATTGCGCAGAGAACGCAGCCAAAAATACAGACGGAAATGTCTGTCATATGAGCAAAATGTGAAGAGATGAAATTGTCGAAGAGACCGCTGAATGGGCAGGGGCGTAGTTAGAGGGGGGCTCTTAAGCTGCTAGAGTACTTATGGGAGTGATTGATGGTGTGACTGTCATAGTAATTGATTGGCGGATTAACTGAGGGAACACTTGTCTGTCTGATTGACTGAAAGATTGTCTTACTGATTGACAGACTGAATGAATGATTGATTGATAGTATGATTGACTAAATAACTAAATAACTGATTGACTGAATAATTGATTGACAGTCTGATTGATTAAATGACTAAATAACAGATTGACTGAATGATTGATTGACAGTCTGACTGACTAAATGCCTGAATAACTCATTCACTGACTGATTGACTGAGTGATTAATAAAGATTTTACCTAGCTGACTGTTAGACTCATCGTAAACTGACTGATTGCCGAAGTGATTGACAGAATGACTAAAAGAAGGTCTAACTGATTGACTCAGTGATAGTGTAAATAATTCGAAGATTGATTGACTGTTTGATTTGCAATTAACTGACTGATTCATGTCCAGAATTATTAACTGATTGATCGTCCATCTGGTTAACTGAATGATTGATATACTGGTTGACTGACAGTGTCAATTGATTGTCTGATTTATAGGTAGACTGATAACTTCATTAATTGATTGACTGACTGACTGACTGAGCAGTTGAGTGATTGACTGTATGATTGACTGAAAGATATATGAATGGATTCGTATTATTTATATAGTCTGACTACCTATTCAACCAGATTGCGTAATTCTTACTCACTAACTGAAGGCATAACAAACTGACTGATGGCTATTGACAAATTGACGGACTAATTGATTGATTGATAAACTAATTCATTGCATGACTGACTGACTTTCTTGCATGTAGACTGGCAACCGAGCCCGAGATTGACGCTCAACTAGCAACGAACCTCAACACAACTTAGCAACAGCTTAAGTTGTTGCATCTCAGTAACTGTTTTTCCAGCTCGAAACTCAACTATCTTTCTATTATTCAACACCCCTCTTGAGAGTAAACGCTAGCGACGCCCCTGTTTACACTGCTGCTGTTGTTGTCAGAGTGACCATGCAAGTGGCTTCGCATCTCTCGCGAAGTCAACGTCACACAGACACCACCGAGCCAAGCGCCACGGCAGTCGCTACCCTAAGCCACGCACACACAGAGTCATCATCGTGTCGTACATCTCTCTTTCAATGACTCTTGCTCCCACCCTTGCCCGAGAGCCACCCACACCCACACCCACATCCGCCACCACATACAAAATGTAAATATTTAATTTTGAAACAGTGTAACTAAAGGGATTTGAAACGCGCGTGGACAGCAGACCCCAGCTCCTGCTGCTGCTCCTGCTCCTGCTGCTCCAGTTCCTGCCACTGCTGTCCGGTGCGGGGCTTGGCATGGGGTTAGTCGAGCTTGCAGCCTGAAATCAACGGAACCCGCAGCATTCGTTACGGTCCATCGTCTTATGGAACCAACCAACCACCCGCGCGTCTCCCTGTTGCGCCTCGTGACATGTGAAAAGTTTCCTTCGGCTGCTGCTGCTTCTTTCCGCCTTCCACTTTCCACTTGCCTTTCCTTTTTTTTTTTTATTTGACTTTTTTCTTGTGTGTCCCGGCTACAATTTTTGGCTACTTTACAACATTTTGCATGCTGTCCTTGGCAAGGGAAGTCTTAGGGCTGAGGGAGCTGAATGTCCAAGTCCAATGGCCCACACCCACACCCTCAGTCGGCCCAGTCCCGTCAACTCACATAACAAATGACATGTCTTGGTGTGTGTCCTGCTCCTTTTTTTTATGGCAAAATAATATCGAGATAAGCGACGCATTACGCTGCGCAGAGAAGACAAGTTCATTCGGCTGCGGGTCCCCGGGGCGTACTTTGCGCCTTAGGTGGGCCGCACTGCGGGCGTGTGTGGCCGCCGAGTGGGCGGAGAGGGTCGGGCTCAATGGGTTTCGGCATCCATCTAAGCCTCTGTTTAAAATTTGCCAACTTTTTAATCGATTGATGAGCTGGCAGCTGTAGTTTTTATGCGGGATTAAAGCCGCAGCACAAACGATCCCTCCACCCGTAACGTCCTACCCCCTGGACTGGACAAGTTCTCGTTGCCCTTTACACTCCCCCAACCCGTCGTACTGACCGTCAGAGCAAATTTCCCGGATAAGATCAAATTGGAAATTGGCTTCGACATTTGATTTTCAGATATTTGCTTTAAGATTTCCATTTCGGTCATTCAATTGAATACTTTATGCAGTTAGGTTCCAGGGACTTTGATTTTGACAGGAAGTAGGTAAGTTTTGCTTTAAAGAAACGGTATAGGCATATAGCATAGTTGTGTTAATTAGATCAAGATTGGGTTTTGATATAGGGTTAAGACATAGCGCATTAAATAGAGTATGTTGTTATGTTCCAAAGCTTTTACGATGTATTTTATTATAAAATTCCTAAATTTCTTCTGGTTAACTATTTTCACAAATCTATAATGCATATCCTCAGCTATTTCTAGTGACTAGTTCGTCAGTCAGACTATTCAAATAATTTACGGAAGAGGTAATGGCTGGATTGACGAAGACTCAACTGATTGACAAAGTGATTGTCTAACTGATTGACTGACTGATTGACTGCCTGATTGACTGCCTGATTGACTATCTAACTGATCCTTTGACTGATTGATTGACGAATGATTTTCTAGCTGATTGATTGATTGATTGAATGTTAAACTGATTGACTGATTAATTGGCTGAGGTGTAGACTGAATGATTGTATGACTGATTGATAAACTGATTTACTGAGTGTCTAACTTTACTGTCTGACTGATTGGCTGATTGACAGACACTCATCAAATCAGCTTATCAATCAGTAAGTCAATCAGTCAGACAGTAAGACTGGCTATTGACAGACTGATTCAGTGACTGATTGACTACCAGGCATATTGATTTCTTTACTTAGTGATTGACTGATTGATTGACTGACTTGCTGATTGACACACTGATCATTGTCTAACTAATTGACAATCTAGCTGATTGAGTGACTGATTTACTAACAGTCTGACTGATTGATTAACAACTTGAGAGATTGACTGACTGATTGATGGAAAGCTCAACAGAATGACGGACCTGCCCAGCATTTACTTTTGAAATTAAAAGCCCAAAATATATTAAATAGTCAGAAACCGTGCAAAGCCGGTTAATATACAGATAAACCTCATAAGAAACCTTAATTGGCTTAAAGATTCAAACATTTTGATTCGATTTCAATGACAAATTCGAGCTCAAATGAGGTGTAAAATACAAGGCAATAGAGATATGCCTCGATTGATTGACTGACTGATTGATTGACGGCATAGTCGTGCTCAATCCGCCGTAAACTGTGCTTATGCCACAATCGGTAGTCGCATCTATGAAAAATTAGTGCAGGGGAAATGCTGAGCTGTCATATATTCTAAGCGCACAATTAAGTAGTTCTTGATGCTGTCAGCGGCTGCCAGTGCGAGTCTCGGGTCCCATTCCTCAGCTGCCAGAGAGCAGATGCCCCCCACCCTCACCCCCAGCCGCCAGTCGCTTTTGTTGCTTATAGCTTGATGCCCGCTGCGCGTAATCTTAACCACAATCAAATGTTAAACAAAATGCCTCCGGCCGACTGCACAGCGGGTGCCTGCCAGCAATAACAATAACAACGGCAGCGGCAACAAAAGTGACAACACACATAGAGAAAGAGAGAGAGAGAGACAGAGAGAGAGAGAGAGGTAGATAGAGAGAAGGGGGTCGACAAGTCACACCTTCAATGGCAATGAGTATGCAAATCTGCGAGAACATCCTCCACACGCATTTAGTTAATTTTGCATGCGCGGCAAAAGGACAACAATTTAATTTCCCAAAGCCATAAAAACCAAATAAAAATGTTTTGCTCTTCCCTTCGATGTTTTTCAATTGCGCCAGAAATTTTGTGTCGCCTGCGCCTGGCGAAGCGCGCGCAAACTGACAGCCGTCGCTGCCAATGACAGCACCACCCAAGCCAGGCCACCCGGGCCACCCCCAACCACACCCACCCACGCAGCGACGCAGTGTCATCCCCTTGTCGCTCGCAGCAGCAGCGGCAGCAGCTGAGGGAAGGGGAAGGGGCAGGGGAAGCTAGCGACGCATCCTGTTGACGCCTGCGACTGGCTGAAGCGTTGGCTGCTGCCTTTTTGGCTGCCAACAGCGCGTTGTTTTTTATTCCTCTTCTTTTTTTTGACTATTCATGAAGCGAACCACCCAACCACCCACAGCTGCAACCCTCTCGCGCATAAATCACGGCAACAGCGACAAAACTCAACGCATGCAAATCCATTCGAAAAATAAACGAATTTCGGGAGTAGCTTTGACTTTGTCGCCGCATTACGAGAGAGGGAAAGGGAGGCTGAGAGATGGAGGGAGAGAGAGGCAGGGGGCAGGTGTGCGTGTGTCTGTCTGCGTGGGCAACACCCAGCGAATTGAAATGCAATTTGCTTTGAGTGCACATAAAAGTCACATAAACAAATTCAGTCAGAATATAAAGAGAGAGTCGAGCAGTTAAAGGACTCGACACAATCAGGGCTCGGGATTTGATCTGCGACAATCGGAGCTAAAGCCAACACTCTTTGGGCTTAGGCGGCAGAGTTGGGGTTTTTGCGGTCAAACCAAGTTCGGCAATCAAAGGCTTAGCCCAGCCGCAACGAACGTGCGTAATTTGGCAATTGCTAGATGGTCGCCCCGGACTGCTGCCTAATCACAGGCCGCAACTCCCGCAACCCCATCCCCATGCCCATGCCCATCCCCATCCAGCCTAAGCGCATATTGACAGACAATCAACCACTTGAAAAAGCATACGGCCAAATCAAAGCCACAAGACAAGTTATCACAGCTTTTCATTATGAAGCATTTAAGCAAAGCCCAAAGCCGAGGGCCGTGGACCCCAACCCCTAGACCGGGACCAAGTCCGTAAGCCGACAAACCCAAAATCCGTAGCCCAAAGCTGAAATGTTACCGAAACCGACACTGAAACCGAAACCGAAACCGTAGCGAAGCGAAACGGAACGAAACGAAACGAACGGCACCCCGTGCACCCCGTTGCGGTTGCCCTCGCAGGGGTTGATAGCTAACGGACTTAAGCTTTCTTTTCTATATTGCAATACCCTATGCGCGACAGGCATTACAGGGTGTAACTAGCAAACCTGAGTGGTGCTAGAGTAGAAGAGAGATCTTTCATTAGGAATACTTACGAGAGAGACTGATCTATGAACCAAGAAGAGTCGTATGAGTAAAAACTACGGAGCTCAACTTATTCTATTCAGGAACAACATCTTTAAGTTCATTTAGATTTCCAATAGGTCAATGATCTAGAAAACTCTTACTAGCCATATAAGTTCAAGGAATGACACACTATATGCATATATACATATAAAAGATTTCTTGAATGATTTGTGAACTAAAACATCGGAGCTTATTAAAGATCTCTTTTATATATGACTATATTGCATATAGAGTCTCATCCCTAAAACTTATACGAGGAAGTCTTAGAAAATATTATAGAAAATATGATATATTATAGACATGTCTACGGGGTAACTGCCCGTCGAGCATGCTCCACTAGATCAGTCTTATTGGTTTCACTTGTAATTTTTTTCTTGCTGTTGTTTTTTTTTTTCTTGACTGGTCGCTCGCAAATTAAATTAGATGCTTAATATGCAGCGAACGTTTCATTTGTTTTGCGGCTAGAAAATCAACGTGGAAAATTAGGCAAACAAACAAACGGCCAAACGGTAGCTGGGAAAACCGACTGGATTGGGGGCGGCTGGATGAGCTCTAGGAGTGTATTGGCAGGAAATGCCCGGGGCCAGCCAACGGCCTGCTCTCAGTCGCAGACACAGACGAACGAACGGGCGGACGGACGGACGGATAGACGGACGGACGGCTCTCGTGGGCCTCGCCCACAGCTTAACCTCTAATGAGGCGCATTACTTTTGTTTGGCTACACAGCCAGCGGAATCGCATCGGCTGTGGGCGTGGCTGTGCAGAGATTTGAAATCATTATCCCGTTAAAACTAATCTTATTTGTCGGCGGCATTTTCTTATTCTGGTCGAGCGACGACTCGGGCGTCTTTTTGCCTAATTTTGTACAAACACTCGCTGCCCTCTAAGCAAATAGCAATTGGCCTCTCGCATCGCATTTTAAGCGAAAGCTCGCAACAATCTCCATTTGTTTAACAACATTCTCTATTGGCAATTGCAAGACTCCAAATCGAAATTCGCATATGCCAGAGATGAACATATGCTAAGAGCTGAAGTCAAAAATAGATATAGATATAGATATAGATATAGATATAGATATAGATATAGATATAGATATAGATATAGATATAGATATAGATATAGATATAGATATAGATATAGATATAGATATAGATATAGATATAGATATAGATATAGATATAGATATAGATATAGATATAGATATAGATATAGATATAGATATAGATATAGATATAGATATAGATATAGATATAGATATAGATATAGATATAGATATAGATATAGATATAGATATAGATATAGATATAGATATAGATATAGATATAGATATAGATATAGATATAGATATAGATATAGATATAGATATAGATATAGATATAGATATAGATATAGATATAGATATAGATATAGATATAGATATAGATATAGATATAGATATAGATATAGATATAGATATAGATATAGATATAGATATAGATATAGATATAGATATAGATATAGATATAGATATAGATATAGATATAGATATAGATATAGATATAGATATAGATATAGATATAGATATAGATATAGATATAGATATAGATATAGATATAGATATAGATATAGATATAGATATAGATATAGATATAGATATAGATATAGATATAGATATAGATATAGATATAGATATAGATATAGATATAGATATAGATATAGATATAGATATAGATATAGATATAGATATAGATATAGATATAGATATAGATATAGATATAGATATAGATATAGATATAGATATAGATATAGATATAGATATAGATATAGATATAGATATAGATATAGATATAGATATAGATATAGATATAGATATAGATATAGATATAGATATAGATATAGATATAGATATAGATATAGATATAGATATAGATATAGATATAGATATAGATATAGATATAGATATAGATATAGATATAGATATAGATATAGATATAGATATAGATATAGATATAGATATAGATATAGATATAGATATAGATATAGATATAGATATAGATATAGATATAGATATAGATATAGATATAGATATAGATATAGATATAGATATAGATATAGATATAGATATAGATATAGATATAGATATAGATATAGATATAGATATAGATATAGATATAGATATAGATATAGATATAGATATAGATATAGATATAGATATAGATATAGATATAGATATAGATATAGATATAGATATAGATATAGATATAGATATAGATATAGATATAGATATAGATATAGATATAGATATAGATATAGATATAGATATAGATATAGATATAGATATAGATATAGATATAGATATAGATATAGATATAGATATAGATATAGATATAGATATAGATATAGATATAGATATAGATATAGATATAGATATAGATATAGATATAGATATAGATATAGATATAGATATAGATATAGATATAGATATAGATATAGATATAGATATAGATATAGATATAGATATAGATATAGATATAGATATAGATATAGATATAGATATAGATATAGATATAGATATAAGTCGAGCTTTAATTCTGACTACGATTGAGTGTGTTTTAAATGGCAATAAATTCGAGCTACTGTAGACCGAGGGAAGTTCCAGCATTTGCCACCTACTTCATGCTCGGCGGAGCCAAATGGATGGCGATAGCCAAGCCCTGCTCTGTCTTGTGCTGCTCTGCGCTGGCTGCGGCTCCGGTGCTGGTCCTGGCCCGCAGAGCAATA
This sequence comes from Drosophila meridionalis, assembly GCA_035045145.1. Lineage (NCBI taxonomy): Eukaryota > Metazoa > Arthropoda > Insecta > Diptera > Drosophilidae > Drosophila > Drosophila meridionalis. The sequence continues at coordinate 5,165,443 of JAWNPG010000009.1, read as the reverse complement.
ACTAACTCGAACTTTTGTTTAAGATACATTTTGAAAGCCAGCAGCTGCTGGCCGCAAATTGACCTTAGCCATGGTCCAGGCCGGGCTGGCCGAATGGCCGAATGGCTGGCCAGTCATATGCAAATTTGTTGATTGCTCCAGCTACAGTTCCAGGAGCTGCTGACAGAGACAGAGACACAGACAGAGACGGAGACAGAGCGGGACATAGAGACAGCCAGAGCATCTAGCCATGTTCAACTGGTCAACCACAAGACGAAATGCGGTAGAAAACCACACAATAAATGGGCATAAATTACAAAACATGATGAAACCCCCAATGGGATGCAGACGGAGCAGCAGCTGAGTGGATGCTGCAGCGGCTCCAGAGGATGAGGGGCAAGAGAGAGGGGCGAATGGCAACGTGGCCATAAGGATGTGAGCTGTGATTGTTGCAGATATTGATAATTTCGTGGACTCGAACTGAGCCACTGACTAACTGATTGAATGACTGACTGGCTAACTGGCCAACTGGCCAACTGGCTGACTGTGTGGCGCCATCGAGTGCTGCGTTGCCACTTGAATTTTTGATTTAACAAAAGTCTCATTTGTAAAACGGTCAAAACTTTGGCGAGCACCAGCAGCAGCAGCAACTGCCACAAAATTCAAATAAAGCAAGCAAACTGATCTAGTCAGGTGTGCGCTGCTATATAGATACCCTACTGTCGCCTCCTCGCTGAGATTGGCAGAGATATCATCTGCTTCGGAGTGAGAGCTAAATGTATATAAAATGATATTTATATATGAAATATGATAGATTGTTCAACGAAACTTATCGATTTTCGAACTTTTGGCAATGTTATTAAAAAACTGAAAGAAATTTAATATATATGATAAACACAAATTCAATTAGCCAATCTCAACTCACGTGCTCAGTTATCAAAGCAATGACAAAGCTAAGACAATGGAAATGTTTATAATCGATACTTATTATAATACTAATACATATAACTTTCTATTACTTGGAACTACTATAAAAGTCTGGAAAAATTAAAAATTATATATATATATATATATAGCATATATATTACCTGCATAATAAGATACCGCCTCTCGACGCTCAACAACAATTTTCAAAGAGAAAACTTATAAAATCGATAATTATCGATTAGGCAATAACCCTGCACTAAGCTGCTTAGAAAGCCTGCATAAATAGCCTATGATAGATACTACAACTTGGCAACATTTAGATCTTAGCTTTCACAATGTAAGCAAAATTCTTTGAATTTCTGAATTTCTATTAAGCTATAGATACAATTATTATTGCTGCTTTAAATTTAATTAATTTAAAATATTTGATGATATGCTGGATAAAGAGATCGATGCAAGGCATCAAAAAATTTTGATTGTGAGTGTTTGAGGTTATTTGTTGTACAATTTGATAGCTGAAAAACTAAAGTTTTTTGTAGATCTTAAAACTTCTGTGAGCTATTAAATTGTGAAGCAAATAACCTCTGAAGGAAACACTCAAAATCAACATTTATCGATTGTGGTTTGAATCGATCTAACTTTTTCCAATGGCTGATCTTATTAAGCTAATATCGATTTCTCATTAGCGCAATGTACTACCCTATACTGACCACAAATACTGGGTATAACATACATAAGAAAGCAAAAGGCAGTAGCATTAGGTAGAGAGGGAGGCGGGGGCTAGGCAGCTGTTGCTGCTGAAGAAAAAGCCTCAGCGGAGGCCGCAAACTTTTGCACAACAACTGGGCAACAATAATAATGTCACGTTTATCGTGTGCAGCTAATTACTAACAAAAAGATAGTTTGTAATCCTACACAGAGCCCCCAGTTAGCCAGTCAGGCAGGCCGAGAGAGAGAGAGCCAACCGAGCGTGGCCAAAAGTGCCCCTAGGACAACAACAACAACAACAACAATGATGTTGATAATGTTGCTGTTGTTGCTGTTGTTGTTGCTGTTGCTGATGAGGACCAGTAGCTGTTTGTCCGTTTTGTTCGCTTGTTTCTCAATGTTGCTCAGTTTTGCTTGCCGAAAACTTCTGCTTGGCCCAAAGCATGTGCAAAAATCTTTGGCAACGAGTTTGCTGCGCATTAGCACACGCCTGAATTTCTTGGCTAAACACAACAGCAACAGCAGCAGCAGCAGCAGCAACAATTGCCAACTTAGTTCATGCAAATCTGGCCACACCCACTCGCTGCGCATGGGGGGCGGGGGTAGCTGAAGCAGTTGTGCTGGACCGGCCCAAAAAGTTTTTGCATATTGCCCAACAGCTGCGCCAACAGAGCACCGCAGCCCCAACCCCCAGACTCCAACCCCCACCCACCCTCAGCCAAGTTTGTAGCAAAGTCGCATTAGGCGCATTACACTTGCCGCAGCCTGTGGCCAACACAGAAGCACAGCCAAGGAAAAATGTTAGTACAGCTTTTTCTAGAAACGAGTTCATTTTATTTTTGTATAAATATAAATTTTTATTTATATATGTATATATATATACCTATATATATTTGTATATAAAGTTCAACGTTAGTACACAAAAAATGCGTATAAATATTCATGTATGTGTGTGTGTGTGTATGTATGCATGTGTGTGTGTTAATTAATTGCCTGCTAACAAGTTTTCAATTTCATTTTCCCATGAATTTGATTGGCAAGAATTCGAAAATATTATGATTTCAATACTTTTTTTTAAGCTACACTGTAAAAAACTTTAACATTTCTCTTGCACACACACACACATACACACACTATAATGTGCGTTAGTTTTATTTATAATAAAAAAATCATATATATTTATATTGATATATATGAAGAGCTTTTAAAGTATCTTTGTAGTATTTCACATTTTTCGATTCTCAATTTGAATTAATATTATTATTATTTTTTTTTTTTTTTTAAGATTTATGTAAATTTTTTCTAGTGTATCCAAAAATGTAGTTGGCAGCACTCTTTTGTTTCCAATAATTATGATTAGGTAATAATTTAATAAAAAAAAATATTCCGATTGTAATTGACACGGCAAAACGTAAACAAACACATCAACAATAATAATAACATACATCAGGTTCGATCGACAGATGGATCGATCGGCATTATCAACAACAGACAACACTGCGACTGCGGTTCTCTTCTCGCTTGAGCAAACTTAATATCGCATCTCTCACTCTGACTATATAGCCATATATGAAAACGTGTATATACACATATGACTATATAGCATACACATAGTATATATATATATAATATTTGAATAACACTAAACTAATATCGCTTTGCAATTGAGACTCGCACGAACATTTTCGCTCCAGTGTAAACCAAAATATCAAGCAGGGAACGGGCAGTCCAGTGAAGGCCTTGGTTAATTTAGGATGGACTGGACAGGGACTGGGTTTGGGGTTTGGGATTGCGATCGGAACTGCGATCGGGACTGTAACCGTGCCTAGAACTGGATTCACTGGCGCGTCACCGTCAGATTCGAGCTGAACGAGAGCAGATCTGCCTGGTCGGGTTTGTCGCGCGTCGCATGGTAGGCCTCGCGTTCGCGATCCGGGAACTTGGTGGGCAGGTTGGGCGAGTGCAGATTCACCTTGGCCTCGAACCTCACCCCAGCCACCTCCACCTCGTAGTGCCCGGACAGCACGTACTCGTTGCTCACGGCCAGCTCTTGGCCCTGCTCATCAATGTTGCGCACAAAGCCCAAGCAGACCTGCTTCTCGAACGTATACCCATATCCGGTCGTTGTCGTCATTCCCACATAGACGCCATCCCGATAGATGGGTTCGCCGCCCCAGCACCACATGTCTACCTCGTGGTCATGATCGTTTAGCAGCAGCTGCACATACATCCGCTTCACGCCCTCCTCCCGCTGCTTCAGCAGCGCGCTGCGTCCAATAAAGTCAATGGGTTTCTGGAGAGGCACAAGTGAGAAGATTACATTAATAAAGAACTCTCTCTCCGTCTGCATTCACTTACATTGAACTTTACACGCCAGCTGCGTCCGCACTCCAGCGGCGTGGTGAACGTATCCAAATCTTGACCCCAGAACGCATAAAACTTCTCAATGCGCAGAGCGCGAGTCGCATAGTAACCTAAGGACAAGATATAGTCAATTGATCAGGTATTCATCTTTATTTTAATCCTGGCACTCACCTGCGTGCTGTATTTGGTACTTCTGGCCCGCCTGGTGCAGCCGGGAGTAGACGTGCAGCGCATACTCGTTCGGTATGTAGAGAACGTAGCCCAGCTCCCCGGTGTGGGTGATGTTCAGGACGCGAATGCCATCGGCCAGGCCCACGTCGAGTTCCTGTCGAAGGCAAGCAGTTGGAGGAAATGAATTTAAAATGCATGTGATTGATTGACTGACCAGTTGAGGTGGGATTGAGATTGATGGATGGATTGATTGACGGACTGACCAATTGGCATGCGTTGATTGATTGTCTACTTATTGGTTGAGTTGTAAACTAGGTGATTGACTGATTGATTGATTTCAAATATGATTGACGGCTGGCAAGCTGATTGATTCACTGATTGATTGACCAATTGATATGCAGCTGGCAGCTGAACTTACATCAGATTATGCAGCTGGTTGATTGATTAGGTAATGGACACATCCATAGTTTGATTGACTAACTAGTAAGCTGATTGACTGAATGATTGAGAAGATTTATTAAATGACTAATATGTTTGGGGTTAATTTAGCTAACGGATTGATTATTTAACAGAAACACTGAGTGATTCATTGGTTTCAAATGTGATTGACGAATTAACAAAGTGATTGATTCACTGATTGATTGACCAATTAATATGTAATTATGCAGCTAACAGAGTCACATCAGAATACTCAGCTGACTGATTGATTAGGTTGATTGACGAACTGATTGATTGAATGATTGAGGAGATTTATTGAATGACAGATAATTTTGAGGTTGATTCAGCAGACGGAGTCTGTTGCCTGATTATTTAACGGATATACTGAGTGATTGACTGATTGATTGATTAATTGATTGACATGGCTTAGCTACTAGGTAAAGTTTCATAAAAATTATGTTCACAGTTACTGATGAAAATGCATTTGAAACGTGTTTTACCATAGCTGAAAATCCATTAAGTTATGTTTTCAATCGTTTTTCCAAAGGAAAACTAAATTTAGCAAAGGCAAAAAAAAATCTAAGTAGGCCCGAGATTTGGAATGAACGAGGGCAACGACAATGCCACAGAGTCCATAAATTGAAACAAGAGAAATTAGTCATACTTGGAGCTCTGCTCCAGCGAGCAGCCAATGGCCTGGGCAGCCTGTGAAGCCGAAGAGCCCGGATCGCTTACCTTGTAGGTGAAGAAGGGGAAGCTCTTGGCTGTGAGATCTGTGTCGGTGAGCTCCGAGAGCAGGATGCGCGAATAGGGCCCCAGTATGCAGATGGCGGTGTACATCGATGTCACGTCCGCCACATTGACCTTGGCGCGCAGATGCTCGGGCATGTGCTTGCGGATCCAGCTCATGGAGCGCGTCTGCTGTATAGTCGGAGCAATCATCATGTAGCTGGAACAGGCAAAGCCAATCGAATCAGTTCAACTCGAGGTGAATTCAGTTACTCTACTCACTGGCGCTCGGAGAGACGCGCGAGCGAGCAATCGTTCTCGTAGCCACCGTTCGGATTCTGCATGCCCGTGTGTATGATGGAGCCGACGGCGACGTCCACATCGTTCGAGCAGAGATACTGCAGCAGGTCGACCACCTCGTTGCCCTTCGACCAGAAGTCATATTTGGTGAAGGAGCTGTAGTCGGCAATGCCGATGCGTTCGCGGCAGGCGCGATACTCCGTGGCCACGTGATCGAACCACGGAGGCTTGCCGAAGGTGCGCGTCTGCGAGATGCGAAATCGCGGCAGCCCGAACTCATCTGCAGGATTTGAGATGAAGGGATTACTTCATGAAATGGATTAGTTACGAATGGAGCACGCACCTTGCTTGTCGTTTGTATCGAAGTAGTTGGGTCGCTCGTAGCCCATCGACTGGCCAAAGACGGCGCCCGCCTCCTTCAGCTGCGGATAGATGGGCGACATGCGCAGATTGCGGCCCGTCTGGAACTCCTCGAAGGGATAGTTGATCTCAAAGTGTTTGCCGGGCGCCTCCTTGCAGCGATCCCGCAGGAACTTGCGATTGTTGTGCAGACCCAGGAAGCGATTGATGTCCAGTATGTGCAGATCCAGATATGTGGAGCCCTTGGTGATGAGATCGGTGAGCACACGGCCAATGCCGCCAGAGGCCGAGACGCCCATCGTCTTGTTGCCCGCCGCCACGTAATAGTTTTGTATCTCCGGCGCCTCGCCCAAGATCCACTTGCAGTCCGGCGAGAAGACCTGCAGAGAGTTGGTCAGCCTGTCCAGGGACGCATCCCGGAACGAGGGCACACGATGCAGCAGCGCGTCGAGCAGCTCATGGAAATGGTCCCAGTCGGGCGGATATTGGCGCGCCTTCTGGGACAGCGGTATGACGCCGTCCTCGTACACCATCTTCGCCTCGCGCTCGTAGCCGCCAGCGAGGATGTGGCCCTCGCACTCGCGAAAGAAGATGCGTCCGTCAAAGTCGCGCACGAATGGGGTGTTCGGATCCAGCTGGTCGATGGGCTTGGTGTGCAGATAATGGTGCTCCACGGCCTTGAGCGGCACCTTCACAACCGGCTTGGACAGCGTGCCCACCTCGCGCGCCCAGAACCCAGTGCAGTTGACGAAGTACTCGCAGTTCACATCTCCGGACGTGGTCTCCACGCGAGAGACCTTTCCGTGCTCGCTGTGAATCTTCTTGACGGCACAGTGCTCCACGATGCGTACGCCCAGGCGGCGGGCCTCCTCGATGAAGGATTGGCAGACCAAGTGCGGATCACAGACACCATCCTCCGGTATCCAGAGGCCGCCCTCGATGCCGTCCAGGGAGAGGAGCGAGCAGTGCTGCTGGCACTGCTCCGGTGTGAGTATCTCACAGTTCATGCCCCAGGCCACGGCCAGGGATTTCATGCGATGGAACGAGGTCATGCGATCGAAGTTACGCGCCAAGTTCAGGCTGCCCACCTGCCTCCAGCCGGTGGGCAGGCCACGATCTGTCAGCTGCTTGATCAGATCAATTGAGTACTCGGCGAGCTTCAGTTCCGTGTAGCTGGGCTCAAAGCGTCCGGCCAGGCCACAAGCGCTCCAAGGCAACTCCCCACCCACGCCGTCCTGTTCGATCAGCAGCGTCTCGGCGCCCCAGCCATGGAGGCCGAGGTGATAGGCCACCGAGGCGCCCGTTATGCCACCGCCGCAGATAATGACACGCGCCTGTGCCGGCACCTTGCCGGCCAGCTTCTCGTTGGGATCGACAGCTTCGTGCGGCTGAAACTTGCGCTTACTCAATACCTGCTCGTCGGCAGCATCTGCCGCATGGCCCGTCGCGGTGCTCAGCAATCGTAGGCCCAGCTGCTGCTGTCTGTTCACTCCGCTGCTGGCGGCATGTTGGCAACATGCAACGCCACGGAGTAGCTTATGCATTGTTCCTGGCTTTTGTTGTCTTTTGCCGTTTGTTGTTCTTTATACGGTATTAATTGTGTTTAGTTGTTGTTGTTATTGTCCCGTGCTTAGCTTATGGAAGTTAGCGCAGCGTCGGATATCGATAACTTATCGCTTAGCCGCCACAGGAACAGCTGTTGCCAGGGCTGGGTGCGAAGCCCGCCCTGAGTATCGATACTTGGGTTCGAAAGTCCGTTAAGAATTTAACTCATTTTTGGGTGTATTTTAAATCAATTGTTATGCAATTTATTTATACGCTATGTAAATATAATTTGTTCACAACTGTTATATAATTATTTTGTTTTTTTCATTTTGTTCTGTATTTTTGTGTTTTGTTTTTGTGTTATTCATTAAGTTTTTGATTTTAAAGCAGTTGCTTTCAACAATTGTTTATCTCGATCGAATCGATTCGAATCAAACCGAATCAATCCGAATCAATCATTACTATATAATTCACACGATTTGGGTTTATATGATTTGTTTTGTAATTGCAATTTGCGTTTAACTACAACTACCACATAGACGACATAGATGTACGCTGGGTTACTTGCCTTAAGATCGAACGATCTTAAAATTGTTAACAAATTTACAGACTTATATATTGTTATTACAATAATTACAAAAAATGGAAAATCTTGTAACAGCTGACTGAAAAAAAAATGCATGTAACTCCTGCCGATTCCCCTTTATGGGAATGCGCAATGGAGTAGGGGCACTCAAGAAAAATAAATATACATACATACATATATATATAAACTTAAAACAAAAACATTGATTAAAATACTTCTTAATTTATTATAAAAACGGCGCACTCTAAAATTCGTCTTGCTTCTCGCTTACTTTAAATCGGATTAATCTTAATTTCATTTCTTAAGTATTTTTTATTTTTGCCTCGATTAAATCTGTTAAGTAAGAAAAAGTGCGCTAAAACGTTTTTAAACACTTTTGCAGTTTATATATATATATATATATATATATATATTTTTTTTTTTTTTTTATTTTTCTTTTCTCGTTTTCCTGCTGTATTACACATACGTTTCTCATTATGTTTTCTTTTGTTTAATTGCAGTTTTGCTTTTCCTTTACCTTTTCATTAGTAATTATAATAATAATCATGTTTATTCTTTAATTAATCGCTATAAGTATTATTTATGCAAATACCTGCCTAACTGCGCATTTGTTTATTTGGTATTTTAGTGGTATTTTAAATTGTTGTTAGTTATTCTCTATATTGAATTTCGTATATGTGTGTGTTAAAAACTATTTTGGCCTTATAGGGTAGACGACACTACACTACGCTACATACTGAAACATTTTTTGCATTTATCTTTTCGCTTGAGTCACCCTAACGAAACACACAAAAAAAAAATCCAACAACAACTGCAGGCGCATTTGCCGCTGCGGTTGTCTACTTATACAGTTAACGGTAAACGTACTTATTTATATACAAGTGTAAACAGCCAATAACAATGGCTGTCCATATATATATATATCTATATATATATGTATATTATTATATATATGTATAATCGTGAAATGCTAAATGAACTAATTTTCGGTGTTTTGTTAACTTGTTATTTTTGTTTTTTTTTTCTTGCTTGTTTTGAGCGAAGTTTTTTTTTTTTGTGTGCAGCAATATTTACTGTTGTCTGTGAAGTGGGTGGGGCAGAAGTAGGAGGGGAAGGAGGAGAGGCAAAAGTGTCGCAATGGAATGTGTTTTGGTGCGAAAGAGTGAGAAAGATAGAGAGTTAGCGAAGGCTGTAGAGAATAGAGGAGCTTACAAGTATATACAACTGTGTGTGTGTGTGTGAGTGAGATAGACTTCTATGAATACACTGAACATTTGAATGTATGTCGAATGCAAAATATTTGCCTTGTTCACATTTGAGTAAATGTTTCTCATACTTTTGTTTTTATTGCAATATTTGATTTGAGTTTATTTGATTTTTGTAATTTATTTGCATCTGCACAGCAGAGAGTTAAAAGTTTCTTGTTAACATTTGCTGTAAATTTTATATAGTAATATATATATATATATTTTAGATTTAAGTGTTCTCCATGTTTCGTATTAATTTTAGACTAAGAAGTTTTCTCATTTATTTATATATATTTTGTATCGTTTTTCTTCTCTTTTGTGTAATATGTAATGTACATTAAATTTCGGTTTTCTCATTTGTCCATGCAAATGTCTTTTGTAGTATGTGTTCTATGGTATGTATGTATATGTATTTGTATATATGTATATATCTATATATATTCTTTTGTTTCGCATATAAAAAGGGGAGAGTTTTATCTTTAACGTCTAACAAATTGGTTTTTAAATGCAGTTATTGACCTGAACATTCGTTAATTATATATTCGCAATAATTATTAATTATTTAATATACGTATATTTCATTATGTATATATGTATGTATGTATGTTTGTTTGTTTATGCACATATATATATTTGTATATGTATATGTATATGTATATGTATGTATATTTGTTAGATTGTAAAATAGTTAAACAATTTTGTTTTCGTATGGCTTCTGGTGTTTTTCAGTGTATTTTCTATATATATATATTTATTTATTTATTTATGTTTCAAATGTTGCATGTTTTGTTTTTGTTTTTGTTTTTCATATACTTATTGCTTGCTGTATTTGTTTATTATTCAAAATGGAATTCTCATTAATTACAGTTTTTGCTTTTATGCATTTCCTTTCACTTCTCTTTAGTTTTCTGACGTCACAAAAATTACGAACTTTTCGCTGCTGTTGTTTGCTCCTGCGCAACGGATTTTTTAAACAATAAACAAATTCAAATTATAAAAAACAAAACAAATTGCAAATTATAGAAAAATTGGGAATTTTGGCTGGGAAGCTGGGAACAATTTTCTCTTTCTCTTTCTTTTTCTTTTCTCTTGCATAAATAAATAATTTTTGTTTAGCTTAGTTGGACTTACGCTTAATTACAGTTAACTTTAATAATAGTCATATATTTAGATTAATATTAAAAAAAAAAAATGGGAAATAAAAATTGTAATTATATATATATAACAATAGGCAACAACACGAAGCAAAAAGGGGGGCATGGCAGCGCAACAAATTGCTGCTGCTGCTGACTTGCAACTGTAACATATGAAGGGGGCGGCATCTGTGTGTGTATATGTGTATGTGTATGTGTGCGTGTGTGTGTGTGTGTGTGCGTGTGTGTGTGTGCATTTGCATGAGGCACGGCTTGTCTCTTGTGGCAAGTGCAACTTGCCTTCCACTTCTCACATTAATTGAACAAATTTTAGTCGCATGGCTTTAACGAACGAAATGCAGGACTTTCTCCTCGAGGGCTGTTGAGGGCGGAGGGCGGAGGGCGGGGGGCGGGACGGCACCTAATTGCCACAATTGAGTTGATGTATTCATTCATTCATTTATTTATTAGAAAAATCCGCAACGTCGGCTGGCTTCCATCGGCTTAGCGCGTGCGCCGCCTGCGCGTTGCTGCAACAACAACAGTTGCAGCAGCAACAGCGACGTCGCCGTCGAAGTCGAAGTCAGCTTGTCGCGGGCTGGGCAATTTTTATGACGTCTCTAAAAATCATACTTTAAACGTTTTCTCCCGTCGCTGCTGCTGCTGCTGCTGTTGCTGCTGCTGCTGTTGGTGGCTGCGATGCGACTGTTGCTGCTGCTGTGCGCTGCCGTTGCCCGCCAGCAGCGTCATGGAGCCAGCGCTGCAGAGCGCCGCAGCTGCTGCTGTTGCATCCTCGCAGGCGTAGCTCGCAATGCGATGATCGCTGCGCGAACGCTCCCGATCGTGCGTGCGATGATGATGATGTTGTTGCTGCTGCTGCTGCTGCTGCTCACTGATTGCTGCGCCGTTGCGCTTGCTGCTGGCCGCCTGCTGCTGCGAGCGACGATTGCCCAGGCGCTTCAACTCGTAGTCACGCGCATCTGCCGTGTCGAAGGTGGCCGCGCGCTGCTGCTTGCCGTGCCGCGAGCTCTGCTGCTGCTGCTGCTGCTGTGACTCGTATTGCTGCGGGCAGTACTCGTCATATTCATGCTCATCGCACAGATTCGCATTGCATTGCTGCTGTTGCTGCTGCGCTCTGTGCTTCTTTGGCGGCAGCGGTATGGGCGGCTGCGCTTGAGCTTGAGCCTGGGCTTGTGCTTGTGTCTGTGTGCTGGTTGAGGCTGCTGCCGCCGCTGCGTGCAGCGATGTTGCTGCTGTGGCCGTGCCCGTCGAACAGCTCGTGGCACGCCGCACAACATCAACACCGCCGCCGCAGCAGGCGCACTCCTACAACTCCGTCACAGAATACAAATCGCTGTTGGCGGCTGTCACAGCAGCAGCGCCGCCGCCGCCTGCACCACTTGCACCGCGCTTGAGCGAGCGATAGAACAGCGCCTGCTGCTGCTGCTCGGCCAGCAACTGTTGCTGCTGCTGCTGATGATGATGCTGCTGCTTGCTGCTGGCGCTGCCCGAGACGTTGCCGTGATAGTTGTTGTTGTGCTGCCGCTGCTGCTGCTGGTAGTAGGCCGCCTGCTGCTGCTGCTGCTGTTGGTGGTGGTAGGTACTGCTGTCGTAGGAGTGCTGCTTCTTCATGCTGCTCAGCATTAGCTGCCCTCCGTACTGCTGCTGCTGCAGCTGCTGCTCGGCGTAGCTGCGCGCATTGTCCAGTGTCTCGGCGCGACGCGGTCGCTCTCGTTCCCGCTCTCTCTCCCGCTCCCTCTCTCTATCTCTGTCCCGCTCTCTGTCTCTTTCCCTTTCTCTCTCGCGCTCCCTCTCCCTCTCGCGCTCTCTGTCTCGCTCGCGCTCGTAGCCAAAGCTGGCAGTTTGCTGCTGCCTCAAGCTCGCAGACTTCGGCGGCAACGTTTGCATGTGATTCGCATTGTTGGCGTCCCGCGAATTCTTATGCCGGTTCTTGGGCGGCAGCGAGGGCGGCTGCTGCTGCTGCTGCTGTGAGGCGAGCTGCAGCTTCTGCTGCGCTGCCGCCTGAGGCCGCTGCAGCGAGCGGTACTGCCCCAGCGTGGCGGCGCACAGCGGCTGCGACGAGATCTTCGACTGTGGGGCGCCATTGCCTGTGGGCGACTGCACCGGAATCTCGGGCAGCGGCTGATTGACTATAGAAGCCGGGTTCAGGGAGCGCTGCACGCGCGGCGCCGCCGTTGGCGCCGTCTGCTGCGCCACAGCCGCCGTTGCGGCCGGATAGACGCTGCTGCTCTCAATGCTGTAGACGGCCGACGGAGGCAGAATGTGAGTTGTCGGTGGATGATGATGTTGCTGCTGTTGCTGCTGCTGTTGTTGCTGCTGCTGCTGCAGCTGTTGCAGCGCGAGCAACTGCTGCTGTTGTTGCTGCTGCAGCGCCAGCAATTGCTGCTGCTCCTTGGCATAGGAGCTGCCCACGCCAGTGGTGCCGGGTATCTCCGTAAAGGTGTTGACTATCTTTGGCTTGGGTGGCGGCGGTGGCGCGGGCTGTGGCTGCAACTGTTGCTGCTGCTGTGGCGGCGGCGGCGGTGGCACCACCTGCTGCACCACCATCTGCATCTGCAGCTGCTGCTGTTGCTGCGAGGGTGGCGGCGGTTGCTGCTGCTGCAATTGTTGCTGTTGCTGCTGCAATTGCTGCTGCTGCTGCTGCAACTGTTGCTGCTGCTGTTGCTGAGTTGCGCTGGGCACCAACATGTCCGTGGAGCCGCTCGCATAGACCTGTGTCATGCAGTCCGCCTGCTGGCAGTAGTCCTTGGACACAGTGGCTATCGACGGCGTCTTGGCGCTGCGCAGATTGGGCGACGGCGAGGCGCCCTTCAGCGAGCCGCCATAACGGCCCACGTGCCGCAGCGTGGCGCACTTGTTGGCCGTGGCGGCGGACACGATGTTGAGGTTGTTGTTGCCGCGCACCGCCTTCGGCCCGATGCTGATGTACTTGGGATCGAAGCGATTGAAGCTGTTGTTGGTGACGTCGCGCGGATCACGATCGTCGACCAGGACGTCGACGTCCAGCCCATTGCCAGTCGACTTGCAGATGGCGTTCGCCGTCTGCGCGGACAGCACGGAGCGTATGGAGCTGCCCGTAGAGCGGGGCAGCGTGGCCGATGCGAATATGTTCTTCAATGTGCTGCTGCTGCTGTGATGGTGCTGTTGTTGTGGCTGTCGCAGCTGCAACTGTTGCTGGAGCTGCTGCTGCTGCTGTTGCTGCTGCTGCTGCTGGTTGATGTTGCTGCTGTGCTGCGTGTTGTTGCTATTGCCTGCATACGTGCTGCAGGCAAGCGAATCTCAGTAGAAGTCGTTCGATTCGAGCGTCTTACACTGCTTGCTGAGCGTCGCGTATTTGCCGTTGTTAGGGCCGGGCAGATACGACGCCGACTGTTGGTGGTGCGAGGGCAGCCGGCCCAGCGTGTGGTGGCCCGATCTGCAAGCACACACAGAACGGTAAAAATAATGAGTTAAGTGCGGAGGTCGACGGCAGTCAACGGCAAATGCAACAGTGCGGGAAGAGAGGACGTTAGACTAGCAGTGAGAGCATTAGGGGTAGTCCGGCAAATTGGATTAGAGTTGGTTAATTGTTAGACAGAATACAATTACTATAACAGATATATATATACATGATATAGAAGCAGTGTGATAAGCATTAAATACCCTTACACCTTCTAGCTCTATTTTCCGCTAAGCCTAGGGTTACCTTTAGGTTCTATCTCAGCTGCTCAGTTCTACTGCTCCAATCCTTATTATAGCTGAATTTGAAAATATATGTTTTACATCTCTCATTATATATACGAAGAGTTTGTTTGTTTCTTTATTTGCTTAGAAACCTATGGCTTAACATTATCTAAGACACAAGTGCTTATGGTTTATGTAGGAGAAGTTTCTGTTTTGATCTTATATGTCTATTGGCATCTGATTGAAGTTACTGCATGGGGTTGACGAAGTCGAAAACTCGAACACTATCGTTAGCTTGGCTCACTTATAGCAAGAAATCGAATAAATATACTTCAATAGAATTGATCCACTTCTACGAATAATTCTAATACTATGTATAGATCTAGATATATATATAGATCTAGTGCTAAGGCAAATATGGCTAAAGATTTAGATCTTTTGTTATATGACAAATTTCTATTATGTTTGGAAATGTTTATGAAAATTCTTAAATATATATATGTATATCAATATTATCAAGTTTGAAGCTACTAAAATATGTAGAACAAGTTTCACAAAGTAAACCCCTAGCAAGTCCATTTCTCTGACCTTTTCTCGCCCTATCAAAATATATTTTATATACTTATCACTATAAATATTTGCTGTAAGACCCAACTGCTGCAGTTGTCTTTAGGCACTATTTTCTTATGCAAGATCAAACTGAAATCTGAAATAGTGTATATAGAGACTACCCCTAATGCTGGTTCGTATGTCGTGTTGGTGCGTTAGGCGTTTGCGTGTTGTTGTCCAAGTACGATATATGACATATGATATATGATATATGATATATGATATATGATATACGATACACGATACACGATATACGATATATGATATATGATATATGATATATGATATATGATATATGATATATGATATATGATATATGATATATGATATATGATATATGATATATGATATATGATATATGATATATGATATATGATATATGCTAAATGATATATATAGACTGTGATCTCTGTTGAGCTACTAGTGTGAACTACATTTGTCTACTGTCATGCAGCTAGTGGGCGTGGCCTAGTGCTGGGCATTGGGCACACAACAAACGAAAACATAATGAAAACATAGTGAAATTAAAAGCTCCGATAAATCATAAATCAAGGACCAAATCAAACAAATGGAAATAATAAAAGTCAATTAAAATGAAGTAAAATGTGAGTACATTAGGAGTAAAGAGCTGGTGCGACTGCCTCTAGCGGGACTCTAGGACTAAATCATAAGACAAACAAATGAACAAATTAAGAGGGGGACAAAATTAAATTATAAATTAAACTTCATGCCTTGTGCCATGCACCAAATCATAGCCGGGCGGTGGCGACGGCGAGCGGCGCCCCCCGTTGGAGCGGCTCGAAAGGGATGTGGCCGCCGCCACCGCCACCGCCGCTGAGTTAGTTCTATGCTGTGTGTTGTTGTGGTTGTAGTGGTGGTTGTTGTTGTGGTGGTGGTGTTGTTGTTGTTGTTGGTGGTGGTTATAAGTTGTTGCAGATGATGTATTGTTGTTGCTTGATTGTGATGATGGTGATGCCAACCCTTGTCGCAGTCCCGCCGTGCCATTCCTGTACGGCCCGACGCCATTGCCCCCAGCCAAGCTGCCGCCGCTCGGCAGCGTGCCCGTGTGTCCGCCAGCTCCAGTGCCGCCAACAACGCCGCCGCCCATCGGCCCGCCGTGCGCCTGCTGGTGGTGCAGCAGCGTGCGATTTATGGTGCCGGTGCTCATCGGCGCCGTTGGCGAAATGCTGGCACTCGGCGCATTCGAGGCGGAGAACAGCGGCGCCGTCTCCGACTTGTCGCCATCCATCGTGGGCCTGCAATTAGACAACATGAGTTTCGAGCACAGCTCACAAAAATATAAACAACTCCAGCCTCACTCACCTCTTGCTCAGATAGATCCAGGCATGCGAGTCCGCGTAGACAAGTATGGTTAGCAGAAAGGAGGTCAGCAGGCCGGCGACCATCATCAGGCTCAGGCCGAGCAGCCCGCCGCCGCACAGGCCGTGCAATGCCTCTGCATAGTGTCGATCGATGGCCCGTCTGTCCAGTGTGGCCGACAGATTGGTCAGGTTGCGTTTCGTCTCCTCCAGGTCGTTGTCCATGGCGTTTAGCGTGCGCTGAATATCAATGCGCGGATACGTGTCCTGGCTCATGCTGTATTGAGAATATATATTTGCATATATTTATATATGTATTTATATCGAATGTTTCTATATTGTAAGATTTATTAGTGTAGATCTAGATATTTGAGGGTTGAGAACAACTTGCAGAGGAACCCCTTGCAAAGAAACCAATTGGAGTAAAACCTTATTATTTATTATCAAATAAACATCGGAATAATGATCTTGTAATACTATCATGACATAGTGCTCCTGTATAGTAAACATATCTACATACATAATAAAGATATTATAATACTATCACGAGAAACCCATTTCGTAAATAATCCTGTATAGCAATGGTATCTGTATACATAATAACAATATTGTAATACTATCACGAGAAACCCATTTATTATATAATCCTGTATAGTAGAGAATCTACATATATAATAATTATATTGTTATACTATCACGACAAACCCATTTGTTATATAATCCTGAATACTATAAACAGCTATATATATAGACACATTAATGTGTCACTCAGTCAATCAGTCAGTTTGTTTTCATGCATACTATAGGTTAGTCTAATTGCCAGACTTAAAATTTCGGAGCACACTCACTATATGTAACTATATATCCACTATATTTACTGCATATTAAAGGTATCGTCACTTAACTATAATATACTGTTTAGCTTCTCTATACCCATCCAGGCAGTTATGAGCTTATCTAATCAACAGGCGAATACTAGAATACTACCTCGACTAGACTAGACTCTACTTAAGTATCCAAAGTCTTTCCACACGAGCAACGTTTGCCAGTCTCTCACTATATCCACATTTACATATATATCACATTGCTTAAATCTCATCCAATTCCTACACAGTCTTAGTATGCTAATCAAACTGATGCCGTTGCTCTATTTACCGTTGCATCATTTCAACGCTCTCGCGGGCACGTTCCACCAAATCGCGGGACTCGTTGAGGCGCAATATGAAGCGATTGCGCAATGTGCCACAGTTCAGGAAATAAACATAGGGACTGCGCTGTAAATGCGAATATCGAGAAAAAAAAATACATTAGAGATGAAATTCAATTGGAATATCGACTGATGGAGCTCACCATGCCCACCTGGCGGCACATGTACTCATGTGGACGCATGCAAAAGTCGCCCGCTGCCACGCTGGAGGCCAAGTAGATGCCAGCCAGCAGCCAGCAGATGATGATGCAGAACAGGCCCGAAACGCTGAAGAAGATCAGCGTGCAGCGCGAGCGACGGGCAACTCCAATGACCAGGACAGTGCACAGGAACAGCAGCAGCGTGAGGAAGGCCAATGTGGCGGGCCAGCGTATGGATTCATACAGATCGCCAAGCTATGAGGGAGAGAGGGAGAGAAGGGAGTGAGTAAGTGAGTGAGGGGGACATCAATAAAAGCAAAACCTACATGGAGTATGCCCATCAAGGAGGTCTCGTTCTCGCTGCCCTTGGTCTTCATGAAGTAGAGCACCATGTTGTCCAGCGAGGTGACCGCGCGCGAGGTATTCTCCCGCACCAGACGCGACGTCTCAATGAGCAGCATGACCGCCGTCTGATTGTACTGCGGCTTCTCCACCATATCCTGCACCTTGTGCGATGCCATTTTCGTTTCGAGATCACGCTTTATGGTTTCAGTCTATCGATGAGAGAGGAGAGAGAAATTAGATATGATGACAGAAAGAGAGAGAGAGAGAGAGGGAAATTATTTATGGGTGTAACATAATAAATTATTATCATATATCCGTCTATGTCTGTCAGCTTAAGAGTTAGCTAATCAAACGAGTTGGGTTGGGCTTTACGGGACGTAAATGAACGAAAACAAGGGGTCATTCATAGCACGATAATAACATGGTGTGATGACTGAGTAATGACTAACTGCATGGTTGAGTGAGTGTCTAAATGAGTAACTCAATAACCAACTGACTTGCTGATTGAATGTTTGACTTAAAACTGATTGACTGAGAAATTGACTGATATGAACCGGGCTGATTTTCTAACTGAACCATTGATTACAGACTGAGTAATTGATTGACTGCAGACTGCTTTTATTGACGGACTGACTGACTAAGTATTCAATGATAATACTTACTGAATGATTGAATGACTGACAAACAGACTTATTGACTGATTGATGGTAGACCGATTCAATGACTGACTTAATCAATGATTGATTCACTTCCTGACTTGGACACATAATTATTGACTGATTGATGGTAGACCGACTGATTCACAGACTGACTCATTGAATACAGATTGAATGATTGACTGAAGCCTTGATTGGTTGAGAAACTAGCCTATGGAAGACGAAAAATGAGAATGCTAGCCGAATAATTGAATGACTGACAAACAGACTTATTGACTGATTGATGGTAGACCAATTCAATGACTGACTGACTCATTGAATACTGATTGATTGATTGACTGACTCATTAAATAATGATCGATTGATTGACGGACTCATTGAATAATGACTGATGCTTATTTACTGACTTATTGAACACTGACTGATTTACAGTCTGACTTATTGAACACTAGTTTATTGATTGACTAACTGATACAGAGACTGATAACACACAGACTGAGTGATTGACTATGTAATTAACTGATTGACTCACAGTTCCCCTACTACGCATTGTTACTAAACATTTGCTCTCCTTTTATTACCTCTTCTCTGTTATCAACATTAATTTCACGTATGTATCACATGTCTTCAGTCAAGTGCAGCACGCATATTTAACTTGGCTTTAAGATGTTGCCTTCCATTCACTATGTATGCCCTTTAGAATTCCCTTGTTGGTCATATAGATTAGGAGAAGTTAAGCAATGTATAAAAAGGCTCTTACATTTTATCTTGAGCCCCGTTTGTCGTGCGTTGCACTCAAAGACAGCTGACCCGATTGAAGCTAAGCGGAATATGGCCTAAGCGAGGGAAGGCGGCTAAACCAACCCGAACCCTCAACAAGTTTAAGTAATATGCCTAGATTAAAGCTGTTTACGCCAGCTGAATGTTGTCGCCGGTGATTATAAAAGCGATATCCAGCGACAACTACCACCGAAAAGCCATAGTTGAGCTGGGTTCTCGGTTTTGGGTTCGAGTTCGGGTTCGGATTCATGTTCGGGTTTGGGTTTGGGTTGTGCGGTGTTTGTTGTCCATTACTTAAGTTGTGACTCACAGCCGCAGCAGGTGAGAGCAGTTCAAAAGTTAATGACCAAAAATGGGCAAAGGGAAAGCTCCCGCAAAGGGAGACAGACGGACGGACAGACAGACGGATGGAGGGACTGACAGACGTAGAGGCAGACATGCAGCTGGCAAACAGGAACAAAGGACGAAAACGTTGCACATAAATATAGTAGTTTTTTTTTCTTTGCTCGTAATGCTTTTGCTTCCGCACTTGTGCAAGGATTTAAGTACACACAGCCAAAGCGAAAGAAAGGCCCAAGGTGGGTCAGGGAAGGGAGGGGCAGGCGGCAGGCGGCAGGGCTGCGCGACAGACATGGCAAAGCGTGACAGGGCGTAGGGTCGAGGACTTGCCTAAAAGCAGCGCCACGGCAGACGCACGCACACAGGGCTACCCAGAAGCCGGAGCCGGAGCCGAAGCCAAAGACCCGCCCCCACCTGTCTGGCAGAGCTACTCACATGAGTGTGCGTGTGTGCGTGTGTGTGTGAGTGTGTGAGTGTGTTTAGTCCTGTGCCTAGATAATTAATAGCGTTTTACTCAAGGGCCAAGCAATGCCAGCCATCTGTTTGGGCCACAGCATCATCTTGTCCGCACCTAGCATCCGCCTGCGCCTTAGCCCCCCCCCCCTCAGCCGCGCGCCTCTGCATTCACTTTTAGCTCGACTCGCTCTCTTAACCTTTCGCCTTATCGGCTTCTTTTATGTGTAAGTATATATATATATGTATATATATACCGTCTGTGCGCTGACAAAGTTTATGAATAGAGCGAAAGGCAACGCTGTGGCACAACGTGTCCTCCATGGCTGTCTCTTATCCCGGCTAAAGATGCGACAGATGCGAGATATGCATGCTGGGGCGGGAGTTTCGCCCAGTCAGGGGCAAGCAGCGGGGTGCCGCCTTCAAAGTGAATCAGTGACAATTTCTGCAGCAATAAGCAAGTATTTGTCATATCCTGCGCCATAATCAAAGCCGAGAAAATGCATTTATCGATAAACACATTCGCTGGCAACATCATTTTATGAGAAATGCAATTGAAATAGGAATTTCATTTAATATTGCAGATTGTGCGAAGTCTGGCAACGCTTTAAGCGCTTGAAAACGCACAAAGTGTTGCCTACTTTTTGGAGCGCATGCAGGAGAGCGATAGAGATGGATAGAAACGGAAAATGTGATTTAGAAGCGGAAACTGAGGGGTATCACGAATCATTGAGTATTTAATATGCATTAGAAGTATTCTACTGTTTAATAATATTAAGGATTGATAATACTGTTCGCATTCATATCATAGCTAACTGGATTTCCGATTTGAAACAAGTGTGCTTTATAACGTTAGACTGGTTGTCTTCAGTTTTAGCTGTCGAACTCTTAGGGATCTCGTTCTTCAATCAAACACTCGATTCCTTAATAAAAATCTACCATTTGTGGCAACACATTTCTTAAGTTTGCTTTAAGGTACACGTGAATCGAACATGATTTTAGGCTAAACATGAAATGGACATTGAATACATTCGCATTCGCATTCAATATGCGGAGTGGTGGAGTAACGACGAATGTTGGGTAGTTGGGAGCCGGAGTAAAGACGACGACGACCAACAATGTTGAAAGATATCGAATGTCGTGCAAATGGAAGGTAATTGGAATATGCAAATGCTCGAATTTGAATTGTGCGAATTATGACATTTGGCTGGCATTTCAGGCGGCCCCAGCAAGAGCTACATTTCCGGGCGTTACGTAACGTCAAATTCAACAGAAACGAAACGAAAACAGATCCAGCTGACCATAAGCCAGACACTCGAATTTCTACGTATCGTAATCGATCCCAATAAGTTGTCTTTGCCTGCGGCCCAAATGTCAATAGCGACAAATATACGATTATGGTGACCAATGCCTATCCTCGAGGATTGAGTATGCTGGCATAATTTACTGGCACATCCCTTTGCCAACTAAAGCAGTGCTTAAGCGCACTCCACATTCCAGTTAATTAGGACCTGTCAGTTTCAATAATTCCTTACTTTATTATCGATAACAAACTGTAACTCTTTCAGCATATTTTTTAAACTTTTTAATGCTATTATAGCTTTTTCGAAAAATATATAAATAATATATAGAAATATTACGGTGGATACTTTCGTTAGGAGAACCACTTACAAAGTTGATAGTTCTTTAAATTACATGTATAAAATTTTAAAAAATTAAAATTTTATATGGAAATGCTGTACGTTAAAGTTTTACGTAAGCTGAAGCTTAAATTAACGTTGACTCCTCCCTACAACACGCAACAAAGCGAAAAAAAATATAGTTTTCAACAATTTGCAAAGTCGTTAGGTACATACATATATATATATATATATATATATATATATATATATATATATATATATATTACAATATATATATTCTTATACACATATATACATATATTCGTATGTGTGTGATTTCCCATTATGCTATTCGTGAAACTTTTACTTTGTAGTGAAACTTTTTGTTGGGCATTACTTACCTCTTGTTTAAGATTGAGCACAAGACTCTCCACCTTCCTGCCGGAGCTGAAGGCCTGCAGCAGACCATTGTGGAAATCGTCATTGCCATATAAACCTGCAATGGAGCATTAAAAAAAATATGTTGAGCAGGGGTCGCATTAGAAATAGAAAATAGTCGAGAGATTGAATTTCTAATTAACAAAACAAATTGCGAGTATGGGAAGCCCTGTTTGAATCATATTCAATTAATTATTTTGAACTTTAAGCATTTTTCTGCCTCGTTAAACAACGCTTTAAATATTAAATTGAATGGCTACAGCCAAAGTTTAACTATAGGAAGCCCAGTTTTTGAGGCTATGCTAGATTTCGTCTAGCGAGATATTCGATGGAAGAGTTTAGGAGTTTCAGGATATTATAGAACTGGAGCTGCTGAGATTAGAACCAATTTCTAGTAAATCTAATTGTTAAGAAAGGGCTCAGCTTGATTAGAACCTGCCTTTCGAGTCTTAAATGGAAAAGAATGTGAGTGAAAAATAAATTAGCAATTCAGTCATTCTCTCACTCTATAGATATACAAAGATATGTATATATGTACACATATTCGTAGGTCAGTCTCTATGCCTATTTCTCTTTCTTGCCTCCTTTACCTTTGTCTTCTATGAGTTTCTTTCTCTCTCTCTCTCTCTCTCTCTCTGTCGTCTCTTTTTCTCTTCTCTTTCTCTCTTCTTTTGCTATCTCTGACTGCTACTCTCTGCTCTTCTCTCTCTCCGCCTTCTTAACTCACTCTCTTCCTCTTTCTTCCTCTCTATCTCTCATCATCTTTTCTTCTCTCTATCTCACTTCTCTTCGCTCTTTCTGTCTCTTATTTTCGCTGCTCTCTCTCTCTTTATTTATTCTAGTTTACTCCAGTCTTATTCCTCTCATTACTCCTTTTCGCTTCTCTCTTCCTTTAACAATCTCTGTATTGTCATCTTTCCTATTCTCTCTTCTTTTTCTCTCTCCACCTCCCTCTTCTTCGCTCCTTGTTTCTATTCATCCTGTTTTCTTTCTGCCTCCAATTCCCTAGAACTCCTTCTCGCCACATGTCTGTCCCTGTCTATCTATTTATCTCTCTACCTACCTACATCTACCTCCCTCCCTCTCTCTCTCTCTCTTTCTCTCTGCATAGTAGCTCTAATTATGCAAGCTCTTTGTCTATTTGCCGCTTCAGCCTCTGCGCGACCGCATTCGTGGAGCCGTAAGAGCAAAGCTCGCACTGGACACATTTTTGAGTCAATTAAGTGCGCTAATTAAATTATTATTATTATTATTTTGTTGTTGTTTCTCTCTTTCATTCTTTTTTTTTATTGTATGCGGAGGTTGGATTATAATGTGGCTGGGGGCCTCGACTGTTTGGAATTGACTTGGGGCATTACCTTTGGCACTTTGACACAATTTACTTCGAAATGGGCAAATTAAGTTCGCCGACTTTTGGCTTTCGGTTCGGTTCGGATTGTAAGTTTTTATATTCAGGCACGACACTTGACGCGACTCGGGCGGCGATCGCTTGCCCATAAATCCAGATACGTGCCAAAGCCAGAGCCGCGCACGTAATGGAGCAATGCAACGGGCGTCGTCATCGCCGTCGACTCTTGGCTCTTGGCGCTTGTTTTGGCTAATTGCCAAGTTAAACACGCGACGGCTACGTGCATTTGGTCCTAGGGGCGTGGCCCAGCGGGGGCGGCCAGGCGGGATTTTGGCATGGATATATAACGACATTGGGTTCAATGCACCCGACCCGGCACTTACCTAGTCCAATGGCCGCACAGGTCATCAGCGTTATGATGACCAGCGAACAGCTCTGGCAGCGTTGAGCGCTCGGCTTGCGCTGCTTGCGATCGCAGCAACGCGTCAGTAGATACAGCAGCAAGCCGAGCAACGAGAGTATCAGCAGGCCGGCGGGTATGGAAGCCAGGATACCCAGACTCTATAAAGAAAAACAGAGAGAAAGAGGAATTTTAGAAATGTTAACAAATTTATAAACGTTAGATATCGATAACTATGGAAGAATTAACATAGTTTGAGCCAAGAAAAAGTTCACGTAAAGAATTCGACTCTACGTTATCGATAAATGTAAACCTATGTATAATTATAATCAAAAATTGGTTAGAGTTTAGGAAGAGACAATAAACGATAACAATCGACAAGCATAAATAAAACTATTCATGTTTAAATAGAACCATTATGCCCTGATTACCCATGTGCAATGGGTTCAATATTATGGATAAATAACGATAGATTATTCATGTATTTCGGAAATCTTGGATTTAAAGGATTTATTTATTGATAATTCGTAGTACAAAGAAAACTTTTCTGTACAGTGCTTTTAAGCAATTTACTAAACACTATAGAGCTGTTTTAGTACAAGCAACGCTCGGAAGATTTATCGATATTAGATACATGTGTGTACAACGTTTGCTCATATATCATAAAAACAATACAACTAACGGATGCCATGGACACATGTGTCCTAACCACACAAGTCACGCGTCTGTGAAAGAAAATTGACTTTTGCTCACTCTAAAATGTAATCGATAACTGTCAAAACGATTAATAATCATCAGCCGAGAGGTGACATTGTGGTCATATTTCCTTGAGCACTGTGGATATGCGCCGAACGTGAAGTCACGTAGCTCTCCTTCGAAACAATATTGACTGCTGGACCAAGCCAAACGTCCATTAAGACCCCAAAAACCAAGTCGAACGATGCGAAGCATAAACGAGATAAACGGAGCGACGGCAGGACGACATGACGGCCGGCCGGCCGGCTGGCCGGATGGGCGACATAGAGCTGAGGAGAAGGACACGAATTTGTTTCTGGATATTGAGTGAACTTTTAATTAAATAACTTGCAGCTCGTTTTCTGCTGTTTGAGCTGGATGTTGTTCTTGTTGTTGCCACCGTTAGTTGACTGCCCAGCCGAAAAAAAAAAAAAAGAAAAACGAAAAAAAGAGAAGCGCAGAAGAGAAAATAAACAGAATAAAATTAAAAATAAGGACGAAACCGAAAAACGAAACGAAAATTGTGTAAAAATTCGTCTGGAAAGTTAATTTTTTGTCGCTGAAGACCATTTTTGGGTGCAAAATTTAATTGAATTGGCAACACTGCGCCACGCGAACGCCGGCGACAGCGACAGCGACAACAACAAGGAGCTGGCAAAAGTTTTGGGCCAGAGTTGCCAGGGCAACTTTTAAGCTGGGCCCCGTCCCCGGCTCGGGCTGGGGCTCGGGCGAAGGTAGCAAAGGCAACTAAACTACGGTTGGCTTAACGGAAATTTCATTGGCACTCATTAAAAAATATTATGTGGCAGCAACGGCAGCAGCAGAAGCTCTTTAAATATGCAGCGGGCACAACTAATGGCATACCCTGTAATTGTGCTAAAAAGCATTTTGATTCAATTAGTAGATAATTGCGTTAGCGCACATAATTTACGCTAAACATGAAGTGGGAATGTCCCTAATCTTAAATAAACACAGGTCTAAGATGGAGAAGAATATTGATGAGTTTGACTTGAGATATGCTCTGTTAATATAATAATAATAGTGTGGGCTATGCTTATAAAAGGCTTTATGAATAAAAGCATATCTATTTAATCGTGATAGACTACTGATATACCCTATAAACTACACTAAACTGCCCTTTAAAAAAAAACAAGTTGTGCTTTATAGGATTAGTTGCTAGACTATAAA
The DNA here is from genome assembly GCA_035045145.1 of Drosophila meridionalis. NCBI lineage: Eukaryota > Metazoa > Arthropoda > Insecta > Diptera > Drosophilidae > Drosophila > Drosophila meridionalis. The sequence continues at coordinate 5,139,693 of JAWNPG010000009.1, read as the reverse complement.
TAATTATCAAATAAACATCTCAAATATATTTAAATTTACTATACCAGCAATTTGCTAGCAATATGTATACCCTGTATTTATATAAAACTTGTTTTTGTAGCGTGGCTTTTATTAAGAGTTTAACTCCGATAACTACATGGTGTAATACCCTTTAATTACTATAATTCCGACTACTCCTGTGTGCCCCCCCCCCCCTTTCTTTGCATGTCACAGAGGGCGCCCATGCGCGGGTGTGTGCTCTTTGTTCGCTTCCTTGAGACTTGGGGCCAAGCAAGGGCGGACGACAGTTGCTCGAATTTGAAGTCGAGTTATTGGACACCAACGCTGTCTGCCGGCCATGAGTCAGCCGGATCGATCCGCACTGCGAATGCCACTCGAGACAGTGAGGCATATCAGGTAGCTCAGCTTGTCAATCAAGTCTAATTAGACGGGCACAGCCCTGGCGCACTACGGACACGGCGCAGCCGTTGTTGTTTAGGGCACAGCGAATAGTCGCTGTTTATGCGTTTAATAATTTATGCTGCATGCAAATTGTTGCCTCCCTTTGCTACGTGCAACATGCAAATAATTATTAAAAGAAAAACATAAGCACAAGCAGCTGGCCCCAGTGTCGCCGTTAGTTCGGTTGACTCTTTGCGTGTCCTCTGCCAGTTGAATGACACTCGAGCGCCCCCAGCCCCCCCCCCAGCCCCGCCCTCAAGCACTCGGCCAACACCAATTGGCTGCAACTGCAAAATGAAGCGGAAATTTGGACGTAACTAGCATGACAGGCTGGCTCAAAAGCAACAGCAACGGCAACACCCACAGCCTAATGGCAACCCTGCTGTTGAAGGGGTGGCAACCCTTTTTTTTAGCCAGCGGCCACAAGCGCTAAAAATGGCAAATTGTGAGCTGCCAGCGGGCGAAGCTGTTAAATTGAATTAAATCAAAGCAAATTGCCAGCAACAAAAACAATTCTCTAGCTGAGCTTTTGTTTGTGGCCATAGAGCAGGCGAGAGAGAGGGAGAGAATGAAGAAGAGAGTGAGAGAGATATCGGATGGCCATTCGCACATTCGTTTACCCTTTTGCTGGCTTTCAATTGAGCATTGTCTATGGGAAATGTTAGAAATGTGTGAAATTTTTGGCTTGTGCATGCACCCACACACACACATCTATATATATATACACACACACACACTCACACACATTCATATTTGTATAGAGCTGAGCCATGCATGTTGTTTAATCAAAATTAGCACTTGAGCTAATATTTAAAGCCAACAAGAGAAAATGTTGACTACGTCAATCGGCAAAGATTTAGAACGTTAAATTAAGCAAATAGAAGACTAAATGAATTCATGTTCTGTATATACATATATATATATATATGTATGTACTATATATGCTTACATACATATACACACATACGTAAGTGTAATCCTGTATTGATTGACTGACTGGCTGTTCAATTATTCACTGCATTGCTAATACTTTGAATAAAGTCTGATTGATCAATTAACAAACTTGTCTAACTAACCGAGCTGCTGATAGTTATTGATTGATTGGCAGAGGGAATGTAGTATTTAAGGACTCGTGCAGTGACTGAGTGAGTTACAGATAGATTTATTCAAATACTTACACATAAATCATAATTGAATGACTGCGTAACTGTTTGATTGACTGTTGATGTCTAACTCACTGAGTGATGAATGATAGATATAATATTTGATTTATTGATAGATTGGCTAACTGTTAAATGACACACTGAAAGACTAAGATTATGTGAGAGTATGCACTACTAACTTATTGAGCCACTCACAATAATTGACTGACTGATTGGCAGGGTTATGATGATTGATGGATTCAATAATCAAAGCACTGAGTGACTGAGGGATTCACAGACAGTTTTATCAATTACTTACGCTCATAAATAATGGTCGATTGACTGAGTAACTGTTTGATTGGCTGATTGACTATTTTGTTGTGCTGTAACTTAATGATTTACTGCTTAATATACTGATTGAATGATTTGATTGACCGAAGAATGAGTTTATAGTAATTGAATTGTTGATTGATTGGCTCATGATTGAATGACTCACATAATAACATATTAAAGGAATGGTTATCAGATGAATGATTGAGTGATTGACACTTTGACTGACTGCGTGATTTGATTAAGTGACTGATTGATTGTGTAACGGACTGTCTTATAAATTGATTGACTAATTATTTTAGTGATTGTATTATTGTATTATATTGTATTGTATGTATTATCAACTGATTAACTGATTAATGTTTTCGATCAATCGATAGAGCTTTGAAAATTCCGATTCTAGACTGTGATATTTAATACAAAATTTGAACTTTTGTGTGTTATGTGCCCCGCAATAAACACATCTTCTAACAAAATCGAATCTATATGCAAAGTTTTCATTACAGCACATCTGCGCAGAGCTAAGAACAACTAATATGCTTGCGAGTGCACTGAAAGTCGTCTTCTAATTGCTTCGGAAACTGAAAGGCTTTGCAATAACTTTTCAATAAGTGAAGAACTCAATTATGAGACTTTACCAATTGATGGGAATATTATCAAAAAGTTGAGTGGCACAGTTGAAGTCTATTTTGAAAGCAATCTGGTTGCCACCCTCTCTCACTCCCTCATTCTCCTCCTCTCTCTCTCTCTCTCTTTCCCTGTCACTATCAATCTTAGCTTTGAGAGGCCAACAAAAACTTTCATATTTCAAATGCAACATATCGAGTTGTTGTTGTTGTTGTTGCTGCCTGTCTTGTCTCTAGTTGCTGTCTGGGGCATACGTAGGCGTTGCTTGTGACTCTCGTAACATTTTTTATAGCTGCGACAACTTCTCTGCTCCGCCCCTGCTCTGCCCTCCTGCGGTCTCCTCCTCTGGCTATTAGCGTAGCGCCGAAATTAGAACGTCAAAATACAGAGAGAGAGACCAAGAGCTGATGGAAAAACCAGTTTTTCCCTTGACAAAAACAAAAACCGAAACAGAAACCGACAAAAAATGCCCTTAGCAAAACAACAGTTATGGGCAAAAGTGTGCGCACACACACGCTTACAGTTATGCATACATAAAGAGACAGAGAGGGGGAGAGAGAGGCATATACGTGCGATAGACAGAGGCGATATAATATCAGAATATGTCAGCATATATAGTATGACGCTTCCGGAGGCACGCTGTGAGGGCTTCACTCAAAAGTAACTGCAACTGCAGCTGCAACTGCAACTGCAAATGCAACTGGAACTGCAAATGGAATTGGAACTGCAATCAGCATTGCGCAAGGCACAAAGCAAATGCCGCAATCTGCACGAGATGATAACTGTAACAGCATCTGAAAAGCTGAGCAAAAAGTTAAACGAACTTCTAATACTCTCGATAGTTAGGATAGAATAGAACAGAAATAGAATAGAAATCAAATCAGATATATGAGACATGGATTCATCTCTTGACAGATCGTATAGTATCTATAAAGCAACTACTGATTAGGTTTGATTTCTTTGGGAAGACTGAAAGATAGAGCTGTTTATTACGATATTGCCAATAAAGGAAAGGATTATATCAGTATCATATTAGGATTATCATCGAGATATCAAGATGAGCCAAGCCAGTGTTAGCTTTCAAGACACATTCGAATTCGCTCTGTTAGAGCATCAGCTGAAGACAGGCCCAGAGGGCACATGTTGCATCTATAAAAAAAAGTTAAACGAACTTTTGATACTCTCGATAGATAGAAATCACAGCAGCTCTATGAGACATGGATCCATCTCTTGATAGATCGTATAGTACATATAAAACTGATGCTGATTAGGTTTGATTTCTTAAAGAAGTCTAAAAGATAGAGCTGTTTATCGATTACGATATTTTCAATTAAGGAAAAGATTATATCAGTATCATATTAAGATTTTCATCGAGATATCAAGATGAACCAAGCCTGTGTCATCTCTCAAAACACATTCGAAATGTGCTCTGTTAGAGCATCAGCTGAAGACAGGCCCAGAGGGCACATGTTAGCCTAGACGACAGATTGGGAACAGATTGCAGTAATAGGAATGTAACAGAAATCCATGATTCGGGTAGCCTTGACCAGGACACAGTGCACAGGACAGCAGCTTGAGTTGAAATTCCTTTGGCTACGTCAGCTGTGCCCGTTGCAGTTCCAGTGCCCCAAACGGAAACGTCATCGAGCTTTGGCTTCTGCACAGGAAGCAAAGCCGACAAAGGCCAAACTACAAAGCTGAAAACTGAAAACAGAAAAACTCAAAACTGAAAGCTGAAAGCTAAAGGCAAACGGCCAGAGCCAGAGCCATAGCCATAGACGTAGACGTAGACGTAGTCGACTGGCCATAGCCAGTTCTATGGCCAGCTAGAGACTGGTTATGCTAGTGCCCGATGAATAAATAAAATGCCGAGGCAAATTATTGAAAGGCGTCGCCAGAGAGAGGAAGTCGAGGAAGTGCGCACAAATGGCAGGTAATATTGTGTACCCAAACGCATATTGAGCATGGCGATGGCTATAGTGTGGGCTCTGAGTGGGGGTGGGGGTTAGTGGACGAGGAATAGGGGGACGGGCGGGCAGGCGGGCAGGCGCAACTCCGGGCCTTTGACGTGGCGAACATTTCATATGCAAATCACGTGACGTGACGCACTAAAAAGCAAACAGAAAAGAGAAAAAATAAATACAAAATAAAAAACAGAATCGGCCGCAGCGGAATTACAATTGCGCCATTTCTAGATGAGAGTAAAGATCACATAAATACTATATGCATATACGTTCATTCATATACATATTCATAAATGTATGTATATATCATGTATCACTATGAAAACATAGAGTCTATAGAGACATGGTAGAGGCAGAGATGCCCACACTGTTCGCCAACTGATCCCTAGTTCTCGATATATAATCTATTTAGTATATATTTTCAACACTTTTCCTTTTCTAGATATATCCAACAATTCTTAGGTAGAGTAATTGAATATACCTCTTCTCATATGCAGCATGTTTCATTGATCTGTATTAACAGACGGGTTGATGGTTCTCTCTTTCTCTCTCTCATCAGTCTTCTCTCACCCACTCACTCTTCTTCTCTCTGTTTCTCCTTTTCTCTAGCTCTCTATTATCTCTTTCTTCCTATCTCTCTATTTATCTCTCTCCCTCTCTCTTTCTATTTTTCTTTCTTTGTATTTACCGCTCTCTCGCTCTTTATTTATCTCTCTATATTTTGTTTTCTTTCTCTGTATTTATTTCTCTCACTCTCGCTCTCTTTCTTATCCTTCTCTCTCTCTCTCTCTCTTTCTCTTCGGCTCTTTTTATTGTCTCCCTCTCTAGTTATATATCATTCTCTATATTTATCTGTTTCTGTCTAACTCTTTGTTTTCTCTCTCTTTTTTAAACTCTATCGCATTTTTCTCTCTTATCCGCATTGTTCTCGCATATTATATAGCGAAACTTATTCTGACAATATCTGACTACTATTTTAGCTAGTAAAATAATCGAAACATGAACATTTTTACTTTATATTGCTAAAAAATATATATATATATATATATACATATATGCATGTAGTATATAATAATTGCAAATATAATGAATATTTAATCAGCAGCACAAGCTTACATCGAGGCTGCCTGAAAAACTAAAGGGAAGTATTATCATATTCCGAATAACAAATATGTTTGTATATGTATATAGATGCATGTGCATATGTACATATAGTGCCGTATATAAAGTATTTTTATATACCATGTAAATGTTTCAAATAAAACACACACATGCTGCAATCACATCAAAACAGATCGTTTAACCAACTAACATAGATTCGTCGGAATATGCCAATATAGATTTAAATAACAGCATCATCATCATCATCATCGTTATTAGCAGCATCATGATCAAATCAATTATGTAGCTGGAACTGAGGGTCGTCGTATAAACAAATGCTCGAGATTTGGGGATCCAAACAATGCCTTAGCACGCCTTGGCGTGAGATTTCTGCTTAGGCCATTAACGGAACCGTCTGATATACAGCTATATAGATATATATATATATCATTTATAGAGGGAGACGGACGCCTACGCCAAGCTTTCGTGCAACATGTCTGGGGAGGGGCACACAAGAGATTAACCATAACAGCAACACCAAAGAAACCAAAAATCTGTGTGAATCACACACAAACAAAGAGAGAGCGAGAGCGAGAGTGGGGCCAATATGAAACACAGAATCGCAGAGGGGGGCGCAAGGAACGATTCGAATCCAAAAATGAGACACTTGGGACGCCCACAGAAGACTTCCAATTGCGGCACGCATCGAAAATGAAATCGAAACGTTTTTGAACTTGAACTTTTTTTTCGTTTCACATTTGAAGTCGAGGCGAGCCAAGGCAAGGGGCGCTACTGCAGGGTATTGGAAAGACCAAGCTAACTGGTCCAGTTAGCCAGTTAGTCGAGCCACTCGTTGCGTGGGCCAAGGCTACGATTTTGGTTTTTTGTTTCTCAACTGTTTTCGATATTTTGGTTTTCGAATTCTTTCGTCTCTCGACGGTCTGTGTGGTCGCTCCACTTAGCCAGTCTTAAAACGGGCGGCAGTTAGGATGGGGGTTTCGTTCGCTGCTTCTTCTTCTTCTTCTTCTACTTCATGCATTTTTTCTTGTTTTTTGAAAAATTTGAAATATGTTAACGATGCAGCGGCATTTTTTCTTGTTATGTTCAGGTTTTTCTTATACACTTGCTAAGGGCATGCGAGCTTTGTCATAGAGAAAGGAGAGTATTATAGAAATCAGTTCGGTTAGATTATGATGCAAAGATTTGAAGAAACTCTGGTAATGTTACAAGATATATCCTATGTAAACTGATCCATAAGCAGACCTAAACTCAAGTTATAAAAATAGAGTTTGAATCGCTTTTTATTACTTTAAAAATTAATTCAGAGGCTTCTTTCCGAGCTATATATCAATTTGCTTTTACAATATTAAATTTCCCTTATTTATTTATTGATGATATTATCTATGCATAGCTAGAGAGCATTGGAAGTGCAGTTAGCTTTTGTTTGGTGTTTTTTTTTTTTCATTCAGCTGGTTGTATATCTTAGGTCGAATGCCTCAAATGTAACGAAATCAAATCGAAATTAGAGCAGCCCAGGCAGCGGCAGAGGCAGAGGCAGCGGCAGAGGCAAAGGCAACGGCAACAGCAAAGGCAAATAAACATTCCAAAGTTCCAAAGTCGACAACGCTTGTTGCACAAATAAACAACAGCCCGGCCAAATGAGATAAACAGGCAGCAGCAGCAGCAGCAGCAGCAGCAACAAAAAAGGGGCAACACAAGGGGCACATGGGGCACAAAGGGGCGGGGGAAAACAGCATCTCAGTTGCAAGGCATTCGATCTGCGTCTCAGTCTGAGTCGCAATGGAACTCGGAATCTGAGGCAAGGCAAAAACTCAGCCCAGGCAAACAGGGCAGATAGCATATATCTAAGTAGCCAGCTCTCAGTCTCTCAGTCGCTCTGTATCTCAGTCCCTCTGTCTGTGTGTATCTGCGACACATACAAATGTGATTGAATGGCAGAAGTTTTATGACGAGCCGTAAAAGCGACAGCAAATACAAAAGTATCTGTAAGTAGGCACATTGCCATGTCGTGTATCTTTTGCAGATGCATCTGGCAAATGTGAGGGCAGCTGCCTGCCAGTTGTTGTTGTTGCTGTTGCTGTTGTTGTTGTTATTGTTGCGGTTGCATTTGACAGGCAGACAGCCGGAAAAACTATATGCCAGGCCACATTGTAACAGAGAGAGATGGAGAGGAGAGAAAGGGAGACAGAGGGCAGGCGGAGCAAGAACGAGCGCATCTTTCGGATTGCATTTTCAATTGCAATAACCCAAAATGAAAGTCAGCCAGCAGCAAAGAGGGAGAGGCCCAACGAGAGGGAGAAACAGAGAGAGAGTGAAGGAGGAGAACCTCATTCAGAGTGCCTGATAATTTGCCTTCAGATAGTCTCGAATAGCGCCTGCTAAATATAGTCGGCCTGCAGTTCGTAAACTCTGACTTCTGGCAACAGCTGGCGTCTGCGGCGTGTGGAAATGTGGAAATATATGGAAATTTTGGGAAATGTGCTCGATGCAATTGGCTGCGAGGGTTGCTTTAGCCAGTTGTAAATACGGCATGGCCTAAGCTGCAGCTAAGCTGGCTCAAGAGTCAACCGCAAATGGGCAAAACTGGAAGGAGTAAGTGCTTTACTCAAAGATACCCTGTAATTTATAGTTGCAAAGAAGTGAAAGGCACAACTGTCGAGTATGTTCATTAACTGATATAAATGTCATAGATAGGTCCGATATCATAAATATCAACTATTTATGATTTTACACATTTATCTATAAATAATATATACCAATTTATTGAAAACAAGCCTTATACAGTTATCGATAACATTCAATGCGAACACATTTATGAACTATCGACTACATTTGTAAAAAAAAAAAACATTACGAATTTATCGATAATAATCGATGCAGTTACATTTATGAACACTCACAACAAAAGTTATGCGTAGAAAACCAAAAGTTATATTATAGAAAACCAATAGTTATAAATCGATGCTAAGAGCGACACTTGACATATATTATAACATGAATTCCTTTGCTGCAGTCCATTACCACTTCATCGTTAACTCGTCGATACCCCTTCTGTTCGCTTTCTAATGGGCAGAAAGCATTGATATCGCCGGACGAGCAGCTATCTATAATATGGTACATGATATGCGGGCAACGACGAATGCGTAACGAGTTTTTAAGAGGCGACTGTGACTGGAAGCCCGCTGCCAGCACCGCTGCAGCTTGTCTTGGAGCTGACAGTGCGTCATCACCTTGGGACTAGACAACTAGACAAGCAGATGGCACAGGAGGAGATGCAGAGAAAATGCGAGGAGGGACAGAGTGAGAGACTCTTCATCAACACTAGAGAGCAGCGCATAACAATCCATTGAGGTGCTGCCGTCGGGGAGGAGGGGGTGAAACAGGTTATACACATCTATATATGCTGCCAGAGAGGAAAGGAGGATGAGCCTAGTGGGAGGCAAGGGGCAGGCACAACACTCGTCGTCGTCACCATCACCATCACCATCATCGCCGTAGTCGTTGTCGTCGTCGTTGTCATTGTTGTCAAGAGTAATTGTGTAGCTATTTGAAGGTTAAATTGATCATCATCAACAGCAACAGCAGCCGTCGACGCCAGCAGAAATGCAATGTGCGACCCTCCAGCTTGCCGAGTGGGATAGAGGGACAGACAGATAGAGCTGAGCTCACAAAAGGGTTAGGGCCATACGGGAGAGGAAGGAAGAGCATATGACATAAGCTGATTAAACACAATTCTCAATTAAGAGACTAGACAAAGTGCATGTAAACAATGTGGGCATAGCTAACGCTTACGCCTAGATTCCAACTAATGCCGGAGAGATTGTCGTTCCGCTTTCAATTTGAGTTTCAATACTAATCCCAAATAGGCTCGAATGGTATGGTGTAAATAAATACAGAAATTTGAATAGGAAATTCCTTAAAATTCTTGAATGCATACTTATATAAGGGCGATAGCTGAGATATGCCTGGCATAGGGAGAATGGAGTAAAAACTTTGAAAATATATGCGAGATATATGGGGGTTTATATAAAGCTATAATAAATATATAGGATATAGAAATATGGGATTATACGATTTATATGCAAATAGAAAAATTTGATATAGAAATAGATATATATAGAAATAGCTAAATATATAGGATATAAATATATAGGATTTTACAATTTAGAAAGGAATTATCAAAATTGATTTACAACAGTTCGAACTCATCCGAAACACGAATTAGATTCGATTTTCAAAATGATTTGGTTTGATCTAGACAACCTTTGACTACAGCTCTATTTCGAATCATGATTTGAATCGAAACTTGTGTTAGAATCAGCTCTATAGATACAGCTTGTCAAGCTGCAAGCCAGCTGAGTAAACCTCAACTGAAGAGCCAGCTTTACCTACTTCCATTTCCCATTGTTCCTCGCTCTCTTGCTCTGCCTATTTCTCAATCTCTCACTCTCTCACTCTATATCTTTGCGGACTTAGACAACAGAGCAGGCTTCCTAAATACATGACAGTCGCAGCTTCCACTCTCACATCGGGCTGCCAGCCACATTGTGTGGTAATAAATCCTTATGCAATTTTCATAAATTTTGTGGCTGCCACAAGCACCTTGCCCCAGCTACGCCCGAAACTGCCTAGGGAAGTTGTCCGCGTTCTACATTCAATAGAGCGACGAGTCCGTCGGTGAGTTGGTGAGTCGGTGAGTCGGTCGCCTGGTCTGTCAGTCGATAAGCAGATTAGCTTACTGGGCTCATTTGCCAGCCAACCGCAAACAGAATTGGCTTAAGTGCTGGCTCATTGTCAGCCCCATTATGGCCCTGGGTAATCCCATGTGACGTATGTATTTAGTGCTCGACTCGTCGATAGCCGGCAAAATAGGCGAGCAAAAAATATATAAAAAAAAAAAAAAAAAAAAAAGTGGCAACTGAAAACCACCTGCCCTCCAATTTGGAGCAGCCCATCCGATCCGATTCGATCCGATTCCGTCCGATGCGACCCCGCAGCTGTCCTCGTTTTCCTACGACTGTGCCTGCTCCGCCAATTTTTTTTTTTCTTTTTTTTTTGCTGACGCGCGTAAAAACTACGCCCAATGCAGCAGCAGCAGCAGCAGCAGCGGAGCGGCAGCAGCGACAGCTGACCTACATCCGCATCCAAGAAAAAACTTAAAGCCAAAGCCGAGCCGAAGCGAGCCAAAACGAGCGTCGAATCTGACCTGAATTTGACAATGGAGGCGCAGCTTTGTAGCTCTGGAAGCCATCTACTTATCCAAACAGCGCAGCCGGCAACATTTTCAACATTAATCCGGCTAATTTTCAATTAGCTCTCGAAAAGCTAAGCAACTGCATTCGGCATTTGTGTGATTTGCATTTGTTTAGAGCTGGCTAGGACTAGGTCGCAGGCAGCTGACCTACGCCACATCCCAAAGGACAAAGGAGCACAGAGCCAAAGGACCAAAGCAGCGTACGTGCAACGCCTTTTTGTTGCCTTTGGGCGTCGCTCGACGCTCCACGTTCCACGTTCCATGCTCCACGCTCCACGCTCCACGCTCTTCTAGCTCTTGGCCGGGTAATTGATGTTGACGTCGCCTCGTTGCCCGGCTCGGCCTTGTGCGTAATTGACTCTGACGTCGACGTTGCTCCGAGCAGAACTGCAAAGTTTTTCTTTTATATTTAATGCATACTCTGTTTTCTTACCCCATTAGGGGTATATTGGCTTCCGAGTTGTAGCATCTCACAATACGCTGAGCTGTAAGAGATCTTTCTTTCAGCTTTGGAGTAACACATGTTCCATGCAACTAGGCAAGCTTAACACTTGGAAGCATCTCAAGTTTGAAGCTATCAAATCTACTCGCTTTTAAAGGATATTCAAAATCACCTTATTTCTAACTTAAGCTGTTTATATATTGTCCCTTCGAGTATATTACTGATGTAGATTTAGCCAATTTAGGAATTTTTATAGAAACAAACAATAATTACAAAGAATTATTTACGGTAGCTACTATTAATATCATATTAGATCATATTTATTTATTTTTATTTTTTTTTCAGTATTAAGGCCACAGATTGGAGGTTCCAAAACAAACATCGCTGTACTTTTCAGTATTTCTAGTTAGTATTAGAAAAAAATCCTAGTAAATTCCTAGATTCCCTTTACAGTTCCAAAGGCATAGTATATTTAATCACACTTCATCTAATTTCTAATCAAGCCTCCTGCTTAGATTCAGTTCAGATTCATATTATAATAAGTTAAGTCACAGTTTGTCAATTATTAGTTCCTTGGTTCGTTTATAATTAAAGTCCTTAAAGAGTCATAGGGAAATGATAATGATATATATAGATACAAATAAACGTATGTACATATATTCTAATAATACCAAGAACTATGCATGAATTTCTTTCTCATTGGATACATTTCACTTTCATTCGACTTAACTCTCGCAGCTTGAGAGCAAAAAGAAATTGTTGCCTAAATTCGTTTTCCTGGAAGCTTTTTATATTAACATATATATTATATTCCGAGCTTGACTTCTTATCTCTTATCATTGTCAATTTTAAAATCTTGAACAGTAAACTCTTCTGAAAGCCAATCCATTTGCAGACAAATCATTTTTCTAATGGAATTTCATATTTGATACGTTTCGCTCCCAGCGACGCCCATTTCCGCAATGAGAATCAAAGAGCTGTCATTCCCAATTACAATCGGCGCTGGGCACCGTGAGTGTGTGGTTATGTCGAATGGACTGTATTGCTTTTGCTTTTGCTTTTGTGTTTGTTTTTGTTTTTGTTTTTGTTTCTGTTGCCGTCGGTTATCATGCGGACCACTGGCTCAAGATGCTGCCAGATAACCCGCGAGCGAGCGAACCGCGCAAGTGGTGGGCGGCAGAGGCGGAGGAAGGCGAAGGTGCGGGAGTGCGGAGGTGCGGAGGTGGGGGCCACAGGCATTTCGTCAGTGAAACAATGGCAGCTGCTGTGTGTTCCCTGCTGCGAATTGAGGTGAGTGGCTGTAGGGTTCGGTTTTTTTCTTTCTTTATTTCTTTCTTTTTGTTGTTGTTGTTTTTTGGGTTCGGCCATGCCCATTGATACATGGCGGCGGCCGTAGACAACGGGCAATCAAAAGAAACCAAACAAAGGGAACGAAAGAAAGGAAGAACAAGAAAATGGGAAGCCGGAAGTGTGTGTGTGTGTGTGTGTGTGCCAGAGAGTGTGCGTGTGTGTGTGAGTACGTAGTAGTAGCTGTAAGCCCCCCTCCCCCTACCCCCACTCGAGCAGCGAGGGCGGAGGTAGACAAGAATCCGGGCACATGCAGCGCACATGGCAGGCAGCCGCAGCCGCAGCCGCAGCAGCAGCAGCAGCCACAGTGGAACGCTGTGGGAATGAAACAAAAAGGGCTCGACAGACGCACGCAGGCAGACAACAAAAGGCGTAAACAAAATGGGAAATATTGAAATTTATCAAAGCGTCTTTCGCTTTGTTGTTGTTGCCAGATACTTTGTGCAATTGCAGCAAAGTTAGTTAGACAAACAGAGAGGGAGAGAGAAAGAGAGAGAGAGAGAAATATAGAGAGAGAGCAAGAGTGCTACATAGACAGCCAGAGCAAACGAGAGCGCGTGCTGCTTACAGGTAAATGAGAACGTTCGCTTGAAACAAAAAAGATATACACATGGACAGATACATGTACATATCACGATATACACATACATAAGCACACACATATGTGTGCGTGTGGAATTTGAGGCAAGGATACAGATAGCGGCGTATTGATATATGTATTTGGAGCTAAACAAATCAAAATGCAATCAATGTAAATGGGACGCACTTCAAGTGCATAATAGCGGGGTCTCGAGTGGAGGGGCGCCACTTGAGGCGCCACTTGGCGTCCACTCCAAATGGTACAGCAAATAGAATAAGAACAACAACTAAAGTATGGCGCTACTTTGACACGCTCGTTATGGCGTTATGGGTGGGAAGCAGGTCGAGTGCGCGGGACAGTGGGACTGTGGGGCGATGGAGCGATGGGGCTGTGGGGGTCCTTGGGGCTGGTACTCACCTCTAGGTAAACATCGCTATCCGGATTGAAGGTGTCATTAACCCGACGAAATGTGTAATTCACATGCGGTATTGAATGCAGGATTTTAACGAGTATGCTCGGCTGTTCCATTTTTATGGCTCCTTTTGCTCCTCTTGCTGCTGCTGCTGTTGTTGTTGTTGTTGCTGCTCACACAAAGCTAGCACTCGCTCGCTCGCTCGTTCGCTTTCTCTCTCTTTCTGTTTCGCTCACTCGTATTTCGGCTAGTCGCCGTCGTCGTCTTCGCAGCGCTGCTCCTTCTTCTTCTGCCTACTTTTTTTTTTGGTATGTGCTCCTTTATATTGTTATGCTGCGCGGCTGTGTGTGCGTGAGTGTGTGTGTGTGTGTGTCGGTGCTGTGGGGTGGCAACGGGCGGCGTAGTAGATGTGGCAAAGCTGCTACTGCTGCCGCTGCTGCTGCTGATGCTGCTGCTGCTGCTGCTGATGCTGCTCCTGCTGCTGCTTTTGACGTCACAACGCCGCGTCTCGTTTCAACGCAAAATTGACTTGAGAGTTTAGCGCATTACACTCACTGCTGCTAGAGGGAGGGGTAAAAGAAGTTGAGTGGGGTGGGGGAGGACTACATTCGTATGCCTTACGCACACACACACACACACTGAGGCGCGTTAGTGTGCGCAGGGTGCGAGCGAGAGAGATAGAGGAAGAGAGCGGCTGCTGCGGCGGGGGTGTTAATGCGTGCGCTTCACACGCTGTGCCAAATTCCAAATTCCCAAACGCTTGCTCTCCCGCTCGCTCGCTCGCCCGGTCCATCTATCTCTGTCGCTCCCATTCGCCTCTGCCTAGACACAAAAACGTTCTCTCATACGCTCGCGCGCTCTTTGTTCTCTATTTCGTCTGTTTCCATGTCCTGTGCCACAGCGTGCGTGCCTCGCTCTGTGTATGTGTGTGCACGTGTGTGTGTATGTGCGTGTGTATGTGTGCGCGTTGCCTGCGCTAAATTTTCACTTTCACTTTTCACACACCCAAAAAAAAAAAACACAAAAAAGAAAAAAGAAATAGAAACATACAAAAAAAAGGGCATAAATTCTACACACAAACTGTCGCCAAATAACGGCATATATGCAGCCTTGCTAACGGCACTTTGCTAAATTGCCAAGCACAACAATTTTTGTTTTGATTTCAATTGCCGCATTCGCCGCATGCTGTCTCGCTCGCACTCCAACAACATCAAAAAACAGGACAAATTTTGCAGAAAAAAAACTTTGCACACAACTCGAAAAAAAAAACGCTGCTTATCAGCGGCAATTTATTTAGATTTATTGTTTATAAAAAAAAAAATTATTCACAATGAATTTGATTGTCGTAGCTGTTATTATTATTGCTATAATAATAATTATTGCTGCTGCTGTTGTTGTTGTTGTTGTTGTTGCACTACACGCGCTGTAAACTAATTAAGTTTTGTGTATTTTCGATGTTTTTTTTTTTTTTGTCTTTTTAGTTTTGCCGACGCACGTTAAACACGGCCACGGGGCGTTGTTTCATTTACCGTTTCGTTTCGTTTCGCAAGTAGCGTTGTTGCCGCGACAGCGGTCCAAATGCGAATGAATCGAAAAACCTGCGCAACGTTTTTGGCTGCCTGCAAAGGCAGCAAGAAAATGAACGAACGAAACAGGCGCCGCGTCGCGTCGCAGCGCGCAGCGCACACCGAAGCCCGAATGCCCTGCGGCCAGCCATCAAATGGCATTAACGACAGCCAATTCTTATTAGATGGATTAGAGCATTGATTCAGAAATGACAAAGGCTGAGACGGCTAGCGTACTTAATATAATAATTAAGTTAGCTAACTGTTAACTGTGACTGTGACTGTGACTGTGGCCAGCTAGATAAGGGTAAGGGTATTTGCAGTGGCCAGGAAGGTGGGCTGGACGGGTGGGTGGTCGACTGCTGCTGCTGCTGGAATTCAAATTGTAGCTGAGGAACGTAAACAAGTCGGCGCATGATTCATATCGATAACGATAACTGTCCAAAAAATATACTACATTTAAATGCAACTGCAAGCGAAAAGATGCTTTTCGGCTGCTGAGTTTTCAAATTTGTTGTTGTTCTGCTATATTCAAAATGTATAATATGTGTGCCACTTTTATCATAGTCAGCGATAAAAACAAGTTTTCCACAACAACTAACGAGAATAACCGCTTTGCTAGTTTCGCTGACTGCAGCTCAGCTCCGGTGACAAACGGAACGTATCCAAGTTTCTGGCCAGGCAGAGCCATCATGCACACACACACATACAGGCAGGCATGCAAGTGTGCATGTGTGTGTGTGTGTGTGCATGTAATCTTTAGCGCGACAGTAAAAAATACATACATATGTATGCATGTATGTGTGCAACAAATATTCTTAAGCTGGCGACAGCCGTTTTTATCGGCCGGCAACTATATTGATGTAAAATATTTTTAGTAATATATATTGCCGTTGCCGTTGTCGTTGTTGTTGTTGTTGGTGCAGCGTGTCGGGCGATCGGTCGCGGCATATCTGGCTCATGAATCAAAAGGAAGGCGCAAGCAAACAGAGTGGGAAACTTAGTAGATATAATAAGCAAACAGGGGAGCCACCAGTTCCAGCTCAGCTTATCAGCGCAGCACATGTGAAAAGTAAATAGAGACATGGCGAGAGAGGGCGACGGAGAGGGAGACAGAGAGCGGCAGAGAGCAAAATTCGGAAATTCGAAATGCAATCAAAAGTTGAAAACTGGACTTGAACTTGGCTGCGACTGGGGTTCTACCGACTGTAAAGCGTTTCGAATTGCAAGCAATTGCAGCTATTTATAACGAACAAAATGCATTTTCAAACCACCAACAGACACACACACGCACACACAGGCAAAGAGGCTCACACACACGGCAGTATATGTGTGTGTGTGTGAGTGTGGCAGGCGACTGCATTATTTATGAACTACACTTTTTATTCAGTTCCGTCGAATTACGTACTTTATGCACAGGCAACGCTATTTTGTTTATAGTTTGTAATTTCACGTCAAGTTTAGCTTCACATGTTCAGTTTAATTTAAAATACGCACTGTTAAACAAACGATTGGTAGAGACGGCGACTAACAACACACACATCAACGGCAGTGTGACCGTGCACGACTGAAGTAGAAATACACAAAGAGAGTGCAATATGGTCACAATTAATACTTTTTCAGCATGTCGAACTTTAAATACTCTTACAAATTATGTTGGGCAATAAACTATTCACAACATTCAAATTATAGTTACATATTGAATTGACATAAATGTTACATAAATATTTAAATATTTAAAATCATTTCTGCATATATATATCGACGTTGTAAATGTGTACATTTTGCAACTAAAATTGCGCATTTATAAATTTATATATAAAAAACACTATCATATACTCCCTATCAATTGCTGTGCAGAAATACCCACGAAAAAATACTGAATTTCAAAATAAACTATCGGTATCTCAAAAATACAAAATCGATTCTGACAGCTTAGAGTTTAAGATTTAAATCGTAGTAGCTTTGTAATGAATTTGTTTCATTTAGCCTGTTTTTGCATTAGTTAAATTTTATTTTCCAATACAAATACAAATACACATAATAAATAAAGCCAAAATAACCAAAGCGGAATTGCGTGTAGATTGCACGGTTTATATTTATTAAATAATTGTGAATTAAAAAAAAAAAGAATATTTTAAAAAATTTCGTGTTTTTTTTTTGCAATATTAAAATTTTATTTTGCAATATACGAGCATACTCATATAAAATACTGAAATACATTCATTAAATAATTAATTAATGCGCCCACAACATTGTAAAAGATACAACAACAAAAAAGTTTAAATAATTTCGCGTTTTCTTTGAATACGACTACTTCCATTTGTTCTGCCCTGCAAGTATTCGATAGGCACATCGATAGCTGCGTCGTGCCTTATCTCTTGTTGGTTTGGTATCTTGTGCATCTCTAACACGCTGTTGTTTTGAAGTTCTTTTATCCAATGGCAACACAAATACTGGACTCGCCGGACGCATCCCACTTTTTCGAAGGTGTTGAGAAGTTGTTGGAGATCTGGTTCGAGGAGAGTCCGCAGCCCGATGGCGACTTACGCAACATAACACGCGCCGAATGGGAGAGGCTGCTGTGCCACGTTAAATGCGAGATAATCAGCTTCAAGAAGAACGACTTGATAGACGCCTTTCTGCTCAGCGAGAGCAGCATGTTCGTCTCGAAGCGCCGCTGGATACTAAAAACCTGTGGCACCACCACGCCGCTGAAGTGTCTGGAGCGGATGCTCGAGCTGGCCAAGCTGCAGGGCTACACCGTCATCACCGACATCTTCTATTCGCGCAAGAACTTCACCCGGCCCGAGGTGCAGAACAGTCCGCACAAGGGCTTCTACGAGGAGGTCAGCTACTTGGACAGCATATTCCCCGAGGGCCGCTCCTATTGTCTCGGCTCCATCAATCTCGAATGCTGGTATCTCTATACGTTCAGCAGGCCCGTAGTCAAGTCCCTGCCCGACCTGCTGCTTGCCGCCGAGCAGGAGCAAGGGGAGAATGTGGACACCGAACCGGACCAGACCATTGAGATACTCATGCAGAATCTCGACAAGGACGTCATGCTGGCCTTCAGCAAGAGTCGCTTCGAAAGCGGGCCCGAGGCGACCCACCATTCGGGCATCGATCAAATCCTGCCCGACATGGTCATCGACGACTTCCTGTTCGATCCGTGCGGCTACTCCATGAATGGCATCAACGAGCAGGGCGAATACATGACCATTCATATAACGCCCGAGGAGAAGTTCTCCTACGTCAGCTTCGAGAGCAACGTCGCCCTCAACAACTACACGAAGCTGATCAACCAGGTGGTGCGCACCTTCAAGCCGGGCAAGTTCATTGTCACCATCTTTGCCAACAAGTCCTCGCTGGCCTACGAGACGATGAAGGAGCTCGAGATCGAGTACTCCACCCTCTCCAACTGGCGGCGCACGGACATGCAGTGCTGCAACTTCCCGGCCTACAACCTGCTGTTCGCCCAATACTCGCGCGCCCTGGAAAACTGGACGTGAAAGGACTTGCGCAATTCCCGAATAATTGTACATAGAACTGTGTTTCTTTTATATATGTATATTTTTTATGTTGTATAACTTTAGCAAAATAATACCTGGAGTTTGTTTAAGTTGACCCAAAGACACGCGTTTCTCTCTTATCGTTGTTAGATCTTTCGAGCATACCCCTAACATTACATTGAGACTTGACTTAATTTAGTTCTGCTGTTGTTTTAGCTACATTCTTGGTTTGAGGGTAGAGAAAGAAATACCTCTATCCTATATTGTTTTTATTTATTCTTTAGCTATATCTCTTTACTTTCCTTTATCTATCAGATCTACTCGAGATTCTTTAACAACTTTTAGTCTAACTCATGAATTGCCACATAGATTCAGATATAGTTTCTACTTGGATGAACTTATTCTTATTAAAATATATCGATAACAACATCTTAAACTGGAACTTTTCGAAAAAATTGACAGAACTCTCTAAAATAGTCTTATAGATTATATTTATTAATAGTAATAATAATATGATCTTAGCCTAAATTGTACTTGATTTCCTTATTATAGAACTCCCTAACTCTCTTACAGATTATGTTTATTCTTGTTATAACATATCGATAACAATATCTTTGCTCACTGGAACTTGAAGAAAAATTGACATAGAATTGCCTAACTATCTTAAAGATTCTGTTTATTCTTATAAAATATTGATAACAAGATCTTAACTAATTGGATCTTGTTTAACACTTGACATAGAACTCCTTAACTGTCTTATAAATGCTGCTTACTATAACATATCGACAACATCAAATCAAATCTTAATCTAACTAAAATTTGACAAAGAAATACCTAACCTTCTAATAGAAAACAACATTTTAACTTATTGGAACTTGATGAAAAATTAATAGGGAATTCTTTAACTCTCTTATAGATTCTGTTTCTTTATAATAATGGATAATTAGATTCTAGTCTAACTAGAACTTGATTTCCTTGCTCCTCAAACGGTCTTATAGATTCTGTATAGAGTTCCACTGCTGTTGGAAATATACAACGCTTATAAATGAAAATCCCATTGTAAAATGTTTCCATCCAATCTTATGCAGATCCTCTAGCACTGCGCGCAGTCTAAAATCTCCCAAAGTCTACAAAGACAAACATCAATCAATCTCTGCAAATTAAAAACTGTTCCTTGAACATGCTTTTCAAACTCACCACACATTCTCTAGCTAAGCTAGCATTCTCATAGATTCCTTCATTCATTTCCATATCAGCTTCACAAATCTCAGATCTCAGATCTCAGCTTTTGGCCTTGAAGAATCGCGCCGTTTTCGCTTGAACCGCGCCGAAGCCCTCTCTGGCCACGTGGATGTGGCGGGCAATCCAGGCTGGCAGCTTCTGCTGGATGCGCTCGCTCCTATAGCGCTCGTCCAACAGATAGACACAGGCGTAGTCTCGTATGTGGCGCACCGAGCGACCGATGCACTGGTTCACCGCCTTCATGCAGAGATTCTCATAGTATTCGTTCCCTGCGCCGCTGCCCAACGTCTCGTCCAGGTGTCGCATGCGCTCCTTGAGCTCGGGTGACGTGCGATTCGGATACGGCAGACCGACGACAATGACGCCGCGGCCCAGCTGATCGGCAAAGTTCAGACCCTCCGATAGCTTCCCGCCCACGACGCTCAGCAGCAGCGCGCCGCCCGCTGTCTGCTCAATGGCTTCGGCATATTGCTGCAGCAGTTGCTCCACTCCAGCTCCGCCTGCCCTCTCCCGAAAGATGCGCTTGCGCTGAGCAATCCGCTGCAGTGCGCCGCTCTGCTCCAGATGCCCGTAGACCGTGTCCAGGTACCCGTACGAGGGCAAGAAGCAAACGACGCCTGCGGGCAGCACGCCACAAAGGTTCTGTAGCACCATGCTCAGCTCCTTCAGCTGCGGAGAAAGGGAAAGGTCTAGTTAGAGAGTTACTTCAATTACAGAGTATATCAAGGTGCTAAAAGACTTGATCTAATCTATGGAATCCATAAACCGATAAGAATTTCATCCTACTATACTTAATTTGAACATATCTTTCCATTACCTAGTGCGATTACGGTTATCAAATTTTATGTTACTCTAGATCGTGTAATCTCTAAGATAAAGGGTGTATATATATTATATATAGTATACAATATAAGATATATGTATCAGATACATGATATAAATATCAACTTTTATACAATTTTAGTGATTCATTAAAGCTCATGTTTCAAGTTTCGTGTAGTTCCTGAGAGAGATTATATAAATACGAAGGAGCAGGTAGTATGAAGCAATAGTATTATAAGGATAAACTATTCCAAGACAAATCTAATCAAGAAAAACTCTAGATTTCAGTCTTCTTACAGGTCATTACATTAGTTTCATTCGATATAGATAATAATCTACGGCAGAATCGTAAAGGAAATCATATTACTAGGTAAAATCGGTTCAGTTTTACCATACATATATATATCTCTATCTATATATATCATATTCCCATCTATATCCATTTCCATACCCACATCTATATCTATGTATACCATACCATGCCTGGATTGGTGCGCTGAGCATAGCTGAAGCAGAGCTTGGCGCCCGTTGGTCCAGTGGGCAGGATGAATGGCAGCACTGCATCCGCTGGCACAACATGGTCATAGAAACGCTCGACCACACGCTCCGGACAGTGGGCGAACAGCTGCTCCGTCAGCTCCTGGGTGGGTCGCATGGTGCCGCCCGCTATGATGAGCTGCAGAGCAAAAGGCAAATGAATGGGATTGGATCGAGATAGGGGCAGTGGCCACAGCTACTCACGGCGCGCGCCTCTTTGACAATGTCTGCGAAGTGCTCGGCAGGATTGAGCAGCAAATACTTGAGGGTGGAGGTCTCTGGATTCAGCAGCACCCGGCCATCGGCGGCATTGCTGGTGAGCGTCTCGAGGAACGCGAGCAGCGGTCGAAAGGGCGAGGGCTGGGGAGTGGCAGCGCTAGCCGAGGTCATGGGTTGCTCCAGCGCCTTCTCATCTGGCTTCGCATCCGCCTGCTGCTTGCGCTTGCCCACCGTCTGGCTGCTGTGCTGGGCGGCCAGGCGCTGGAGCAGCTGCTGCGTGGGCGGCGGACGATTCTCGCTGGGCTGAGGCTCGCGCTGCAGCTGCCGCCCGAAGCTCTGCATCTTCTGGGCGAGGCGTGTGCGAGCACAGAACTCCAGCAGCGCGTGCAGATCAATGTTGAAGAAGTCGCCCTCGGCGCTCAGCTCGTAGGTGCGCAGCATCCGGGGCTCCGCACTGGCCTCGAGCAGCTGCAGCAGCCGACGCACCACATACAGCAGCTGGTTGATGCGCAGCAGATTGGCGCTGTTGAGGCGCCGGGCGTGGCGCTGCTTGTAGCCGGCCAGCTGCTGCTTGGCCAGCTGCAGCTGGGCCTGGCTCAGCTCGCTGCTGTGCAGCTGGGCGATGGTGTCCAGCAGGTTGTGGGCCTCGTCCACAATGATGATGGCGCCGCGCAGATCGAGGCCCAGCTGCTGGCGCGCGCTGCGCTGCAGCAGCATCGGATACGGCAGCAGCAGAAGCTGAGCCTGGGCTTGGGCGGCACGCGTGGCATAGTAGGGACACCCGCCGGAGGAGGAGCCTTCCGTCACCAGCTCCTCGATGTCGAGCGGCTCGCAGAGCGCCGCATCGCTGAGCCTTTGTAGCGGAGCGGCGCTCTTGTAGACGCAACGACTGAGCGCCTGGCGCGGCTTGGAGCTGATCTTGGCCTGCGCCATGTCCAGGCAGCGTTCGTTCATCAGGCCTATGTTGGGCAGCCGGCGCACCTGCGCATTGATGCACAGCTGCTGTCGCGAGCCCAGCGCAATGCAGCGCACATTTTGTCCGTGCGGCGTTTTACGCAGCTCAGCCACGATCTGCGCCAGCTGCGAGTGTGTGCGGCTGCAGAAGAAGATTTGCACATCTCGGAAGCGTTCGGTTTGCAGCTCCGCTGGCTGCTCCTCTAGCGCACTCTCCACGCTCTCCAGCTCCTCATCCGAGTTGAGCTCCGCTTCCTCAGCTGGAGTTTCCTCAGCTGTCAACAGGTCTGTAGCTCTCCTTGCCGGCCTCTGCTGCTGCTGATGCTGCCTTTTGCGTTGCCTGATCTGCTCCAATTCTTGCTCTTTTTGCTGCAACAGCTCGTGCAGCCGTTGGAGCTGCTCTAGCTCTTGGCGCTGTGTTCGCGTCTTGCTTTGCGCTGTTATCCAATCCTCAGCCTGGGCACTGTCCATTTGTAGCCTCTTGAGTTGGGCCTCCACTTGCTCAATGCGCTGCAGGAGCTCAGAGCGCACCAGCTGCTCATGCTGACGCAGCCAGGTGAGTGCGCCACAGGTGAGCGTCAGAGATTTGCCAGTGCCTGTGGGACTTTCGAAAATTCCGATTTGCTTCTGCTCGAGCACCTGGAAGAGCTGCTGCATTAGCTGCTTCTGTATGTCGTATGGTGCGTAGGGAAAGCCAAACTCTTCCGCCGCTGGCGTTGACAGCGCTGTGCGCGGCGAATACATGATTACAGCTAGCAGCACAGATCTAATTTAATTTATGCGTTCGCATCGAATCTTGTGTGGCGCCAAATTTGTAGGCGTTGTTTGGGAGCGAGCAATTTTGCGTCTGCATTATGTTGGCTGCGCGCAGTTTTATGCTCACTTGAAGTTGGCTGCATGTAACTAGGGGTGCTGTTTCTGGCAGTCTGGCAGCTCATAGGTTTGGCGGTTTTACTTGAAATCATAAATGTATTACAAAAATATATTTATATCTACATTTATGGCATCAAATTTATATGCATTGTCTTGCGAATTGATATTTTGCATGTGTTTTCTATGAGTTGTATGTAGTTTTGTGCTAAGTTGCACCACTAGTGGTTAATGCATGAACTTGAATGCATGTTGCACACCTCTGAATCTGATAGTCTGGCAGCTCAATCATTAGCGCATTAAATTAAAACTGAAAAATTAATAATTGCGTAAATTAAAAGAAGTTTAAATCTTATATCCCGGTAATGATTTTAGAAACATTGCTTTGCCAAACGTGATTTTTCGCTCTCTCAGTGTTAGCCGCGCGCAGTTTTGAGTTGAATTACATATTGTTGCATTTCGTGAGCCCGTGCATCTGATAGTCTGGCAACTCAGTTCAATGTGCATTTAATTTGAATTTAAAAAATTTACAAATTGCGTAAATGACAAAAATAGATTGTGAATAAAGCTAAAATAGAAATACTATACTAAAAGCGAAATCAATCATATATGCACAAACATCAACCGCAACAAACATGACTAATCAACAAATGCTCCGTTATGTAAATACTTGATTTTTTAATGTTATTTTCGTATATATCGTGTTGTGAATTTGTGTTTTCGTGTTTTGTTTTCTGTTTTGTTCCCGGGCTTTGCTGCATTCGCTTAGTAATGGCCGAAAGAAGCAGCGAAACTTGATTGATTGCCAATTAGTCATGTGCAGTATTAAAGCGTTTCTAGATACTAAATCTTTTTCAAGCTGCGCATATTCCTCTATGCGTCAGCCGAGCCCGAGCCAGAGCCCGAGTCGACGGACGCGCCTCGCAAAAACAAAATGGCGGCTGTGCTTGGCTTTGACCTGCGGCCAAATCGATTTGAATATGAGTTTCGAATTGAAATTGTATTGTAGTTTTGCGTAGCTAATATATGCTATAAGTTGTGGGCGTTGCGGCCGCACAGTGGCGCAAGATCGATTTGCCGACAAACATTACTCATACGCAACGCTGGCCAACGCTGACCTTAGCCAACGGCTGCACCTCGCGATTGACTGCCCGATAGAATGCCATAATAATAAATAATAATAATAGTAATAATAATAATATTAATAATGCCAATGATTGACGGCCGAAGTGTGCGAAATGCGCAAACGGCAAACAGCTTGCAACCTGCGTCTCGGCTGCGATTCATCCCGCCTTCCACCTGCCGCCACCCGCGCCTCCCCAATCCACACGGCCGTCACATCCCATTTGCTGCGACAAATGTTGCAATGCCTCGGCTAATGCCGCGTCATGCACCTGAACTTGTTGCCATAACAAATACAAACACACAGGTGCGTGTGTGTGTGTGTGTTGCATTATATTGCAGCTTGCGTTAAATAAATGCATTTAGTACATTATGCATAATCAGAGTGCGTACCAGGGATGCAAACATAACCTAAATAACTTAATGCGAGGCTCTCGCAATGCGACACAGAACTGAGTTGGAGCAAAAGTGAACATTATTAAACTATATAGAAATCATAGGTGTGAAGTGGCTGGTATGCGCTTTCGACATGTGGCAAAGACATTCGCTAGATAGTAGCCTGCCACGCCCATACGCCCACATGTGTTGACCTTCAGCTGAGTCATGAGCCCACAGCGCGGCAGACGGCGAGTCGACAGCGTTTGGCGATCGCAATGGGCAGAGTTTGGCTGTTCCCTGGCGAATGCTAATCTCGAGCCTTTGCGCACCGCAAAGACAAAGCCCATTTATCAACCTGGCTGCACTTGTGTGTTGGGCAGAGAGAGAGAGAGAGAGAGAGAGGGAGATAGAGATAGATAGAGAGAGCTGTGGCATAATTGTTCACTTAACGCACAGCTAAAAATACACTAGTTGCAAATGTGTGTGTGTGTGTGTTTGTGTTTGTGTGTGTGTGTGTGTGTGTGTGTGTGTGTGTGTGTGTGTGGGTGTGTGTGTCGAGCTTGTCACTGTGATTGCTAATAGTACGTTCAATGATAATGCGTTTTGTTATTTATGTGCGGCAATTTTATACGATTAAAGACTATAATTTATCATTTACTCTGACTCGGTCGACCGTGTTGGACAGTGTAACCCATTCTTTGACACCTGCTTATCGCATCACACAAACACACACACACACACAGACATACACAACTAATCACACCCAGAGCTGCCTGCCCCTCACAGCGCCCACGCCCCCCCAACAGATCCTTTGTTTCTATTTCCTGCCCATTTGCTCACTCAATATCTTTCAGTTAGTCGCTGGCCTAATCTAGTCTATGTGACTTGCTTTACTACTTAAGATAGTTATAAGAGTATATATTCTAAATTTCAGCTCTATTGCATCTTATCTGTATTGCCAGAAGTTGATCTTGCCGATATGGCCTTCACCATATTGGGAAAATCCTAACACTTTATAAGACGATACAGATACAAATTGTGGTAGATATATATATAATATATGTATACAATTATATAAACTATCTACAGCAGTATATATTCTAAATTTCAGGTATGTAGCTTGCCTTAGATAATAGAATCAATGAATGTCATAGCCTGACATACATATATTATAGAATGATATACATTTATCTAAGTTAAGCTAAAACGGAATTCAATTTCCTTTCATCAAAATTAAGCAGTGTTGGAAAACGTGTGTAATTCAAAGAATAACATTTCAAGATCAAGGCTCACAAAATTTCATATAATTTCCAACTTTACACATAAACTCACAACTGTTTCAATTCACTCAATTCTGATTGTTATTAACACTGCTGGCAGTGTTGTAAAACAGACAATTTCACTTAAAATCAATCACAAGCAGAGCTCATTAGCTATAAGAGTTAGAGACTCACTCGCTTTTCGAACATTTCCCAATTCCCAAACGAAATTCTATTATAACAGTTTTATCAGTGTTGTAAAATGCGCAACAGCCAACGCGCGATGATCGAACGTATTAGCGAATGAATAATGTGTCTGTGTCACTCGCTGCAGTCGCACGATTTGCATATTGAAGGAGTTAACATGTTTCTATTTATTACTGTTATTGACATTCAATTGGCAATTAGGCATTAATCTTGGCTAAAGGGTGCCGGACGAGGCGGCGGAGAGGGAGAGTGGTGGATGGGGGCCAGAGGAGTGTAAGAGTGGGCGGCAGCAGACAGTCAGTATATTAATCATCTAAGCGCCAAAAGCGGCGCACAAGCCATCGAATGCGAGAGGTACAGGCGGTAGAGGCACTGAGAGAGAGAGAGAGAGGGAGAAGAGGTAGAGGTGGTAGAGCCACAGAGAGAGAGATAAGTGTTAAAAAGAACTGACATACAAAAGCTATTGCTGCAGCGAGAGAGGCTGATGGAGAGAGCAACATCTGACACACTAAGGCTGCTGAGAGAGAGATGCAGATCGGTGAGAGAGAGAGAGAGAGGGAGAGTGAGCTTAGAATCTGACACACTGAAGCCGTCGCTGCTTCGACTGCTTCGGCTGCCCCACTGTCACAATCTAAATGAAGCCGTCGTCGTCGTCGTCGTCGTCTTTTGCATAATAACATGATGTCATAGTCTTTTTATATGTGTGTCCGCCCATTCTTTGGGCCCGCTCCCCCACACCGCTGCCAGATGCTGTCGACGGACGGCGGACTGCGGACGGCGGTCCAATCGCCGGCGGGGCAGCAATCAGCGCTTGACGGTCGGCAGCCAGTTGGTCCCACGCCCACGCCGAGACACGCGCCAAGAACGAAAATAATTGAGTCGAAACAATTGAGCCAGCGGCGGCACTTGCTGTTGCTTCTGCTATGAGTAAGCCGTGGACAGTGTTGGACAGCGCCAGCAACAACAGCAGCCACTCATGAGTGTGCAGCTACTTAAGTTCGTTTCTACAGAAGCTGACGAGCTGCCTGATTGCTTGAGAGATATGAAGAATATGAAGAACTGCCAGCAGAGCTTACTTACTGCACTGCTCAGTGTGTGACGGTGTTGTAAAGTCGCTGAAATAGATGAATAATAGTGTTGGCTAACGACTTGAGCCTGTTGCTTGTCATTGATTCTACTGGAAATAGTTAGGCATATATATATACATATAAACAGTGTTGGTTAACACAAGCAGATCTTTCAACAGTCACACTAATTGCAGTTTGAAATTCTTTGATGGAAGTTATGATGTGAGAGTGCTCACAAAGAGCTTAAATACAGAATAGCTTCTTAGCACTGGCTAATAGCTGTGCCAGTGTTGAACAGCGTCAGCAGCCAACCGCTACTGTTCTCAAAGAAAAAACTTCAATTACTGTTTAGCATAACAGTTTGTAACCACTGAAAGATTGATGGCTTGAAGCTGTGTTGGACAATTGCTTGTTTTCTTGGAGCGGTGCAGTGTTGGTTAACAAATTATAAGGCTTTTGGCCCTTGTTTACTTCAGTAGATCAACTCTTCTAATAAAAGGCAAACACCAGTGTTGGTTAACTTTAATATTTCGTTTGGTTTCTTTAGCCAACTCCTACTTTTTTTTAACTTCAGCTCATAATCTGAGAAGTCTGAAGTCTGGCACCACCCTAGCTCTAGGTTGTTTTCATATTATATCCAATAGATAACTGTACATCATCATCCAACATTCTATAGATATCTTCTCCAATCAATCTGAAATTCCCACCCATCATTTGAAAGCACATTTTTTAATGTTTTTGATTTCGAAGCAGAACATTTATTTTTACATTTTTGCTTTTGTTTTGTTTAATTTTTTGTTTGATTTTTTTTTTGTTTTTTTTAGTTTTCATATAATTTTTTGTTTTGTTTGATTTTGAAAGAAAAAATTATGCCATTTGTTGACTTTTGATGTTTAATTATATATATTCATTTCTATATATATAAAAAAAAACAAATATTATTAGTTAGTTTTTTATATTATATTTAGTATTAGCTGCTTAAAAATATCTAAAAAAAATTGTGTTTTTAAATAAAATTTAAAATTTTTGCGTTCGTTTTTGACATTTTTGTTGGTGTTTGTTTTTTTTTTTTAAATATATATATTTTTTAAGTAGCATAATAAATTACATATGACAAATATTAAAAACATTTTTTCACTTAGAAAGCATTAAAACAGTTAGCTGTGTGTGTGTGTGTGTGTGTGTGTGTGTGTGTGTGTGTGTGTGTGTGTGTGTGTGTGTTAGTGTCAGTGTGTGTGTGTGTGTGTGTGTGTGTAGCGGTCGTTGTTTTGGCTTTTGAGTTTGATTTGATTGCATTTATCGTGTGCCTCTCTTTTGTGCTTTAGATATCTCAAAATAATAATAATAATAATAATAATAATAAAAATAAAATAAAAACAAAAATATATTAAAATAACTTTGTAATTCACTTTAACAATTTCATTTCCTTTTCTCTTTTATAACAAGTTAAACAAAAAATAAAAACAAATATTTATAGACAAAAATGTAAATAGTTAATATTAAAAAAAAAGATATATGTATATTAAAAATATTTGATTTAATGTTTAATTTAATTACAAATTACAAATTGCTTGCTCTGAATCTAATTATATATATATATATATTTCGATATATATACATCGTATAACTGAATCATATGAAATATTAATTTGCATATATTTTTGCACTAGTCAAAAATATATAAATAATACTTTTTTTACCCTTCAAAATTTTTGTTTTTCTTTAGCACAGTTTATGGGAGTTTTTTTTTTTTAATTTAAATATTTTATTTGTTGTTGTTTTTGTCGGATAGAACAATCTATATACACGCACATACTATATAATATATATATATATTTTATTTCCTTTTTTTTTTAGATACTTTAATGGGTTTTACGTGTCTGAAACTGAAGTTTTTTGCGCTCGTTTTTTTAGTTTTGATTTTTGTTTTGTTTTGTGTTTTGTTATTGTTTTTAACATTTATAAATACATATTTGTTGTTGTTGCTTTTGTTTGTATATATGTTTTATATAACGATTTACAGGTACTTCGTAGCGCATTTTGTTTGTTCTGCCTAACAGCAAATTGTCGTTAGTTTGTTTTTGCTTTTATTATTGTTTATTAACAAATTGTAAAACTAAAACTAAAGCTAAAATGAGAGAGGGAGAGAGAGAGAGTGTGGGAGAGTGAGAGAGAGAGAGTGGGAGAGATAGGGAGATAATGAAAGTGTGGGTGGGAAACTGTTTGATGCGCCACTACTAGCCAAAAGAAGAAGAGTGAGAGAGAGAGGGTTAGAAGGGGAGAGAGAGAATGAGAAAGAAAGAGAGAGAGAGATAGAGGGAGAGGAAGTTATTGGACTCTGTTCTTAATTCAATGCTTGAAGAGTTGTGCGAACGAGATAGATAATCAAATATAAAGTGTGTGAGAGTGAGAAAGAGAGAGAGAGTAGACTTGTAATTAGAGAGAGAGAGAGAGAGAGAGAGAGAGAGAGAATGAGATAGTTAAAGTATGTTACTGTTGCTGTTCTTGAAGAGTTGTAAACAGCGTGACGAATGAGAGTTGGAGAGAGCGAGAAAGAGAGAGCGAGAGAGAGAGAGAGAGAGAGAGAGAGAGAGAGAGTGAAGATTACATACATAGTGAAGATTATATATAACATGTGAGTGAGTCAGAGCGAGAGAGAGTTAGTTTTTTATATCCTTTTTCTCAGATGATGTTCGTTGTGGCAATTGGTTTTGTTTTTTCGATTTCATGATTGATGATTATTTAAGTTTTAACTTTTCTTGAACGTACAAAAAACTTGCAGCTTGAGACACATAGAAATTTACACATTTATGTGTGAGAGGTATTTCCCTTAGATTGTTTTTATTTTTAATAAATATATATATATATATATATATTTTTTTTTTTCTTCAATTTTTTTTTTGCCAAATTGTGAACATTTTAATTAAACATTGTTTGCAATTTTTACACTTAACATTTAAGAGGGAACAAATAAAAATATAAATAAATGAGACACAAATTTGACCTGAGCTCTTGGATTTTTTAACTATGTTTTCTTTTACTTTTTTTTTTTGTTTTCATTTGGAAGCTGCACGTATAATATCATTTGAATATATATATATATATATATATATATATATATATATATATATATATATATATATATATATATATATATACAGATTGTTGCTGAACTCTTTTTGTTTTTCATATGCATATCAAATTTTATTTCGAATTTGTTTTCAATTTTTATACTCTGTTCCCAACGGGAAAAGGAGTATATTGGAATTTTTTTTTTTTTAGATTAGTTTCAAGCAAACAAATTCGTATTCGCTGTATATTACAGGGTATATGCACACAGATGTATGTATATATATTTAGTTTATATGGTAGACATTGTACAACTACAAAAGCCGTGCTCCACTAAATGCTATATATATATATATATATATATATATATATATATATATATAATTTGTTTCATAAATAGTTTGTAAATATTAAATCTTTAGTACAAATCGAGGCAATTCTTATTTTTCAATTAAAAAAAAACATATACATATATATATATATATATATATATATATATATATAGTAATACATATATATTCATATAGAAATAAACGATTTGAAAAGCACTTGATGATCTCCTTCGGTTAATGTTTTAGGCCACTTTTTGGTGTTCACAGCTGTTTATACTTCGACTCTAGAATGCATAAACCTTAATCTTTTTTCGTTTCAGATTATTATTATGTTTTTATTTTTTATTTCTTACACACACATTTATATAAAGTTGTATATAGTTAGACATATGTATATATATATGAGTTCTGTCAGCATTTTATCAAGCAACACACAATACACAAATATTTTTAAATTTCTTTTTGAATTTTGTTTTTCTGTTTTTATTTTTGTAAATATTTTTTTTTTAAGTTTAATAAGGCGCTGTAATTTTGTATTTTTACAAAAAAAATATATATATATTGTTTGCAGTTTATATGTATTTTTGCTTTTTTTTTAAGAGCACATTTTAGTTTCGTAAAAAACAATTAACAAACTTAAAAACTAATTGTTATTTATTTTTGTATATATATAAATTTAGTTTTTAGTTTTACAGCAAATTCTGTTTTGTTTTTATTTATTTTTTTTTTTAAGGCAACATCTTGCAAGCTTTTTTAAACAACTCACATTTAAAAAGAGAAGAAAAAGTTACACAATTTTTATATTTCATTTTTAATTTTTTAGTTTTTTTTTTTCATTTTTCATTTTTGTTTGTTTTTGTTTTTGTTTTTAATATATCACTGATTAAGCCTAGTTTTAGACAAAAAAAAAAAAATTAAATATCAAACGTCATCATATCGCAATGGTTTTTCATGCTTAACCTAACTGATTTTTTGTTTAATTTTAAATTTAAATTTATAATTTGCGGTGTGGGTGACGGGGGGGGGGGAGGGGTATTAATAGTGTGTATTATAGAAATTAAAATTAATAATTACTGATGCGGCTGTGACTGCCAACAAATTGCCTGTTGCACGGAATGTTATCGATAACACATCTACATACACATACTATACACAAACATATCGATATCGAATTTAAGGTTATGTACAATTGCTTACGAGTCTAAACCAAAAAAAAAAAAAAAAAAAAACAAACAAATAGAATTAAATAAAAAAATTCAATTTTCTCATCATTATATTATAGTTATATAAGTAATAATACACACTCACACTCACTCACACACACACACACTTGTCAGCTATGTGTGTGTGTGCTGCTCCTAGCACCAATAGTCGACATGCGTCCAAGCCTGTTCCTGCTGCTGCAGCTCATCCTCCGCTGCCTGCTGCTGCTGCTGCTGGAGCAACTGTTGCTGCTGCTGCTGCCGCTGATGCTGCTGCTGCTGCTGCTGCTGCTGCTGCTGCTCATCCTGATCGTACGCCAGCAACAGCTCATGATCGGCAGCCCTTTGGGCCCGATCTCACGCCAGGCAGCCGCCGTTAGTCATGAAATTGGCGGAGCCCGTATCCAGATCAACAAAGTCCACCTCGTCGTCCGGCAGATGCGAGAGTAGATCGCTGGGAAAGCAGTTGTTCTTCATCACCAGCAGCTGCTCGTCCTCGTAGCAGGGCGTCATGATGCCGCCCACGGCGTGCGGCAGCCCATTGTGAAAGTCCATCAGGTGATGGTTGTTGTTGTTGTGGGCTGCCAGGCTGGCCACGCTCGTCATGTTGTTCAGGCTTGTGGGATGGACGCTGACCGCGTGCTTGATGTCCGGATAGCCGTCCGGCTCGAACAGGAAGCGCTGGGCGCTCAGGGCTGTAATATACGGACCTTGCGAGTCCACCAACTCGTTCTTCACAAACTCTATGGCGCTGGTGGGCGTGGTCGCGGGCGGCAGCGCTGTGACGGCGGTGGCTGCTGTGGCACTGTTGTTGTTGTTGTTGTTGGTGGTGTTGCTGCTGTTGTTGTTGTTGTTGTTGCTGCTGATGTTGCTGCTGATGTTGCTGCTCAGGCTGCTATTGCTGCTAGTGCTGTTGGTGGGCGTGGTGATGGCTACGGCCACGGCGGACAGGCCCAGGCCCAGACTGAGGCCCTCGCAATTGGGCACGTAGTCGGAGACCTGCTGGCTGACCACCAGGCTGTCGGCATTGCTGCTGCTATTGCTGGCGGGATTGAGAGAGACTTGCTGCTGCTGCTGCTGCTGTGGATGCTGCTGCTGGGGCAGGCAGAGCGCCTCCTGCGTGGGCGAGCTCAAGTAGCCAGCATGCTCGAACTCCTGCGGCGAGGGCGAGGGCTTGCAGTAGCCATTCGGCAACTGTTGCTGCTGCTGCTGTTGCTGCTGTTGCTGCTGCTGCAACTGTTGCGCCTGTGCAGCAGCTACTGCGGCCATGGCCGCTGACGATTTGCTGCCGAACTTGAACGTCGACATGGATGGTATGCTCTGCATGCGCTGCTGCTGCTGTTGTTGTTGCTGCTGCTGCTGTTGCTGCTGCTGCTGGGTGGGCGTGTTGGCCGCGCTGCTGCTGCTGTTGTTCGCATCGCCATTGAGCTGGCCATCCAGCTTCAGCTCGGCGAGATACTTGTAGGCCGGGGACTGCAGCAGCTTGGCGGGCAGGTGACAGCCGCCGCGCTTAACGCAGACCAGCGTGTGATCGTTGAGCATGTCGAGCAGGCGCTGACGGTCCGACTCGAGGATGCGCACCTGATTCTTTAGGTCAACGTTCTGGCTGTCCAGCACCTCGGACTCTTTGATCAGATTCTGGGTGCGTTCGCGCTTCTTCATGCGGCACTTGGTGGCGGCGATTTTGTTGCGCTCGCGTCGTCGTCGGCGGCGATCCTCGTCCTCGGGCGTCAGGCCCTTCGGCACGGACTTGGTTTCGCTGTCCTCATCGCTGGACTCCTCGCAGTCCTCGTCGCGGCGCGAACACTTCGAGTTGGGCTGCTCGGAGCCGGAGCTGGAGTCACATGTGGACAGTTTGCGTTTGCTTTGAATGGACAGCTTCAGGCCCGCCTTGATCAGCTGCGAACAGGTCTACAGAGAGGGTGAGAGAGAGAGAGGGAGAGATAGAGAGACGATTAGTCAAGGTCCTTCAAAAGTTGTTTGTCACCAATAGCCAAGTTGGCCGCTGCCTCCCATGTGGCAGCAAGCGAGTCGCGAGCCGCGAGCTGCGAGTAGTTGTTTGCGCTGCTCAACTCCAATTCGGGACATGACGTGCTGACATTTCGAGTGACCCATTTGGCCAGCGAACTAACCAAGTTCAACAAGATCTCACTCGAGAGATCGGCAAACCCCCAGTTATACCCCCTCAACTCAACTCTTCTACTCTCATGACAAATCAACATTCCTGGGCTGGGCCAGGGCTTTTTGGGGCTTTGCCAGATTATCTTTGCGGCATTTGTTTTGTTTACTTTTGTGATTTACTTGCGGCTGCGCGCGCATAAATTTATAAAATATTAAAGTGAAAGATAGAAATCGCATTTTGTTAACATTGCCACGCCCAGTGCCGGGGCAGGACAATGCCTACAGCAGCAACTGCAACAAGGCCACAACAGGTTGCGAGCATCAAGTTGTTGCCCTTCCTGCCCTGCTCTCCACACTCTGCCCATTCAGAGGTGGGTGGGCAACGTGTCAGCGCCTTTTATGGAGCTGCAGCAACAGTTGAAAGCAAACAACAGATGGTCATCACGTCGACACGTTGTCAACTTTCATTTACAACAAAAAAAGGGCTCTGCTTGCACTTGACTGAGAAGTTGAAGGGGAAGATTGAAGGAGATTGCAGTGATATTGAAAGCGAAGATGCAAATTGAAAGTCGCAGTCAAATGACGAAAAAGGAATATCACAATAGAATAGTTGATCAACTTTCAACTGATTGAATAACATATTGAAAAGGGAGAATTTACATTGAAAGAGAAAATTTTGTAGTTGGAGAAGAAAATTGAAATTGAATGAGACAATAAACAGAGTAAAAGAAAGCCTAAATTCCAACTTAGTTTCAGATATTTGAGCAGATTCTGAAAGACATTCTACTGATCAATCATCACTGATTGAAACAGATTGAAGGTTAAGCAAAGCGCAAATTGAAGCAGAAATTCAAGTCAAAAGATCAAGTGAATTATGTTAGATTAATATGATTTC
The DNA here is from genome assembly GCA_035045145.1 of Drosophila meridionalis. Classification (NCBI taxonomy): domain Eukaryota; kingdom Metazoa; phylum Arthropoda; class Insecta; order Diptera; family Drosophilidae; genus Drosophila; species Drosophila meridionalis. The sequence continues at coordinate 5,104,659 of JAWNPG010000009.1, read as the reverse complement.
TGTGCATTTCAGACTTGAATTGAAGACGCTGATTGAAGACGCTGATTGATGGCGCTGATTGAAGGCGAACATTCGCATTGCCGTTGCACAGTTTTGTCTGGCTCCGGCTCTCCTTCGCACTCGGCTTGCTAGCTGTCAGGGCCCCGGCCTTTCAGGCAGCCCACTTCAATCTGCAGCTCAATGACAGCTCATTCAAGTGTCAGACAAGCCCCGACTATCTCTGGCTGCCCATCATTATCATCGCCGCGATTATCATCAGCTTGAGTTTTGCGCTTTTTATTTGTTGTCTGCTTGAAAAATTGTTCAGATGCCACTGTCGAGGCGACAGGCCCAACCTCGCCCCAACTCCTCCCCCTCCCTCGGCCCCTGCTGCCCTAGGCACAGCCCAGCCCCTTTTCGGCCAGCATTGTTTCATTTAAATTTTAGGCACGCTGCCTTTTTATTTATTGACCCAAAAACCAGATAAATAAATTTTATTCCAACCCAAAAAAAGCAGCAAAAAAATAAAAAATAAAAAACAGACTGGAAAATATCATAATAATCGCATGCGCCAATGGCTGCGACGCCGACTGCGACTGCGACTGCGACTGTTACTGCTACTGTGAATGCGACTCCGACTGCCAGCAGTGGACCGCCCGGCGACCATATGGTCAAAAACAAAAAAAAGATTTCATTGCCTTCAACTCGACTTGGCAGACTTCTCGAAAATTGGTGCGTTTTCGTCTTGTTGTTGTGCAACTCTCTATCCGAGCGGGTGTGTGTGTGTGTGTGTGTGTGTGTGTGTGTGCGTCTGCTAGTTGTCAGGGCATTCCAAATGGTCGGCGTGTGGGGCCAGCGTGTGTAATTGGAGCAACGAAGCAGCGCAAACAAACTGAAATGGGTGGGAGGGAGCAATGGGAAATGCAATTCCAAAGATTCCACAAATATACATATATATATGTAGATACATATATATGCACGTATATTTATCTATCTAACCATCTATAGACATGTAGATCGACGTCTAGATATGAGCTATGAGCTTGAGCAGCAGCAGTTGAATGGAAATTCTTGTGGGGGCCAAGCACTGAGCAGCAAAACTTGAATGAAGCAAACAGAAGTTTGAAGATAAACCTGATCTTAATGGATACAATGCTGTTCAGCTGTCTAGAAACACTTGAAAATGTGATAGGAAACGGTTTTAGAAGAGATGCAGAAATGGATAAAGAAGTTGGGGTAGATCAAGAAGAGAAAGAGAAGAAAAAAGTAATGGACTAAAAGGGAACATCAGAGTGGAATATAATGGTATGGTAAGGAATGGAAAAAGATAGGAAAGAAAGGGGAAAGGTAAAGAAGTGAAAAGAAAATAGAAAGAATGAGGAAAAGGACGATCAAGCAAGAGATGGACAAGAAAAGGGAAAGAACGAAGAAATGGAGAGAAGAAGGAAAGCATAGGCAAGCAAACTACAGAGAAAAGAAAGAAGGGAAAAGAAATGAAGAAATGTGAAATAGACAACGATGTAAAGAAATAGGGAAAAGAAAGAATAGAAGAAAAACCATGTTGAGTTCCGCATGTTTGTAAAACCCAAAGTCTACCAAGCACCCGAGAAAGTTCAGAGTTCTAACTTCATGATTCGCCTTACAAACCTCAACATATAACACATGAGCCCCACTTATGGCTTACATATTATTTGTGTGTTTTCAGCTTGTTTCATTTGCGGTTCAAGGCGAGGCGCATAAATTAAAATTCAGGGTTCGAACTGTAACGCTTATTGGGCTAATGGCTGTGGCGATGGCATTAAGATACTATTTGCAAGTGCTAATCGTGTTTCGAGCTTAACGTGTGCTACGAGCGTAATCAGCACAGAGACAGGGAGGCAGAGAGAGAGAGAGAGAGAGAGAGACAGATATATACACACTCATATTATATATCATATACATATATCTTCACCTTTTATAGGCATTTGCCCAAGCCTTTCTTTGCACTACGCTTTGCTGCACTTCGCGCTGCGCTGACAACGTGCAAAATGTATCTTTTGGCAAATGTATCTGTATCTGCAAATGTTTCTGTATCTGTATCTGCATCTGTATGCGTGCTGCGTGATGTTTGTCAAGCAGCGCCCAAAAATGTGAAAGAGTTAAAGAAAAACGAAAAAAAAGAAGCAAAACTCAAATTTCGCACGAATCGCCTCGCAAATTTGCATCTTTTATTTGGCTTCGCATTTTGTTTGTTTGCCACATACTTTTTCCTCTTCTGCTTTTATAATCTTTTTATTTGTTTGTTTTTCATAAAAAGGGAATAATACTTAAAAAAAAAATAGCGCAAAAAAAATAACATTTAAGTGCTGGCGGAGGTAGAGTCGAGCTGACTTGGACTGAATATTCTGTTTGATCTATTCATATGAAGACATCATATGGAAATTTTGATACAACTGCTTCTGCACTTGTGTCGAGGATCGAACTGATCAGATCAGATGGCATGGATCAGAAATATAGCAAGATTCTTACATATAAAGAAAACACACTTTTGTGATCTTTAAATATAAAATACTGCAGTAATCGTAATTGGTACCGGAACTGGAACTGGAACTGAAACTAGGACTTTTACTTCTGCTGAATACTAACTGAGAGCAGAAGCGTAAAGCTAGCCACTACTTTAAATTGGAACCGGAACTGGAACCGGAACTGGAACCGGAACCTGAACCTGAACCGGAACTGGAACCTATACTAAATGTGAGCTGCAACGTAAAGCCAGATAATTCTCTAAATCGCAGTAATTGCATGTGGAACCGGAACTGAAACTGGAACTTAAAACTGTTCCGGAACTGAAAATGAAAATGAAAGAACTAAATCCTGATTCTCTGTAAGTCTCTCAAATCAATCAGAAAATATGAACCTATAAATTAAACTAAACTATAATATATAACTAAACAATAAATGAGCGAGAACTAGTTCCATAACAGAGTTGAAAATGAGACAATAATTAAACCTAAAAGTCAAAGACAAACATCAGCAAGTTCCAGAGGGCTCTGCGCCCTCTACAATATCTCTGGCTAGAGCATCCTCGGTGCGGGTTGACTCAATTAGCAAATGTCTCGCTATATGCTTTATATACATAGCTTATGTACAACTTTTCGACATTTCAATATTTGCCATTTTTATAACTTTTTCTCCCTCACATATGTATATATTATTTTATTTTATTTTATTTTTATCTTTTTTTTTGCATTTTGCGTTTATGAGAAATGTGCAAAAAAAAGCAGTTTTAACATTTGTGCAAATATTTGCGAAAACGAAGAAGAAGAAGCAGCAGCAGTGCAATAAAAATTGTTGCGATTGGCAACAGCAAAAACTTTTCCAGCTTAAGTGCGAGTGTGTGTGTGTGTGTGTGTGGGGTGTGCATTTTGTAATTTATGTGAAATTTGTTAGAAAACAAATTGAAAAGTGTTTAAAATTTTATTTGTAATATTTTGCACTTGGGCTGGCCGCAGTTCAAAGCCTATAAATTCGTTTGAAGCAATAATCATAAATCACAAAGAGAGAGAGAGAGAGAGAGAGGGAGAGTAGCACTCACACACACACACTCACACCTTGGCAATTAGAGATATGTTAATGTATTTGCATATCTGCTGGATGCGCCCGGTAGCTATCCGTGTGACTGTGTGTGTGTGTGCTCGAATGCCACTTAATTGCCGCGTGGCAAATGTTATTCATATGCAATAATCGCACTTGCCACCTCCCACCGCCCGCCGCCGCCTCCCTAGCAGTCACGCCCCCTCACCTGCCCGTGAGCAATGTGGCTCATTAAGGCCAATGTCAGTCAAGTGATTCTGTGCATCCACACACAGTCGCAGCCAATGCAATAGATACAGATACATTGCCAGAGATACAGATGTATCTGATACAGCCACAGCTACACAGCCACAGCTATACAGCTATAGATACTTTATTCAATTTCTGGCATACAAAAGTGAAATCAATTCTGGCTGCGTTTTGCAATTGGAAGCGTCAACGGCGCCCACGAGCTGCCGGCGTAAGCGAGCCTGACCCAAGCGTCAACTCGTCCAAATGACTAAGCAACGCGAGGCGAGACGCGTCGCAGCGCCCCGATTGACTGGCCCGCCTTCAAGCCGGATTGAGTGGGGTGGGGGCGGGGGCGGGGGCGTTTGCTAGCTTGTGGGCGGATGCCGGCCAATGTCCGGAGCCGGTGCAGCAACTGACGTTCGACCTGATGCGTGGGCATTTGGCAGATTTTTTTCATTTTTTCATTTTTTTGTCGTGCGGCGCGTGGGCGCCAAATAAATGCAATTCGGACGCCGCATGAATGGGCCGCACGCAAATGTTGTACAATCTGGTTGATTGTCGCCAGATTGAAAGCGAAATTGAATTGAGTTGAATTGCATTGCATCAATAGCTGGCAAATTGCAAGTGAAACGCAAAGTTGGAAATGGGCCAAAGTTTGTTGATTGAAATTGAAAGTGAATTGGCAAATTGAAATTGAAAGAGACTGACAAAAATTGAAGGCACATTGCATGAATATTAATATGAATATTGCAAATCGATTAAAATGGAAAATTAATGGTTGAAGTTTTTAGCTAAAGGCCGCAATCAATCATTTAGTCGTAGGTAACTTTCAACGAAATTGATTGAAAGCCGATTTGAAGGTTAAGTTTGATTGAAAATTGAAAATCTTGATACATAAAGTGAAGCTATTAGAGCAAAGAAAATCAAAGTTCAAATAGTAGAGTTTTATGAGAACTGGATTGATAATTGTTCATTAATATTGAAAGTAAAAGTTTAAGATTCAAAGTCTAATTGTAGCTAGATTGAAGTGGAAGCTACTCTCATTAAGCGATAGAAAGAGCCTAGTAAAGAGACGAATTAGAGCTCTAAGCTCTAAACTTGAAAATAATACCATATTGAACCAAAATATGATTGAATGCAAATTGAAACAGCGCGAAAAAATGATTGAAGATTAATAAGTTCAAATTGAAATCAAATGAAACCTCAATTTAACAGCACTTTAAATCCAATTTCCCAATTGAAACCAAATTTGATTGAATGTAAATTGAAACAGCGCCAAGAAATGATTGAAACATTCAAAATTGAAATTGAATTCGAATTAAACCGCAATTTAACAGCAAATTTAATCCCGCCAGACAATTTCCCACACTTAGACTAGTTGTAGCTGGTACACTGTCCGCCCACTTACCTGTTGCACACTGGGCGTGGTCGCTGCGCCCGCTGGCGAGTCGAGCGGCGATGCGGAGCAACTGGAATGACTGCTATCCTGCGAGTGCGACTGCAAGAGGAATTGGGAATTAGCAATTGGCTGGAGTTGGAGCTCTGTGCCAACGAGTGAGACGCACCTGTCCGTTGGTGTTGCCGCTCAGGTTGCGCACGGAGACGAAGGGGCCGGACACCTGGCTGCAGTTGTTCGCCACGTTGAAGTTGAAGTTGTCCAAGGGATTTGTCATCGCGATCACCGAGTTCAGAATCTCTGGCGTTTTGGGCGTGTGGGCGCCCGGGCCGCTGCCCTCGATGCTCAGCAGCGCCGCAGCCGGTATATTGGAGTTGAACATCGTCTTGTTAGAGTCCGATTGGAGCACTCAATGCCAATTGGATGTGAATCAACACTCACACAATAATATTAATAATAATAAGATTTATTATTTAAAAAAAAAGGCAAAAAAAACGAATTGAGAAAATATAAAAAAAATCACACGTAACTCGTTTTTTTTTTTTTTGTTTAATTTGCTGCTGACTTTTTTTTCAATGTTTGTAGAACTTTAGATATTTATTTAAGCTTTTGTTTGTTGTTGTTTTTATTTGATTTTTTTTTTATATATATTTTATTTGTAAATCACAGTTGAAGGCCTACGCGTTGCATTTGTTGGACTGCTTTTTGTTGTTGTTTATTAAATATTTATTGTTTTACCTTTATATAAATTTAATTATATAAATATCTTTTTTTACCGTTGTATATGCGTTTGTATAAATATAGATATTTATGTGTTTTTTTCTTTATATATATATATATATATATATATATATATTTATTTTTTGTATAAGTATATAAATGTTGTTCTTTTTTTTGGACACTCGCGTCTGCTTGTTGTTGTTGTTTGTTGGTTTGTTTGTTTCTTTGTTGTTGTTGTTGCTGTTGTTGTCTCTCTCGGTTATCACAAATTGTTGTTAATAAAATGTTTTTGCTTTTTAGCTGACTTGTTTGATTGTTGCTGTGCAAATATTGTTGTTGTTGTTGTTGTTGCTGCTGCTTCTGCTTCTGTTTCTGTTGTTGTTGTTGTTCTTGTTGTTGTCGCTGCCGCTGCTGCCGTTGCCGCTGCGTCGCGACGCGGTTCCATCGGCGCTTCCAGCGTGTGTTGCTCACAGCGTTGTATTCAACTGAATGTTTTGGCCACCGGCATCGGTCGACATCCACATCCACATCCACAATATCAGCGACATCCGAGACAGCAACCGACGACCAACACGAATCGCGCACGCTCGCTCTGTATATGCGAGCGGAAGACAGTCGGAGAGAGAGACGGAGAGTGAGAGAGCGGGCGGGCGACCGAGCGAGTGAGCGGCGCAGCAATCGAGAAAGAGAAAGAGAGGGAGAGAGAGAGAGAGAACGGGAATTAGTGAGTGAGTGAGTGATAGGGCCAGAGCAACGTGTGAGAATTAAAAAAAAAAACAAGTCACAAAGCGCGCTCGTAAAGAAACAAGTGTGCTCTAGACTTTAGAGTCGATCGACTTAAAGATATCCTGTAATAAATATTAATTGATTCCTAATATGATCAAATCAAATGATTTCTAAGGCAACAATTATTCTAATATTAATATAATTTGCTCTATATATCAAAACTGATTGACTTATAGATACCCTAGAATCATTAAAAAGAGTCTCCAAATAAACTAGCAATTAAAGACAAGTTGTTTTCATACTTTATATCACAGCTTATACGAAAGAAGTGATGTTCAAACAGAAATGACTGACTTGTAGATACCCTACAATAATATTATAACAGCTCCAAATGGATTTCTCTCTTGTTTCACTTTTAAAATGTTGCTCACATTTGAGTACCTCTTTAGTAAAAATGTAGAACTAATCGACTATTGATACCCTGCAAACTGCACTTTAACACATCTGAAACAATAAAACATCAAAATCCAGTTCAAGCTAGCTTAAGCTTATGCTTTATGAATCAATACTTCAGCATATCCCATATCGTCTTCTTTACAGGGTACACAAAAACAATTAAATTATAAAATAAGCGTAAGTAAATTGATTTATGTAAGCGTCGAGCAGCTGACAGCGAACAGAACAACTGACCGACTGCCCAGCTGACCGATTGATCGACTGACCGACTGATCAACTGATCGACTGATCGACTGAACAACTGACTGCTCGACTGTTTGATTCAGCGCCTCAATGCTATTCGCATTGGCAATTTGCTGTGCGTAGCTTAGTTAGCCATGTTAATGTCTCAATTAAGCGCCTTAATCGTTTAATTGAGTGCAGAATGCAGTTGCCTGATAGCCAAAGGCCGAGGATCTCCAATTGATCGGTCAATCAGAGTTGAAGGTGAAATGCAAACAACAAGCGCACAATAGAAACAACAACAACAACAAGAAGAAGAGCAAATATTGCAAATATTTCAGCTATGCAATAGGTCAATTGAGACTATGCCGAATCAGACACTGGAATGTAGAGCCCGAAATCATTTCTGATAAATCATCTTCAGCTCTGTATTGGGCATTTCATATGAGCGTTGCCACCTGGTAAAAATTATTAAACATATTTGAATCTACTCATAGTGGGCATTTCTAGAATAGTTTGTCTAGTAAGTTTTTCAGGCGTTTCAATTAGAAACTTCAACTTAACTAGACATTTGTGGCGTTGCCACCTGACATCAGAAAATCTAAATATATTTTAACTATTGATTAGCTACAATATATAAACCATAGTTTCAATTATCAATAGTTACATAAGGCTCAGTTACAAATTGTATGCATGCGTGGCGTTGCCACTTGGCATAAACTAAACTTTTGCTTTTAAATAAACATACTCTTATACATATATTTTGATATATAACTATATATTTATATATGTAAGTATATTCAAAATCTCTGTTTTTACCAGCGCGGCATTGCCACCTGCTATGAAGACAATAACGAATTTTCTTATAGTGCATGTTAAGTTTTGTTTATGAATATCAAACATAAATTGGTGTAGATTTAAGCGCAGCCAACTTAACAAGGCACTTAACGAGTTCACTTTTAATGCCGACAGCGTTGCCACCTAGGCGAGCAAGCGCTGCAGCGTTTTATTATTTAATTTTCGGCTCACTCAGCGCTGAGTGAGTGAGTTTTAGCTTTTTTTTCGCTTTTCGTTTTATTACGAAAAGTTTTTATTTTTTATGGCAATTTGTTGCCCTTTTTTGTTGTGTGTGTGTGTGTGTGTGAGTGTGTATGTGTACATGTGTGTGCTTTGTTTTAATGGTCCGCGCGCTTTGAGGTTTTTCAAGGAATTGAGTTATGTGCTCGAAATTGTGTGGAATGCCCCCAGCCGGAGATTAGGTTAAGCAGCAAAACTGGACTAATGATGTTTTTGTATGGGCAACATGCGAGTGGTCTCTCTCTCGGTGTGTGTGTGTGTGTGTATGTTTGTCTATGTGTGTGCCTCCCCCTTAATTTCATACGAAATGCAAATTGCTGCGCGCTGTCAAACTTAAAAGCGAACCACCCCCCAACTGCCAGCAACGAGAGAGAGAGAGCACCTCCCTCCTCCATCCCCCTCCCCAACGTCCTCCTTTCGGCACACCCCCCCTCCCCCCTTCCATTTGCCATAGCCGTGCCTGTTATGGCTTTTGCCATTTCTATTATTGCCTTTTGGGCCATTTATCATTTTGGCAAGAATGTTTGCTGCGGATGCCCCCAGCTCACTAAAGCCCCTCCTCCTCTCTTGTCCCGCCTAGCATCCCCTTTCATGCAACAACTTTTAGTGCCACTTTTATGTGCCTCACACACACACACACACACTTGTGTGAATTGAAAGTCAGTCAAAAATAAAATTTTAAAATACAAAAACAAAACACAAAAAAAAGTCAGAATAAAGAATTATGATTTATGACTTTCGCATGTTTTGCTGTTTGTATTCGACTCGAGTCCGTATGTGTGTGTGTGTGTGTGATTTAGCTTTTGTTCTGGCTGGCTTTTTGTTTGAAAAGCTTTGAAAGCCTTTGCCTTTGATGTGCATTTGCAAGCTGTTAAAACGAAAATCACTTTTGACATTCGCCGTTTCGGTTTCGATTTCAAATTCGATTTCGATTTCGATTCTTGTAATTTTGACCAAATGCGGCGCATGCAATGCAGGTGTGCCCCCTCTGACTGATACTCTTTTTGGCCAACTGCCCAGCTGTGCGCTGCTCGTGAAGCTTTGCTTTTTTTTTTTTTGAGGTCACGGCAGCTGACTGCACATTGCGCATACGCCGCGTTTGCCGTCAGCCAGTGACATGCGCAAACAGTTGACAATCGCGAGTCTCGACTCAACTTGCCTCGATTGCCAATCGATAAACGCAGCGAAGAAGCCACTGGCAACTGGCAACTGGCGACTGGCAGCTGGCAAGCGGCCCAGCACCCAGCACCCAGCAGGGCAGCTCGAAGTTGCCTCTAAGTTTATTTCATTTTCATTTATATTCATAGATATACATATAGATATACATAGATGTACATACGTATATATCTTTTTTTGTCTGTTAGCTATTAACATTCCGCAGCGGGTTTTTTTCATTAGTTTTTTTTGTCGCCTTGTCGAACTTGTTGATTCGCTGGCATTTCTCGATTGCTCTCAAGTGTGCGAAATTGTTAGCGCGCTCGATTGGAAATGCTAAGATCGCAGCAAGTGCACTCTGCATGCATTTGCATTTTGCATTGAGCTAATCAAGTAATCGATTATAGCATGGTATCGGCAGGCCTTTGAACGATTGTAATGTATACAATAGATCGTTTTAAGAGTGAGATAACTGATATGTACTATTTAATAAGATTATTTATCGATATAACAAGTCTGAGCATACATGAATTGAATGATCATTAGTCATAAATTGGTTTAATTATCAATTGATACATTACGTTACATTGCAATCTATTTTGTAAACAATTAATCGATAACAAATCGATAAGTATTAATATACTTATATATAAGTATTAATATACATCGATAGTTTATATGTACTGATTTATCGATATTCAGATATCATAAAATATATTGATACCAATTTCAACAGTTGCTTCATTTAGTTGTTTCTGTAATTGATAATAGATCAGATTTGCTCAAACATACACCAAATTGATCGATTAATATACATAATCATAGCTAGTCCGTTAAATGAACTCAACACAAGTTCCCCAAAACTTATCGATATTTCCAAACTCCTAAAACAAATCCTCACGCGCATGCAAATTAAACATTAATCGCACTTCATACATATATAAATACCTGTCTGCGATTTATCTGCTAGATCAATTAATTAATCAATCAACGATATATTCTCACTTTAATTTGAGCTCGTTTGGCACAACATCAATCCATACCAATATATATTTGAGACAATCGATTAAATGTATTTATATATATACACACACTTAAAACCGGTATGCTCCTAAAAATATAATTATAACAATAAACAATAAAAAAAAAAACAACAAATTGAAATGAGTCACGTGGAATCACAAAAAACAGTAATAATAAAAATAAATAAAAAACCGCACAAAATTTCGTTCGATAATTGCCAAACGAAATTTATCGTGTCTTCCTTGGAATGAATGGAAACAACCGCAATGTGAAATGTGCATAAAATAAATTACGGGCAAATTGTATGTATTGTATAACACTCACACTCACACTCATCCTCATATTCGTAATCGTATTAGTATTCTTATTCGTATTCGTATTCATATTCATATTCAAATTCGATAACAAGTACGAGGCTTAACAATGATTTGTTGTATCCAGCTAAATGGGGCAAGCATATATATATGCATACATATATATATATATAACATACATATATCGTTATTCATTGGATCGCATCGTATATCGAAGCAAATCGTGGCGTCTGTGGATCGTGTGCAATCCGAAAATAACATATAATGCACATGCATATGATATTTAAAACAATTTTGTTAAGTATTTAACATTATTATCATGCTGTCTGTGCCTTGTGCATTATGTTTGCGCTACGTGCCTCAGCTTCACTCCACATTTCACACGATTCGAGCGAACGTACGTCTGAAACAAGCAAAAATCGAGAGAGAAAGAGAGAGAGAGAGAGAGAGAGAGAGAGAGAGAGAATGAAAAGACACCAACAAAAAAACAAAAACAAAACAATAACCAAACAAGCAAATGGCATTTCAAGTGCTCTACGTGGGCGTGGCAAACAAGTCAAGTAAATTTTAAGATATATATACCGATATACATATATATGTATATATAAATAGAAAAATATGTGTACTTCAATTGAAAAGCTGGAAGAAGCTCCATGAAGACCAGCAACAGTTTTGTTTAGTTCTCGATTACTGATAAGTTGTTAGCTTGATACTATTTTCTTATCGATAATGTATCGATAATTAATTAAATTAACTTTTTGTAGGCAATCATCAAGAGTTGAACATTTTATAGATAATATATCAACAATGCATGGCTAACTTCTCATAGTTAATCTATAAATGTGCTATCGATAATTAATTTATATTCTATGTCTAACTTCTCTTAGGCAATCTGCAATTTATAAATATGTTATCGATAATTTGTGTCTAATCTCTTTCATGCAATGAGCTAGAGGTTTATGTATTCAATGTAATCAAATAAGGGCAGAAAGAAATGGGAATCGAAGTTAGTGAGAGAGGTAGACAGATATATAGAGAGAGAGGGAGAGTCAAAGAGAGAGCTAATGAAAGAAGAATAACAGCAATCATTGGCTGCCTTGGGTTTGTTCTTCTAGTTTTTCCTTTTTTTGTTATTTTGCACTTTGGCCAAAACAAATTTCAGGTCAGCTCAAGAATATGCACATATGTATATACATATCTACATATATATATACATATATGTGTATGCGTGTGTGTCTATGTATCTGCTCACTCTCTGGCTGGGATCATAAAAAGAACTAGTTGTTGCCGTTGCTGCTGTTGTTGTTCTGGCTTAATTAAAAGCATTGCCAAAGCCAAACAATTGCCAGAGTCAGGGCCACGAGCCAAACGAGCAAACAGCAGAAGATGTGCAATGGCAAAAAAAAAGAAAGAAACGATAAAGGAAAATGGAAAGAAAGAAAAAGTATCTCATAGATACAAAATTGCCACACATTAATGGCCCAATCCAACTACTACGCCAGCCCCCCCCCCCACTCGCCCTCCCCCCACTCTCCCTCAGCTATTTTCTAATTAAGTGTCATTGATTCGGCGTCGTCTGGCTGAAATTGCTCGTTTGGGGGGGCTGCTGGCGTGTGGGCGTGGCAGTAAGAAGCTTTGAAAAATTTACACTTTAATTAAAGCATTTGCAGATAATATATCGGCGTTTGATTAGCTGCAGCTGCGCGGGGGGTGGCGCATGGGATGGGGACTGGGACTGGGATGGGGACGGGGACTTTATGTCAGCGTGATAAAAACTTGCCTATTAACATAAAACTTGATCGAATGAGCACTCGCACCACAAGCAACAAACTCAAGAGTCCAAACACAGCCCCACCGCCTCCTCGCCCCACCTCTCTCTCTCTCTCTTTCTCTTTCTTGCTGTAGCTAGAGCTGCCCCCGAAAATGGGCCGCGTGGCTATTCAATTAATTTATTATTCACTTAAGAGACGCGCACGACGCTCGCTAGTCGGCTGGGTGGTGCGGCTGTTGGGGGTGGTGCGGGTGGTTGCGGCCGGTTTGGTTCTGTATTTAGCATGCAGAGCCATAGTTGAGCACATAAAAATGTTATAAAAATTAAATTGCGCACAAAGACTCGACAAGAATTTCGCACATAGAACGGCGCGCCCTGTGGCAACAGCTGCCCCACCAGCCAGCAACCACCACTAGCCATCGCCAGCCACCACCACTAGCGAGCTCCAGGCGCGTGAAGTTGTAGTTGTAGCTGTGCCAAAAATGTCCTGCTCCATGTGGCTGTCTTTCTTCGGCATCGGGCATCGGGCATCGGGCAATGGGCAGTAGTTGAGTGAGTGGGGCAGCAGAGTGGGGCAGGGTGGTTGCAACATGGGCGGTTTGTGCCACTCTAACTTATGGCGAACGCGTGGCGCAAGTTTTACAGTTATAAACATTTCTGTGCACGTTTTCTGCGTTAAATTTAGGAACTCAGCAAAAAAAAAAGAAAGAAATGAAAAACTTTGACAAACCGAGAAACAAGGGAACAAGAAGAAGAAGAGAGAAAAAAAGCTGAAAATGAAATGGCAAATTTATGGAAATATGCTTAAACGAGCGAAACAGGCCACAGGCATTAAGATAAAGTGTGTATGTGTGTGCGGGAAGGCCACACATTAACAATACCGAAAAACTGTTATCGATAAACCAAGTGCTTGAAGCACACAATGGAAAAGCCAATCCCTATTCCAAGCTAGCAAAATGAGCTTGAAATAAGCATACAAATTGCGACATTTTCTAAGTTTTAGAGACCTCAAACTATAAGAATTGACATACCGATAACAAATTGTTATCGATAGCAACATTGGCTACTTATATGAATTGAAAGTAATACAAAGCTAAGCCTTAGGTTCAGTATTAGCTCTTCAACATATGTGATTATTTTCTACGCTGTATTAGTATCCACTCGATAATCCAAGTTATCGATAAAACTGTTAACTTTATCAAGATTAATATATATATAATATTTCGTAATATAATCAAAAGTAAGTCACCTCCACAATACCATAATGTCTCGATAACAATCATTATCGATAACTAATCATATCAATAGATAGCAATAAATAACTATGATCCACTATAAATGTTTCCACATAGTTTATAACTGCTTTGTGGTTCCGATTTGTACACATAGTTTATCTATGTGTTTATCGATAAATTGCATCAGCCAATGCAATCGAACCAGAATGCGTCAGCAAAGTTCACAGTAATGCGTGAAGCAATACACGTCTGTGGAATGCGTCAACGCACCTACGACTATACTTTATTTGTATGTATCTGAATTCATGAAGGTATGACTATCAGTTACTTAGTATCTGTATTTGTATGTGCATATGTATGCAAGTGTGTGTCTCTGTGTGCATACACGGTAAAAAAAAAATAAATAAAAGAAACGTGATTAAACCAAGAATACTTAATGAATGAATAAACTTGTGACAAGTGTCGCCGACATTCTTTAATTGAATACGAAATTTCGAGATAAGATTTGTCACAAGCAAAACAAAGGTAAAAAAAACTATTTTCAACAGATTTGGAAATTAGTTAATATAAGAGATATATTTATGCTGATTATGTCTTTAATTGCATTCGTAAGCCTCGGCTGCTAAGCGGCTTTAGCTTGTGACATTCGTACTCGAAGGCTGCTCAACTTAATCATTCGACACTTTACAACACAAGTTGTCACGTGTCAGCTGTCAGCGAGTGTTAGTTTACCTCTCCGATTTCTCTCTCTCTCTCTCTCACTCTTTCTTATCTGACTTGACAGTTCATAATATATTATATCTGTATATAGATCTATATAGATGTATTAGTTAGTTGGTGCACTTTACAACACTAAAACATATAAATAAGAGGGCTTCTAGCATAATGTATTGTCCAATAAGAACTTTAACGCTTAGCAACACTGAAATAAGTATTTCACATCTATATCCATTAGTGCTAATTTATGTTGTTACAACACTTATGCTGAGCATGTCGAGGCTTTACAACACTGAAGACTAAGCAAATAGTTTTTGACTGATATTTACCATTGCTACTTTTATTTTTTATGACTTTTTTTCTCTGGCTACTTTTCGCTCAGTGTATATGCACAGTTATCTTCTTTTTTTTTAGCCATTTAGCTGTAAGTCGCTGTATCGCAGTGTTGTACATGTGTTTCATATGTATTTATGCGTATCTTAACTTGGACAACACGCACCTTTTTATTAGCATTAGTCACTGATCAGATAAGTGTGTGCGTGTGTGTGTGATGTGTGTGTAGGTGTGTATGTGTGTGATGTGCCCATTGCAAGGACGTTTGCAATCACAACTTTCATTACAATTTTTATTTTTTGTTTTAGTTTTATCAACAACTTATCAGCAGTTGCTGTTGTTGTTGTTGTTGCTGTTGTTTTGCTGCTGCTGCTGCTGCTGGCTTGTCTTGTGTCAAAGATGCCTTATCAGCAGCAACAACATGAAAGGCACGACAAAAAACTTTGACTAAAAAAAAAACAGACGGAGAAGTGGAAATAAAATTCTTATCTTTTGCCAAAGTTGTTGTTGTTGTTGTTGCTGGCTGAGAAAATCTAATTAATTTTGAGACTTAATACATGTGTGACATCAAAGCGATTTATGTTGATTATGGCCAGCACCGTCATTGACACAATCAGTTATCAGTGTTAACTGGGCCTTTTAATTTATTGATATTTATGACTGCTGGGCGTCTGTGTATGTGTGTGTGTGTGTGTGTGTGTGTGTAGGCAGGTGTGTGTATGTCTGTGTGTGTGTGTGTTGCCTTTTGGAATTTTATCAAGCAATTGCTTGAGCTTTATATGTTTTTGTTTCGCGTTAAGCTCTGCGGCTTTTGCTTAAAGACATTTAGTGCGCTCTTCACACCTTCGCACTTCTGAGATACATTTGTATCTTTGTATCATTTGGTTTTTTTTTTCGTTTTTCGTTTTTAGCTGTCATTGCCATGCGACAGCTGTCAAACCGGGCAACGCGTTGATGATGTCGATGACGATGATGATGATGATCAACATGAGTTTTATGAAAGAATTCGCATTAAAATTGTTTAATGTGTTTATTTGTTCCAAGCGAGCAGCAGCAGACCAAATGGATAAAAACACACACACACACACACACACACACACTAACACACACTTGCTCAATAAATCTAATGGAAATTTTGTTGCACTGGCAGCAGCTGCCACTTGCATTGGAAATGTTCTCGGAAATGTGCTCCGTGGCATTCAACATGCAAAATGCGAAACGTGCAGCTCGTGGCAAGTTCTGCTCCTTTTCGCGCTATGTAAACACAAAAGTCAAATACTTTTTATACCCTAAAGCTAATGGAAGCTAAGGGTATCTTGTTTTCATGGCAATTCATGTACATTCTGAAGAATGGGTGGTAGAGTCGTTTGAGTCAGGTTTGTCGAGTTAATGCACTGCTTTTCGATTACTCATTTAATTTACTTTATTATCGATAAGCTATCGATATTTATTTTTTTTTTTATAAAGTCATAAAAGCTAAAACTTTCTGTGCTATTTTCTCAGGAATTCAAAGTATTCCACGTCTCCCTGGGGGTATGGCATGGAATCAGAACCAGTTCAGAGTGTTTCCTTAGAGACTTGGCACACTCTGAACTCATTACTGTAGAACATGTAAGAATTTGAATTCCTAGGAGTTTGATTGTTTTAGTTTGTGCTCCCAAATCAATGGAAAGAAGTCGCGAGCTGCAGTTCTAACCCAGCAGATTCGACCAACTCTGCAGGGTTAGAACTGCAAGCAACTCTGTTGGGTTCTATATATCTATATATCTGCGAGTATCTACAAATCGAGCAGCACTCTAGTCAAAGCTGCTAGTTGCAGCTCTAATCTAGTAAAACTGTCTGAATGCATTTCTCTTTACATCTCGAACAGCTGCCCAGTCGAAGCTGCAAGTTCTAACCAAGCAATATCTGTTCAATATATGTTTCTGCGCATTGCCGAGTATCTCCCAGTCGAGCACTGCCACCTCGGCTACTCGGACTTATTGTTTATGCAGCGCACGCCGCTGCCAACATTCTAGAGAATCGCTAAGCAAAAAAAAAAATGAAAAGAAAAAAAATTTAGGATTCATCTTAGCGGAAAACTCATTCAATATCAGACACAATTTTCCAAGTAGTTGAAATCTTTTTGTTTGGCGCAACGAAAGTCTATTTCCGACTGCGCGGCAGCAACTGGTGGTCGTCATTGTCTCAGCTACAGTTCGCTCTAGATATTTTGCTTGGCTATTTGGGGCCGCGGCGTTTCTTAGATGTTTGGATGGAAATGGAAATTTCTGTTGGCTTGTGAAAAGTTTTCCACAATTTATTATTTATATTCGTTGTAGTTCGCAGAGGAAACTTTAATTAACTAAAATTTAGCAGTTGCCAAAAGTCAACAACAAATGTTTTTAATCCATTTGAAGCGTTCAGCGTCGAGAACTGGGCGTGTGCGCCACGTCCCATGGGGCGGGCAGCAAAATTTGAAAATTTATGCGACAAGGCGTGCCAAAAAAAAGAGAGAAAAAAGAAGAAAAATGGGAAAAAAAACGACTGTGAAAATATCAATTAGTTTGTGCTCCAAATGTGTCCCGAATGTCGCTGGGATCGTGCAGCAGGAGTCGGAGCGGGAGGAGACGTGCTGTATGGGAGGAGCTGTGCTAGAAGGTGTGCGAGTTGTGTGTTAACTGCAGCTAGACACGCCTACAAAACACAATATATGATAGTCCCCCCACACACACACTCGCACACACACAGAGACACACTCTGCGAAATGTGAAACGACTTGGCGACTCGATTGTCCTTGACACATATTCCAACAATTTCGCTTGGCACGCACAACATTCATATGAGTGCGAGTGTGTGTGAGTGCGAGTGTGTGTGAGTGTGTGTGTGTGTGTGTGTGTAGCCAACGCCTTGTCGGGCTTCCGCTTGAAGCTTGGCCCTAATCCATTTGAACTTTTTACGTTTTACGTTTCGTCCTCGCTGCCAACTCTCTGCCAAGGATAATAAAAGAAATTTCTTCTAGTTTATGGGCCAGCGCAACTTTTGTGGCTTCCCAACAGCCAAGAGTATGTATGTGTGTGTGTGAGTGTGTGTGTGTGTGCCTGGTAATATAATCCTAATGGAATTTACACTGCAAAATTCACAATGTTATGCCAACAATAGAGAGGAGAGCATGTAACGTGGCCTTTTGTCATGCGAGTGCGATTTTCTAGAATATTTTCATTGAATTCAAATTGAACAACAATTGAAACGAAATTGAATACAAATTTAAGAAAACACAAAGTGCATTAAAATCGAGAAGCAATTGCAATTAATTATGAGTCAAAAATTTAACTTACATGTATTTCAAATTGAATTGAAATGTAAATTGAAATTGATTGAAAACTGATTGAAACAGAATTATAAGTATTGCAAATTTAAGCGGAATTAAATCTTATATGAGAGTCAAAACCAGTTCATGAAATTTGTATAAAATTTCAATTCAATTTAAGCTCAGCCCATTGCTTTCAACTTTAATGTTGTTTTATATATCAACTATATTTGCAGTGAAACACATTTGAATTGAAACTCAAAAATATAATATAATAATATAATAAAGTCATTGAAACAATTCTGTTTCAATATAAATTTCAATTCAACTTTGTTTCAACTCTTAATTTTCGAAACCTGATACATATTATTGAAATTTTGCCCTAAGATTGAAAAGTTGAAAGAAAATTGAATTGAAATTGAAAGACATATGTGCTGTGCATAGGAATATAGCTGTGTGTATTGCCCGGAAGCCTCGGAATAGAATTCGCTGTTGCTGTTTCGCTTGGACTGCGATGGAACAGAATATTTGAAAATAAACCCGAACGCAAACGCAGAAGCTCATAGATTTCAGATTTCAGATTTTATTTGTTTTTCAATTTTTATTATAATTTCAATGTTTTTTTTCGGATTTTTTTTTTTTTTTGGCTGAAGGTCAAGTGCATTAAGGCGAAACGGAAATGAAAATGTTAAATAGATATAAAAATAGTCGAAAAACGAACAGCGAAAAGCGAACGAGCTGAGGGCAAAGCCGTTTGGGCTGGGCCACAAGCAGATAGAACATGGAAGCGTGCGTGAGTGTAGTAAATTCCATTTTATTTGATTTGATACCGAGAGAGAGAATATCGAGGGAAAAAGCAAAGCAAAGCTGCAAGCGCGTTTATCGTTAATCGTTATCCTTGAGCGAGAGAGAGAGAGAGAGAGGGCGAGAGGGAGAGAGAGAGAGTGGCAAGGAATGGCAGCTGGCACTTAATTGTGCGTGTCAGGCAGCTACAACATGGACATGGACATGGACATGGACTTGGATGGCACCCACTCACGCACACACACACACACACACACACACACGCACAGCTGGGCGAGGTTGTGGGGGAGGCGGCAAGCTGTAGTCGCGTTCATAAAAGCGGAAATACTGGCGCCGACATTATCATTTCAGCT
Organism: Drosophila meridionalis; assembly: GCA_035045145.1. Lineage (NCBI taxonomy): Eukaryota > Metazoa > Arthropoda > Insecta > Diptera > Drosophilidae > Drosophila > Drosophila meridionalis. Next base: position 5,085,285 of record JAWNPG010000009.1, on the reverse strand, counting down.
CGTCTGTCTCTGTCTGTGTGTGCGCAATTATGATAATTGAGCGGGCGAGCGACAGAGACAGCAATAGCGAGAGAGAGAGAGAGAGTGAGAGAGGCAGCAGATAGAGCTGCGAATTGGCAGACAGGTTAAATTGCGCGTAACTCGAACGAGCGCGCGCGCGCCTCGGCCAGCTTGCGTACGCATTTTGATTGATTCGACGCCATTTGGGGCATGCCACATGCAGCAGCAGCAGCAGCAGGAGTCGCCACAAGGACATACAGCTGGCGCCGCTGTGTCTGCTGGACCTCACACTTGGCTGCCACACCTTATGGCAGCAACGCTGACGCACGCACGCAGCACGCAGCACGCAGCAGCCGCAGCACATTGATTGCGTGCAGCAAATTAGCAGCTGGCGTTGATTGATTTTGCGTCGCATGCGGCGTATACGTCACATTTGGCCAGGAAGCTGTAAACGGCCAGCAGCGAACGGAGCGCAGCGGTTCACAGATTTCGACCCAAAAAGCCATTTGGCAACTTGTTTACACTGAACGTGGCTAAAAATGGGCTACCCAAGCGAACGGCCAATGGCCGGACATGTAAACAGAACAGTTGGCCTTTTTACATGCCAGTGCATATAGACATATATATATATAAATATGGTTGAAAATACAAAATGCATGAAAATTGAACAGAAAATTGACTGCAAATTGAATTGAACTGAAATTGAAATGGGCCTTTAGAACTCATTGCAATTGCATTAACTAATTGAAAGCCTAAGTGAAAGTGTTGGAAATTGATTGTAAATTGAAATTGAATTGAAATTGAATACTGAATTGAATACTAATTGAATTAAACTGGATCTAAAGTTCAATTAAAAATGCTTAAATATTGATTTCATATATATTTAATATTCAATTTCATATATATTTGAGCTTAAACATTCAATATTTGAGTTTCAATTTCAATATTCATTGAAATTGAACATAAATTGAAATAAATATTTTGTTCTTTATACAATTACATTAACAAATTGAAGGATAAATTAAAAGAGTGGGAAATTGGTTAGGAATTGAAATTGAATAAAAGTTGAATTGAAATCGAAATTGAATATTGTATATTTTAAAATTTAGTGAATTTTGCAATAGGAATGCACAAATATTGAAATCATATATATTTAATTTCTATTTTTATTGAAAAAATTGGATGAGTTTATGCATTCAATATTTTAGTTTCAATTTTATTATTCATTGAAATCGAATGCAAATTGAATTGAACTTAAATTAAATGAATTTTTTGTATTGTTTACAAATTGAAGACGAAATTGAAAGTGTTGGAAATTATGATTTGAAATAGAAACTCAACTGAACTGAAATTAAATTAAAATGGAATATTGTGTATCAATATTGAATGAAAACTCTATTAAAACTCATTAATATATATGAGTCTTAATCTATATATATGTATTTAATATATTTAATATTCAATACATTTAACATACAATTTCCATTTCAGTTTGACAGGTTGAACAAGCTGTGGCATTCAACATCAATTTCAGTTTCAACCTCTATGCGACATTAGCTAAATATCAACTTAGGCTTAAGCATCATAGCATCATTTTGTCACTCTAGCTAACATTTGTAAGCTTCAGCCATGCCACGTTCAATCATGAGAATTGAATGAAAAATTCAAATGAATTAAACGCGAATCTCACATTCACTAATTATAATTGATGGCCATCAAATGAGCTGCGCTTTGTCAGGCTTAAGGCGGATTTTCATTTGACTTTTATAGCCTTTTCAGCTGCCCCAATCCGATGCTCGATGCATTGTGACTTACCGTAAAATGCACGCAAGATGAAAACGTTTGGCTGCAATGAGACGAAGCAACAGGTGGAATTGGTTAATAACATTATAAGAAAATGAAAATGAAGATATATATATATATGCATATAAGTGTTTATAGTTTATTCATAGCGAGGCTGTGCGCGCCCCCATCAATAATTTGCAGCTTATGGCTATCCATTATGTGGAGTCGAGCCATCGTCCGCCCGGTCACCCGGCCCACGCGCCCCTCTTGCAGGCGGCACCTTCACCCTTCACAAGTATTTTCGATTATTTACTGTGTGTAAAAGACGATTGATGATTATTGATTAAGCGTGCCCCTGCCTACCATCCCCCTCCCACCACCAAGCACAGGCCTCCCCGCTCAGCCCCTCGCCGTGCTCCATGACAGTCTATTAGCTTAAATTGGCGAACGACGCATGAATCATCGCAAAAAAGCAAACGAAGACAGCCAAAAAAGACGACCGGCAAACATGCATGGGTATGCACGACTAGCAGTTACCCTAACTAAAGTCTAACTATAGCTCTCTTTCACTCTCAGTCTCGCTCTTTCTTTCCCCCTGTCTAAATAGAACTTGTTAAGACTGTCGCCTCTTACATACACCGCCAATATACCCCTTTCTGCGCAATTACAAGGGGTATATTCAAGAAAACAACATAAAATTGTGCAGAAGACAAGACGTGAAAAAAATATACAAAATAATACAGAGAGAAAAAAAAAGCCAAAAAGACGCTAAAAACAAACGCGCGTAGGTAGCGCCAATTTTTTAGGCAAACACTAGCAGCTGGGGGGGAGCGAGAGAGCATGAGCGTGAGAGAGAGAGAGAGAGAGAGAGAGAGAGTGAGAAAGAGTGAGAGGGGGAGTGCAGAGTGGAAGTGGGTTGTGTCCATTAATTTAGCTTAAATCTTGAAAGCAAACGACGACAAAGACCAAAAACGAAAGACGTTTTGTTTATTTGGCTTTTCGTGCACGCATCAATATGTGTGTGTATGTGTGTGTGTTTGTGTATTTCTGTATATTTCAGCATTTCAATGGCCCCTTCGGCCGGCCGATCAATTTGCAACATTTGTAGAGGATTAAGACCTCTCGCATTGCAGCGCTGTTTGCGATCTTTTAATGGCATGCATTTGTTTGAAATGCCAAAAGGCGTTAAGCGTTAAGCGTTAAGAGTGAAGCGTTAAGCGTTAAGTAGGCAGCAGCATAAAAACGAAACAAAACAAAAACAAAATCAACAACATCAACAAAATACCAAATGAATTATCAAACAAAATACAACAATTACCAACGTTTGCTTATTTTGTGCGAATTTTCACAAATTCCGTGAAATGGCCAAAAGAAAATCAAAAACCAAAAAACAGCAAAACAAAAAAACCCAATTAGCTATAATTAAAAGAGTTGCTAAAAGGTGAGCAACAACAGATTGAAAGGAAGTTAAAGAGCGAGAGTGAGGAGAACTGCGAGTGGGAAGGGGGGGTTCGGGCAGTTAAGCCCCAGAGCTATAGCAAGCGAGCAGTCCTACTATATATGTATTCAAAACATTTAGATTGAAGTGGAAATTCAAGTCGAAATTGCAGTTGAAGTTGAAATTGAACCGAAATGTGAATCGATTTCAAAATTATCATAAATAAAAAAAATATATTTTAATTCGAAATGAAATTGAAATTGAAACTGAGAAAAACTAGATTGAATATTGAAACTTGAATTCAATAAAATTAAAAAAAACTAAAATTAAAATTTAATTCAATTAGAATTTGAAAAGAAAATAAAAAAGTTCAATTGAATTGAATGAGATTGAAACTGAGTTGAAAACAAAATCAAGGTAAATGAAGACATTTTCTAAAATTGAATTGAATTGAATGCGACTGCGGCTCTGCTTAAGTCAGATTCTAAAAACAAACACACAAAATTCAAATTAAGAAAATTCAATTAATAAAAATAAAAAAATGCAATGATAATGAAAAATTACAAAAAATAGAGAAAATAAAAAAAACACGAAGATACGATTGTTTAATTGTTGAGCGCTTGAATTGAATTAAGCCTTAATGAAATGCAAAGTGCTTTGCAGGTCATCATCATCAAATGAAGCTCATGGATATAAAATATAAAAATAAAAACTAAATTAAAAATAAAAAACAAATGTACATTGAAACGTGTTGCTAATAATTTTTGTTTAGAGACAGAGGCAGAGACAGAGAAAGAGAGAGAGAGAGAGACATGAAATTGTGTCTAGAATGAATGTGACTGTGTTTTACGACGCTCATTAGCAGTCATAAGATTTATAATACTCGAATCACAAGTGCTGTTTGTCTATCTCTCTCCCTCTCTCTCACTCTTTGTCTGCTTATTTGTTTATTTGTTTGTTAACCCATTGACATTAGATAGTAAATTGTATTTTGTACATTCAGATACAGCCTTGGCGCGTTACATGGACAAACATGCTGATCTATGTGATCGATGACAGGGCCCAATCGATATTTGCCAAGCGATAGGGCAATAGCGCCAGCCTAACCAGCCACACATTGACTGTGATTAATCAATGTGAGAACTGGCAACACTCTTGTCAATGGATATCAGCTGGCTGATCGGCGTGATCAATTTGCCGATCAGACGTGCTATGTTAATTGAGTAGAAGCTCCTAGAACACATTCCAATTTGTAGCTCGTATTCAACGTTAAAGAGATTTCTTCTTTGATCAGTGATCGGTGATCAGTCAGCAGTCATTAGTTAGTATAAGATCTTTAACTGATTCCCAGCTTAACTCTTTCGCTGAACTTGATTAACTGTTACTATTGCCGTGTCTTTGTCTGATCTCGCTGACTGATCACTTTTCTTTCCATTTCTCTCTCACTAACTGATCACTTTTCTTTCCATATCTCGCTCTCGGTCTGACTGATCTTACATTATTTAAATATCTATATTTCTTTCCACCTCTCTCTCGCTGACTGATCTCTCTATCTCTCTCTCTCCGTCTTCTCTCTTTGGGTCTCTTTCTCTCTATCTTTCCCTCCGACTGATCTCACATTCTTTCACTATCTATCTTTCTTTCGATCTCTCACTCCCTCTCTATCTCTATCTCTGATCTACCTCTCTCTATGACCATAGTTCCCCATCTTAATCACTCTCGCATCACTTGATCTATAGCAAGATATCAGAATGAGTGAAACTGATCAGCTGTTAGCCATGTAGATTGACTGATCAATTAGCGCATATCATTTGACCTTCATCTGAGCGCCATGTCTGGCCCGTTCGTAGCGCTCGCACGCATAGAAGTAGCCGAAATAGATGCCAATTTGAATAATGAAGATGAAGCAAACAAGCTCTTAACGGGCCATTCTTTGCAATTAACAAACGACAGCTGCTCCACAAACTGCAGCCGTAAAAAGCTCAGCAACACAAAGAGAAGAAAAGAAATAAAGAAACAGAAACAACAACAACAACAACAAACAACAATTAAACGAAGCACATTAAAAATTATTTAATTAAGTGATTTTAATTTTTTCGCTCGACTATTGCTTTTTCGATTCGGCTCTCGTTGATTGTCTAATTTCATTAATCGAGGGGTGGCCCGGGGAGTACTCGGGGTGCCACACACACACACACACACACACACACACACACACACACACACACACACACACCGCACACACAGAGAGTAAGTGTGGGGCTAAGAGGTTGACCAATCAAGCGCCTGACGTAAATTGATTGGCAGCGCGCCAGGGGCAACAATTTGGGGAAGGAACAACGTGAGAGGCAACGATCGTTAGATCGTTTTCTATGTCAATTAGAATAGTTGAATTTGACCTCCGTCCGAGCGCCAAGCCGAAGTCTTTGTCTCATCTCGATTATGATTCGTTGCGTGGGCGTTGCACATAAATCACACTTAGAGGGCAAAGCTCTTGTTGGCATTAAATGAATGAAAAGCCGACGTGTCTACACATAGATAAACCAAGCTAACCCGTACCCCTACCCCCCTTTCTTCAGCCCATCTCCTGTAATTGAATAATAATCGTTTAATTAGCGTGCCAAAGTCTAATTGGGCCAAAAAGGAAAACGAAGTTGCGCCGCTACCTTGACAGCGTTTTGGGCAGCTGCGGAGCAACAACCACGCACTCGGCGCCTTTTAAAGCGACTCTAGTCCGATTCGAGTCCAAGTCGAAGTCGAGCTAGTTTAATGGAACATTTCCATACGAAATGAGACGTCAGGCGAAATGCTAATGCCCAAAATACAAAATACAAAATACAACAACAAAAACAACAACAACAACAAAGGCTAGCAACAAAACGAGAACTGCGCATCTGTTCTTTATAATTTATGGCCAGCTTTTTTTTCCTTATTCTTTTTAGTTTCTGACATATAATTTTAAAACAATAAACATAACAAAAGCCGGGGCGTGTCAACGGAATGGAAACTGAAATCTAAGCAGAGACTGAAAGAGGGAGAGATCGGGTGGGAGAGAGCGAGAGAACCAACTGGCTGGCCCTCGGTTACAAGCTGGTTCGCTCTCGGCCATCTAATGCTTCCGGTTTAATTAGGCTTAACCCGCTTTTCGGTCCACGCACTCGTTCAAGTTGAAGGCCTGGCCACGTCGATAAGATATGCCCAAAATACATATATCTATATATCTAAATATATATATATATGTATATTATAGTCGCTCTGTGTCGGCGTATATTGATTGCCTGGCCAAAGTACAGCGCCCATTAAAAAGCCATTACAAAAAAAGCAAAAAAAGTAAAAAAAAAAAAACAAGTTAAGTACACGGCATATAAGTAACAACAACTTGTACTCATGTAGCCTACGATCGTAGCTATAAAAAAAAGAGTAAACAGCAAATAACTAAGCATAGGCTGGACGGGCATAACTGACAGACGGAGATACCCTGTTTCCAGCAAAGTGGAGGAGAAAGCTGTCTGAAAGCATAAATCAAAATTTATCTAGACTTAATCTAAGCTTTATCCAAACTTTAACTATACTTTATCTATGATAGAGTTTTCTGACTCTTCTGCACGGTATATCAACACAACTCAAGACACAAAGTTGATGGAAAGCATAAATCAAAAAGCATGTTTTGTCTAGACTCTATTTAGATAAAGTATATGGCCTTATTCAAGCTCTATCTAAACTTTATCTATGATAGAGTACACATAAACTGAAACTGAACTGAAAATCTGAAACACAAATCGCAACTAAATACAGAAAGTTGTTTGAAAACATAAATCATTGCACATACTTTATCTAGACTTTATCTATGCTATTACTCATAAGCCCCTATAATGTGGAATGGAATGGAAAAGTTAATGAACAGCATAAATCGAATATTAGACTTTTATCTAAATGAACTATATCCAATTTTTATCTATGGTAATATTTTAAACATAAATTTTATCTAGCCCTTATCGATGATATAGAAAATCAGCATTATAGCCCTTATCTATGATATAGCATATCAGCAAGTATCTACCTACCAAAATTACGCTCTATCAATGTCAAATGTCAGCAGATAAGCTTTAATAATGTTTTACCCTAAACTTCCTCTTAAAGCTATCGATAAACTGTTATAAAAATAATTTCCTAACAGCACAGTTTATCCATATACCAAATTTCACCCTGATAAATCGTTCAATAACCGAGTTAACTCAGATCAGACTGAACAAATTATTATAAATTCTCTTCCCATAGAACTCTAGTTCAACTATCTCAAATGACAACTAACTCCGTCCATTTAACAATCTTTACAGGGTATGCAGCTGAGGCAGGTACGACTGAAGGCTCGTCTGGTCGCGCACGGGAAGTTCATGCCCAAAAGCCGTGTCTAAGTTTGTCTGTGGCCCGTTTTGGATTTCCGCTGCATGTCGACGACATGTGCCACATGAGCCCCACGGCCCCCTCTTGCCGTCACTCGGGCCGCCAGTTGATCACTTAAAGGGTTTTTGGGATTGAGCTGTATTTGCCCATTGATAATGAACACCAATTATCGTATTGGGCGTTTGTTTGCATTTGGCTCTTGCTGGTGCTTGGCATGCAAACGGCGCCCCAATGCCTAACCAGACGGAGACACACAGACCTCAGCAGACACGCTGTCAGCCAGAGAGAGAGAGAACCAGAGAGAGCGCGAGAGAGAAAGAGAGAGATAGCGCGGCCCCAATGGGAAGCATGTGACCAAAAGTCAAGACAAGACTATTTGACCGTGACTCAGTTTTTTCCTCTTCTTCTTCATCATATTTTTTTTTTTTTTTTTTTTTTGTGAGTAATTGATAAATATTTGTTGATCTGATGCATTATTTGGTCTTGTGTCTTCCGAAGTTTACATTTCCCTTTACAGCTTGAGTAATGCAGCCAAATGAAATTATTTTCCAAATAATAGCCAGCTGAGTAAGCGACCTATCGACGAAACTCACTGCAAATACATAGAAATTTCCTTGAAGTCATGCAAAAATGTTATCGATAACACTTAAGTAGGGGAAAACATTATAGGGAACTAATCAGCAAGCTGAGTAAGCAAACTCACTGCAAATACATAGAAATTAGGCGGAAGTCATTAAGTTAAGCAAGATTCGATAAATGTTATCGATAACACTTAAGTAAGTAAGGGATAACATGGCAGCAACATGAATGATAACGAATCAGCGAAAAAATCAATTTATAATTTTCTTGAATAAAGAAAAGTCAAATTCGATTAAAATCGATAACATTGGATTGAACAGCTAAGACAGCTAAGAGGAAATATACCACAAAATAGATAACTATGTTAAAGAGATGATACTATGCAGCTAACAATAAGTGCGTAGTAATAGCATATATGTTTATATCGATACAGCTATCGATAACTTCATGTCTTGTCCTGCCCAAGCTTCCTTTACCACTAATAAATGAATTTAGTTGCCGTTGTGTCACTCTCTATAAAGGCTGGAGCAAATGCACATATAAAAAGAAATAATGCTTAGTCTTAGTGATATATGTGTGCCATAAATTCACACTCTGTGCCACCTGCCAAGAGGAACTCATAAGAAGTGAATAAAAGATATAAAATATATAAAAAAAAAACTAAAAAAACACTGAAAATCTGGTCCAATAAAATGTCATGCAAAATATGTAAATGTATAACAATAAATTAAGTTAAGTGCGTGTTTTACATTTTCCAGCGCGCACAGATTAGAAAGAAGAAGCAGCAACAACAGCCAGAGTGAAACAATTGTGAGTGACTGACTGAAAGATACCCTAGCTTTTCGGTGAATTTAAGATGAATATTTGAAATAGTGATAGTTCTTTAAGAAAAAATCGAAATTATTTTGATTTGATTTGGATATTTGCCAAGTGTTGCATACTCTGCCACAGAACCAATCTACCCGATTAAATAAATTTATATTTGGACTATGTTCAAAATCAAAAATGAGTTGAAATCAACAAAAACGAAATGGAAAAAGATAAAAGCAAGAAATTAAGATCAAGACGAGCGAGTATCAAAAATCTTTTGGCACACTTTGCGCATAAATTTCGGACTCATTGGGTGGGACGTACGCAGATATCTATATACATGCATATACGTGCTATATAAACTAAGAGACGCGTTTAAGTGGGCGTTAGCAAGGCTAAAAAAAAAACATTAAAAAGGGGTGGGGGAGGGTGAGGGGTTATCGCTAGGGTGTTCCATTGTGTCGGCATTCGCTTTGTTGTGCACACAAAATCGGCAAAAATCAGCTCCTTATTATTACATTAATTGATTGATTGATTGACTCGCACCGCTCTAATTGCAAATTGACCAAGCGCCTGCCCCAAGTGGGGGCGTGGAGCGGGGCTCGCTGACGGGGGCGCGGCAAGTGCACTGTGATCATCGAAGCACGTTGTCGCCGCTCAATGTCAGCGGCAAATGAATGCGAACAATGCAACTGTGACAACAACAACAACAATAGAAAACACCCACTCAGGCCGCATGCGAAGTGATCTATTTGTAATGCCCAAGCGCTAACACATTTTAGCATATAATAACATAAAACAATATGTTTTATTGTTAACACAAAAAAGGCAAAAGAGGAATAAAAAACAAACAAAAAATAATTAAAAATGTGGTAAAAAGCAAATAAAAAGCACTTGACAAAGCGAACAATACAAAAAAAAAAATAAATAAATAAACAATATCATAAAAAATAATAATAATAAAGCAAGACAAGAGAAGAGAAAATTTGGACACACAATGCGAGCTGCACTATCTATGGAAGCTAACACGTTTATGTGTGATACATGCAAACAGTTCTGCGCCTTAAAAGACAAAACCCAATTAAAACTAACTATCGTAACTCAGCGATGAGCAGGCGTAGCTCAGCCAAATTTGGTATAGAACTCTTTGGAATTAATAGAAATAAAACCAAGTGGAATTGCAAAAGTTTTTGCTGCATATAAGGCGGAAAACTAGGAGATATACAATGAAATAATGGATAAAAATTTGAAAAAGAGAACATATTTGATAATTATATATGATATATTATATATATATATTCCATACATATATTATATATATGATAATAATATCGTAAGATATAGTAATTATATGCGATATATATTATCCAAAAATATTTTTACAAGAAAACATACTATCGTAACCCATAGAGCGGCAGTCAAAACTCACACTGATTTTTAATAGATTATCTATCAATGATAATTAGTAAATATTTTATTTGAAATGAGAAATTAATCAAGAACTCTGCAATTTCTAGTTACTCCAGCCAACTAAGCTAAGCCAAATGGCTTAAGAGGCCCAAATTGGCAGCTTGAAACAACAATTTGGGAATGCGTCGACGACAGTTCGGTTTGCTTTGAAGACCAAAAACAAAATCAATTTGTATGCATATGATGGAAACGCCATAATTATGATATCAGTTAGTATAGATATATATGAATATATTTGTATGTATCTATTTGTATGTTTATACTTTTGTATAATTTATGATATTCTAATTTATTTCAAGTGTATTTTTAATAAATTGCTTATTGTTCAAAATGAGTTTTGTTTGTTAATAAGCATGACAAAAAAATATATAAATAAATAGATATATATGTAGATATACATAGATATATACATATATATCTGAAGTTAATAAATTGCAAAAGGAAATACGGAAAGACAAACAGAAATTGATTAAAAGATAGAATGAGGTTCGAGAACGAATATGAGATACTCTAGAATGAGAATGTATATATAAGTTATATAGTAGATATATACAGCATTGAGATACGATATTAGATATTAGAGTTATTCAAAAGAGTTAATATATTATACATTTGTTATTATTATCTAACTGGATTCATATACATATATGAAATGTGTTCTATAGCTATTCAACTAATATGGAATATATATTTGTATAGCTTAAGAAGAGATTCTACAATTTTCGATATAAATATATATATATATATCGAATATAATGTTATAAAACTCAAATATACTTAAGCTGTAGGGAAACTAGTTTCCAGCTAATGAATGGCCAAGTGGCATGCCAGTATGCGTGAATGGGAAGTTGCAGATACAAAAGTATCTAAACACACACACACATACACTCTCACACACACACACTCAGCATATGAAATGCCAATGAACCAAAGAGGCCAAAAAGCATACGACGCCGGATTTTTTATTTGCTTTGAATAATTTATGAATGTTTGCCAAATGGCCAAGAGAGCGCGCGTCGCAGCAGAATTAGCTTTTTGGCCCAATCAATGGGCCATTTGAAAGTCAAACATAGAGCCGCAAATGGACTTAGAACCAAATGCACTCCCACCAGCTCAGCATGGACGCCATCAAAGAGCCGGCAAGACTAACCCTAGTCCACCTCTGCCTCCACCCACGCCCTCCCCCTACCCCTCCCGCTCCTAGGCCATCCACACCTTGCTGCCAATTCGGTCAATGGGCCAGGCGACAAAGACGTCAGCGACGCTTGGCGTCGTAAATGTGACAAATAGGCTAAAGTTTTAGCGCATTTTTCTTAGTCAGCAAACAATACACACACACACACACACACGCACACCCACTGCCCACAAAAGTAACAAACTGTAACGAAGTTATAAATCCAAAAAGTTTGACGCCCACGTCAAGGCCACAGCTAATTTGCATATCTCAACTCAGACAGCGAAACACTTTAATATGCTTAGTAACTACTACCTAGACACACACACACTCACACACACACACACACATACACACATACATATACACATACATATATATAAGTTTTGCTGTTAGTTTTGTTTGTTTAGTCAGACTTTTTCTTTCTTTCTACTTTTCCTAGAATCCTAGAAGTAAGTCATATATATATAGATGAGCATATCATGTGTCATACTTATACCGACAACTACTATATATAACAACAGTTATTACAGCTATTGTTATCGATAACTGCTTAGAGTTCAACTTAATTCAATTGTCATTTGCTTAAGTTCCGAGAGTTTTGCCAGCACAGCTGACACAGAGTAATCTGATATACCCTATGCTATAGCAGCGCAGAGAATTTCTAGTATTTTAACTATAATGGCATATGTGTAGCTTTACAATAAAATCACTTAACTTGAAATAACTCCAATAGTTTTTGCACAAATTTAAATTCTTTCCCAGTCGCTCTTATTTGGTCAGCCTGAGTAGTGCTAGAACTTTAACTAAATCCAAGATTTTATGATATATTTCTAGCACTATCTGCCCCCAGTTTAACTCAACACTCAGCTGCCACACAATTTGGAACTGGTTCAGTTCAACTGGCTCAGCACATTATCACCAGTTCATGCCGTTCGCAGCTCAAAGTAAAACATTTTCACTTTGCTTTTGTTCTGCCGGTGTCAGAGTTCAGGTGCAAAGTACGCAGCGCACGGCTCGCCTTTGCCTATGTGTGCGTGCGTGTGTGAGTGTATATATAATATATTTCTGTATGTGTGTAGCTTTATGCTGTGCGTGTGTAACTAAATACAATGCAAATTTCATTTTGGGCTGCGCTGTTCCTGTTCTTGTAATTCAGTCCGAAATAAAAAAATAAAAAAAAAAAAACAGACAACACCAACAGCAGCAGACATTGAAATACATTATCGCACACACACACGCGCACACACACACACACACACATATGCAAATTATACACCCCCGTGACGCGGCTGCAGCGGCATAATTAATTAGTTGCCAACAGCGGTGCAAAGAGCGAGAGGGAGAGGGAGGGAGGTAGAGAGAGTAGCGAGCAGCACACCCCCCCCTCTCTCCCCCTCTCCCCCTCTCTCTCTTTCTCTTCTCTCTTGCCTCCCCATCCACCCACACACTCTCACGCGGCGCTGCGTCGTTTGTGCTAATGAGCCCATATTGTGCGAAATAAAAAACTAAAAACAAACAACGAAAAAAAAAGCTGTTAACAAACACTGGTCAAAACCAGATAGAGCTAAGGAGAGTGAGGGAGAGGGGGAGAGGCAGTGAGAAGGGGGGAGAGCTGAAGCGAGCGAGAGCAGGCAGCGTTGAACGCTATTAAAATGGATTCCCGCCGGACTTCCTGGGCATATTATATTACCAGCTGTTGGGCTGATGGACATGACCCAAAAAACCAGCGACAGCTGAGAGAGATGGAGGGAGAGAGTGGGAGAGAGAGGGAGAGAGAGGGAGAGATAGGGAGCTGGGGTGACCCATAAAAGACAATGTGCAGCGAGTGCGGCGAAAGTGATGGCCCAAGCCGGGCGACAGGCGAAAGACAGGCGAAAGCAAACGAAGCAAAAGCCGTTGCGCGTGGCTCTTCCTCTTTTTGGAAGCCAAACCTAAAGCCGCGCCCTAGCACACACACACACACACACGCACGCAAGCACAGTGGGACAGCGTAGCTGCTGCATTAATATGATTAGCAGCCAGGATAAGGCGACAGCGGAAGCGAGAGAGAGAGAGAGAGAGAGTGAGAGAGAGGGAGAGAGAGCGTAAGCTAATGCCATTTCCTGGACACGGACACAGACACGGACACGGGAAGGTCATTCCGATCGCCTGCCAGCTGGCCATATGGCCGCAGCCAGCCGCTGAGCCGCAGCCCACGTGCAGCTACTTGAGCCGCACTTAAAGCTAGAGTCGAGCTTCGAGAGTTTCATGTGAATTTCGTGCAGTTGCGTCGGCGTCGGCGTCGCTGCTGCGGAAGTGCAGTCAGACAGAGACAGCTTAAAAAACAAAAAAAAAACCAAACCAAAATAAAAGACTCGACGCCCCCATTCACTTAAGAGCTTGAAAAACTGATTTCAATATTGATAGCGGCTGCAATTATGCAAATATGGTCACTCTTAGGCGAACGCTCGAGTGTTGAGCAATGGCCAAAACTGTCTGTGCTTAGGGGCAAACAAATGTTTGCTTTTAATTAACATAATGCCATGGTAATGGCAATTACTTCCAACTCTATTTGCCTTCGTTTAAGTGTTTTGGTCACCCCAAAGTGTGGCGCGGCAGCTGCTCAGTAATTGCCGGCAATTTCAATTGAATCACTAAATTTTTTTGCAATTCACAAATTTTACTATACTCTATGCATTTTACTAGCTATGGTCACCGTAAGTATAGAAGACTACGACAAATTTATCAAGTTTGCTTTTTACTGTCATAATATTGAAAATTTTTAAGTATTAAGAATTTGGATAATAGAATGACCAAATTTGCCAATAGTAATATCAATGTCATGGTCACTCTAATTTTTGTAATCAGTCTTAGTTCATATTGACTGAGCAGGGATGTGTCCTATAGTACAACTTATGCTAATTGGCTGACTCTACAGTTTCAACTTTAATGGCATGGTCACCTTAAGGTAATATATTTGAACTTTTCTATTACAATCATCAAATCAATTGATTTTGTTAACTCTGAGTGGAGTAAACAACATAACTCTGATCACTCGGATTAAAAACTAAAGTTTTCAATACTATGGCATGGTCACTCTAATCTACAATAATTGATTATTCTTGATTACAGCTATCAAAGCAATTGATTTGAGTAACTGTGATTAATTCTACACACTATAATCAGAATTTAAATCACATACCCCACTATGGTCACCCTAAAAACCAGCCTGCATTAGCCGATGGACCACCTGTTATGCAGATACAATAACCACCTCCAGTTTAATGGATAGATAAAACCTGAATACAACTATCAGATGATGATAATGATGTTCGCCTTAAGCTCTGTTGTTGCCAGCAAAGCATCAACAGCAGCAACAACAACAACAACAACAACAACAACAACAACATAAGATACAACATTCAATTTCCCTATGCAAATGAGTCGAAGAAACAGAAATAAAATAACAACAAATCTTAGGTTTTTTTTGGCTGGCATTTGCTGCTGCCGTTGCTCTTAGACCTTGAACAAGGTGAAGTTGATTGTTGAGTTGTTGTTGTTGTTGTTCGTGTTGCTGTTGGTGCTTTTGTTGCCTCTATATATTTTTTGAAGTTCAAAGTTAATTTGCGCCAAAGCGAGGCACAAGAAAAACGAAACGAAACGAAACGAACCGTCGACGCCGCATAAACAATGCTCAGATAAAGATACAAAATCCAATTGCTGAAAAATTCACACCTCCGAATAACTAAAAAGCAACAACAACAGCAACAACAACAGCAACTAGCGCCTCATGACTGCGCGCACAACGTGGCGTATGCTTAATGAAAATTGCTGCTGCCCGCGCTCCAAAGTGATCAATCACAGAGAACCGAGCAGATGAGCAAGAAGGGAACATAGGAAATACATTTGGTATATATGTACATATATACATATATACACATATATAAATATATATACATATCCAGTATATATCCACATATCTCTCGCAACTTCAGCTTGGCGTCGCGCTTGCAGCTTTTCACACCTCGCTACGCGCTTAGCCAAGTTAAGCTGTTTTGGCCAGCTCGCATGCAAAGCATCTGCAGCTCTGAACAACTCGAGTTAACAACAAGACAACAAAACACTTCCGCACAGTGGGCCGAAAAATAAAAAAAAACAAAAGATTTCTCACGCATAAATTATGTTAATATATATATTTTTTTTTTTTTTGGGAGTGGGTTTTATTTAGCTAAGTGCTTTAAGAGCTCCTGTGAACCACTGTGTAGCACTTAACGGCATTTTGAGCCACTGTGCTGAACTTTGAGCTACTGTAATGGACTAGAAGCCACTAAGCCACTGGGACAAGCTTTCTGCAATGCTGTGAACCACTGCGCAGCATTATGAAGCACAGACGAGTACTTTGAGCCACATCTAAGTATTGATAGACCATCTGCACCACTTTGAGTCGTTGGACTATTCACCACTCTACAACACTTTGAGCCACTGTGCAGCGTTTCAAGCCAGTGAGGAGCACTTTGAGCCACCCTAAACTACAATGCAATACTGTGAGCTACTGTGCACCACTCTGCAGCACTCTGATCCACACATTGGCACACTATGATCCACTATGCACCACTTTGCGGAACTGTGCAGCATTTCGAACCACTCTGCCGCGCTCTGAACCATTCTGATTCACGCTGCAGCAACGTGCACCACTCTGCACCACTCGCTGCAGCAATTCGAGCCCTTTGCCTTTACCGCTTTCTCGCATTGTGTGCCGAGTGCAATTTGGTGGCTGTTGCCACATTTTTTGTTGCATGTTACTCCTTAATCGCTGCCCCCTTCAAAACAATTTGCCAGCTGCCCCGCCTGACAGACGCCCTCCGGCATGCGCCTAATTTGCGGACAGGCGGGCGACTGTCGGACGCCTGTCAGCAACTTCGCATCGAGTTGGCAAAACAAATGAAAACTAACTGAAAAACAAAAGCAAATTACTTGAATACCCTGTAATTAAGGCAACAAACAGCACGCTAGGCAGTCCGAGTCTAGAGTGTGATATTAGGTCTAAGACTCGACATACATATCAAATTTTAAGAAAAATTCAATTCTTTCTACATCAGATTTGGAATATTTTACTACTCGACTGTCTATGTGTATGTTTGGTATATGCCTCCCGAACACCCTTGATTTGTTTCAAACATTTCTCGTATTGCGCAATGAGCTGAATGCTCAGCTACATTTTCAGTCTCTGTAACTGTATATGTATCTGCAACTGTAGCTGTATCTGTATCTGTAGCTGTCTGTCCCTGTCTGTTTCTGTGCCACAGTTGACAAATTGCCACGGATGTTAACAACAACAACCAGCAACAGCAACATCAACAGCAACAGTAATCGTTTGACCTTGTCGCTGCATTCTCTCTCCCAGAGCTCTAACCGAAACCCCGTAACGATCATCAATTTCCAGCCAGCAATTTGTTCAGCGTTTGTTTTTGTTTTTGTTTGTTTTTTTTTTTTTGTCAAATTTTCTTTGTTTCAAATAAATTACGTTTAATGCGAGCTGCTGTACGTTTTATTTTTTTATAATTCTCATAAAGTAAGGAAAAAAAAGCAACAAAATTACAGTTTTCCCATATTTAAGGCAACCTTCAGACGGCGACTTTAAGCTGTCTCGCTGTCTCCCTCTGCCACCCCCGCATCCTCTCCTTCACTCCCATTGTCTTTCCTGCTCTGGCATATGTTATACGTTTAATTGTTATATAATTAAGATGCGCGCTATTATTATATATACTTAACTATTTTGGAGCTTTGTTTTTTTTCCTGATTTGTTTTTTTTTTTTTTGTTTTTATTCTTTTTTCATTTACTGTCTGATTTTATGGCCCAAAAAGCGTAACACGAAATCTAAATCTGAAAAAAAAAATCAACAACAACAACGAAATACGAAAAACGAAAACAAAACCAAAGCCGCCGACGGGGTTCGAGCTGCGGCCCTGCCCACCGCAGCGGAAAGTCATTTTTTACAAATAAAAAAAAAAAAAACGAAAAACGAAAAAATGAAAAAAGAAACAACAAAATTTTGGATGGCATTACGTTTGGGCATTCGGTATTCGGGTTTTCTAATTGCCCCACAGCTGTGAGCTGTAAATTGTGCCTGCGAATTTCGGAGTCTACCTGGAACCGAGGTGTGCGCGTCCCTCTCCCGTTCTCTCTCTTTCGCTGGGCAACTTGACTTCATTTTTACAGCCTGAACAAAGCTCGTTAAATCACAACACGCGTGTGTGTGTATGAGTGTGTGCGTGTGTGTGTGAAGTGCTGCTGAGCTGTGGGTAGTTGAAGATGTCTACGTTGATAGCGCAGCTGTCAAATGTTGGGGCCCGCAGCAACTCGAGAACTCTGTGGCAAAAGCTTACGATCTTGCAACATTTAAGTCGAGTTCAAGTTAACTCAACAAAATTTCACTTGATTTTTTTCATAAGCCACGCTCAAATGTGCAGAAATATTGTATATTGTTTGCTTGTGTAGATATTATTGCATCTACTGACCATATGAACTCAGATTGTGCTGCTTCCACTTGCATCAAATTTGTAAGAGTGCTTTAACTACATATCAGTTATTGTATAATACGAAATTGAACAAATCGGCTCGAGATATACGCATAGGCGTCATATATCTACATATATATTGTAAGAGAGTCGACGCATATATAGTTAAAATTATAAGTAATATCATATAATTGTAACAAAACTGAAGCTTAAGAATAGTTTGAGTCAGTCTAGATATAGGTAAGGATAGGTGTCATATAAAGTAATCATTGCATTGAATTATGTATCTTATATAAATTTACAGATATATCTATATGACTATGTCTATTGAGTTCATAAATATAGTAATGCTGCACTTTTTCAGTTGAAAATACGTATATCTTATATATGTACATACATCATCCATGTAATTGCTATATCATCAGATCTACACTTCCTCATTTCCTTCTAATAGACACTTTCTTATTAGCATGAAGCTACTGCCAAGAGCTTATCATGTCTGATCTCCAATAGCATTTGCATGGGCCTTCAGGCTACACAGACTTCCTTTGCAAGCGCAATTCAACTTCGAGTTTTCGAACTCGATTCGTTGCGCTTTGCTCTTGCACTTTTCGCTGCTTCTTCTACGTCAAGCGCTGCCACGCCCACACCATCCATATTACAATAGCCGCCACCGAACGGCTTAATGAGCCACGTTTGTCTTTCGGCTTTACGGGCTTTCGGCTTTTCGAATTTCAGCTTCGGCTTTACGCTGTTCGCATGCGAAGCGTGAGAAGCGACTTCAGCGGGCGTCCCGAAGTTTCCCTAACACAAAAATTTCAAGTTCAATTTTCGGCTGTTGTTGTTGTTGCTGCTGTTGTTGTTGTTGTTGTTGGTACGTGCAATGAAAGCAAAAGTTGCGCTTGGGCCATTAAAGCGCAGCGGCGCGTGACGCCGGCAGCGACGTCGACTTCAACTGCAATTCAAATGACCAAAAATGAGGGTTGAACCAGGCGGCGGCCGGCTGCGACATTCGGTTCGGCTCGGCTCGGCTCGCTTCAGTTCGGCTCGACTCGGCTCGGCTCGGCTTTCGGGGCTGTGCGGCGTGTCAATAGAGCGTAATTTATTGAGCAAAAAAAAAAATATATATAAAAACTACGCATAAATAAATAAATAAAACGACAGGCACAACAACAATAGCAACAGCAACGGCAACTTTTGCGCGCTTCCTTTGCGTTTACTTTTTGTTTCCTTTTTTTTTGTATTTGTATTTTATTTGCCTGCCTCATTATTATTTTCTTCTTTTCTCTTTTGGCAAAATAAATTAGAATTAGATACAGCAACAGTCGAGCAATGCGTAGATACAGCTACAACTATAGGCACACGTACATGTGCATGTGTGTGTGTGTGTGTATGTTTGTGGCTAGATGAGATACAGATACATTCGCAGCCGTAGCCGCAGATATATTTGCCGCGACGACACATTTCCAGTTTAGCGCCCAGGAAAAGCAGCGGAGTGAGAGAGGGAGGGAGAGAGAGAAAGAGCGAGAGAGTGGTCTACACACATATGGCTGCAATTAAGTAATTTTTGGAACAACAACAACAGCAGCAGCAACAAAAGATGATATATGCGACTTGCTAGTCGCACACAACATTCGAATCAAGACGCGACGTCAAAAAATCCAAAGAAAAAGAAAAAACCAACTGAAAACCAACGAAAATTCGACAATTATACGAAAGAAATAACAACAAAAACACAAGTAAATAAAAGTTAGTACGAACTCAAAGATACCCTGTAAGGGCATAAGCTGAAAAATCGAACTTTGCTTTAACAACTTGCAATTTGAATTCGATTTTTGATAGAAGAACTCTGGCACTACTCTAAAGAGCTACAGTCAAGGTCATAAGAATAGAAGCAAAGAATTATTATTGATGTTTGGATATAAACTATAGAATACACTTAATGCTGAATGCCATTCTATTGCTCGCACATACATATGTACAGGGTATCTCTTACGTCTGTACGGCAAGCATTAACTAGATAGAACGCGACCCCACATGAAATTTTCACATGCGAACACATGTCTAGAAATATATATAATATATATATAGATATATATAAATGTATAAATATATATATGCGAGTGTGTGTTGTGTCTATATAAATATACCCTCTATAGTAGCTGCTACGTACATTAATATGTATTACACATATATTTAGAATCTGGCTGCTGCTTCTTCCACTTGTTTGTTGTTGTTTATTTTCCAACAACAAGAGGAAGAAGAAGCAGCCATCAAATTAAATGTGCTTCAAGGTTAGAAGCAGCAAACCAAAAAATAGGGGAACAAAATTTTGAAAATAAAAAACAAATGTAAAACGAGAATAAAAGTCGTGATGAATTTTAAACAATAAAAAATAAAATAAAATAAATATAAAAAAAAATACTAAGTAACGAATAAGAAGAAAAACAAGAGATAGAGAGAGAGAGAGAGGGCAAGAGAGAGCGCGAAAGAAGGGCTAGAAAAAGCGTTTAAAGCAAACACGGAAAACTTTGGACTTCACATGTTTTCCTTTATACACTGTATCTAAATAGAAAGAAGATGAAATATGTGGATAGAGTACCTAAACACAAAGCCAATTTTTAGAAAATAAAATAAAAAATGCAATAAATAAAAAATGTAATCAATATAAAACTTAAAAAAAAAAAAAAACATTTAAAAATCAAAACCGTTGAATTAAAAATATAAGGAAGCAAGAATATAATGCAAATAAAAATAAAAAAAAAATTTGAAAAATAATTGAAATCAAATAAAAAGTTTGTTTTTATGTATAAATTAATGAAATTAAGAAAAAATAATAATAAAAAAATATTTAAAAAACTGCACTGTTTTTACTTTTTATTCTCCTTAGCTTTTTAGCTTTATATGTCATAAAATGTTGCATTTTATAAATTTTATTTTCAAATTTATTTTTGGCAAGTTTTAATGTTTTTTGTTTTTCGTTATTTTTTACGTGTTTTGTTTTAATTTTTTAATCAAATTCCTCAATCTAGGCCTAAGATTTGCTGTGCTAAAACTATAAAAACCCCAATTAAAAAATCTATTTCAATTTTTGAAACTTCATCCAAAGTTTTTACTGCGCTCCAATTAGCGTACTCGCAGTTCGTATGGACTAAGGCTAAGTTTGGGATTATGGCGGACTGGGGAGGGCAGGAGTTGAGAGCTTACTATATATATATATATATTATATTATTGTTATTTTATGGAGTTTTTTTTTATATGTTTTTGGCTGGCTTTGGCTTTGCTTTGCTTTTTTGTTGGCTTTGACAAATGGCGAACCGGTTTTTGGCTTTTGGCCCAGCTCCGTTTCTGTTTCTGATTCTGTTTCAGCTTCAAATTCTTGTTGTTGCCTGGTTTTTGAGCATTATATTTTGTTTCCAAATACTTTTAATGGCTTAAGTAAATCAACTGCACAGCAAGAGAGAGAATAAGAGAGAGAGAGAGAGATGAAACACATTTTATTGCACATCAGAAATTCGATTTGCTCTTCCAAAGAAAGCGCAAGTGGGCGTAAGCCCCACTCAGCCAAAAGCTACAAATGATTGAAGTTGGGGCTTACTTGGCAGACGAACTAAAGCAAATATATACATACATACATACACACATATACATATACATATGTATATATGTATGTACATCTCTGGTCAAGTTAATTGTCTAATGAATGTAGCTAGAATCGATTGTTCGTCTTGATTGCAGAAGGGCCGCAACGATGCGGGCCACAGTTAAAAGGGCTTGGAAACTTTGAAAGGGTAGCAGTGGGAGAGGAAGAGAGAGAGAGAGAGAGAGAGAGAGATGGGTTAGAGTAGTGGCTTGTGGGGGGAGTGGGGAGGTACCAGAAGGCAATTAAGTGAATGATTTTTCCGTTGAATTATAAATTAGGCAGTTTACAGCGCATGAAGGTCGCCGTCAAATCCAACGCCTTGCGCTGCGAGACTTCATAAATCGAGAAAGCAATAAATCTTAAGAATACAAATATGTGGAATACCCTGTACAATGTTGGTATATATGACAATCTAGAGTGGAAATAACGTCTTGATGTATGTATGTGATTATATTGCTATTATTATTACTATTATCATTATGAATGTGATTATCAATTTGATCATGATTATAATATGTAATAGTTTATAGTTATCATTGGTAGTCTGATGAGTATTCTTATTAGTATTAACATTAATATTGGCTAATTCATATTATATTTAGTATTATTATTAGTATTATCATAAATGTATGCATTACCAATATTATTAGTTGTTAATCAATGGTATAATCTGTAGTGTTAGTATTAGTGTAGTCATCAGCATTGGTACATTAGCATTAGTACAGTCATTAGTATAGCATTATATATATAGTATAATTAGAATGATCAGTAGTATTAACATTAGTATTAACATGAGCATTAGCATTAGTATTGTCATTAGTATTGTCATTGTCTTGTATCTTGTCATGTATAATGACTAGCATTAGTATCATTAGTATTATCATTAATATTTACATCAGCATTAGCTTTAGTATTATCATTGTGCACATATTGTCGTACAATGAGTAGTATTATTATAATTAGTATTATCAATAGTACTACTATTAGTATTTTAATTCGTATGATCATTAGTAATCTTATTAGTGTACATAAGGTTCATCATTATTATTAGCATTAGTATTAGTATTACTATTATCATTACTATGGTCATTAGTATTACCATTATTATTGTTCTTTTATCAATATACTTTCTAATACCATTATTATTGCCATTATCATTGTTCATATCCCAATCAACATCAAAAATCTCATTAGGCATTCGTTTCATCATGAAATACCAATGGTTCACAGAGTAAGCTCTATCTATCTATTGGTCAATTATATGATATATACAAACTAGCTCTTGCCCTTAGCCGGAGTTCTCTGTTCAGACACAGAGATGCGCATTCATAGCGGTAAATCAGCTGATGGTGTTAATATCCGGCGCTTGGCTACTCTCGCTCTTGGTTTACTTCTTACTTTTAGTTTCTGTTTACAGTTCGAGCATCTGCAGTGCTCGACAGATCCATTTTTATTTATTTATTAGTTTATTTAGTTGGCAGCTCGTTGACAATTTCATTGCGCTACAAATACTGAAAGCCGAAAGCAAACGAAACGAAAAAACACTGACAAAGATGCGTCGAGCGGCGAGCGTCGAACATTGAAAATACATTCGAAAATGCGCCTTCATAAAGTTTGACAGTTTTGTGTCGTACGAAACTTTTTGACAGGCCCCGAACCAAAGAATTATGGAGAGAAATATGGAATGAATATGCGAGTTTGAGCATGTGAATATGAATATGTGAAATGGCCAAATGCTGAATGGAAATGAGATGTGTCTCGCCAGCGATGCTGCGTACAGTTGTGTCTCAATATCTTCTACACGGTTTAGCTAGAACTGCAAACGGGTATATTGGTTGCTTGCCTAATTATGATGCAATTTATGATAATGACCAATGCAGTTTATGCGACTGTTTTTATTATCATTATCATTTTCATTGTCATTGTCATTGTTATTATTTATGTCATTATAGCCATTATTATTATTATCCTGATCATGATCAACATTTATAACATTGTCAATATGATTTTCATTACTATTTCATTATCATAATCGTCTTTATTATCATTGTCATTACAGTTATCATAATCATCATTAATTTTTTTTATAATTTTTACTATGGTTCTTACTAGTATTAGCATTTTGACAAGAATGTTCTTTAGCATAAACATTATCATAAGAATCATTAGCATTAGCATTTGCATAAGCAATAGCTTAGCATCAGCATTATCAATTTCATTATCATTATCACCATCATTATCACCATCACAATCACTATTATCATTACCATTATCATTACCTTTTACTATTACATTATTCCTGCTACTCTCTTATTGAACTGCAGAACTTTATCTTTTCATCTAGGGTATTTGACAGCTCAACTAGGCTCTGCTTGCAAAAAGTTTTTACAACATGTCTTACGATACTTTTGAACGGGTGGCAACACTGTCACAAAGTCGAAATGTTCTGTTTCGCCTGTCAAGGCTGTAAACTTCAGGCCAACTACAGTGGCATGGGTGTAGGGCGCGGGGTCAGAAGGGGGATCGAAAGGGGGGGTGGAGGTACTCGGGACTCATTAATGTGCACTACTGCTTGACATAGGGAATATAATATATGTATATTTGTGTTTGTATATATAATATGTAGCATGTACTCAAAATGCCATTTCGGGCGTTAGCTTTATGGGAATGAATATACATATATATATAAATATATGGATATAAATATATGTATATACATATATCATATAGTATATATATTCTAAAAAGTTGCTTACATTCAAATAAAACACATGTCGTACTCAAGTTTAAAGAGACAAACGCTTGGACTGGGGGCAATGGATATGGAATTGGAAAAGGCAAAATGGAAAATGAAAACTGGAAAATGGAAAATAGAATATACTATGTAGGACTAGGGGGGGGGGGGGTAACCAGCAACAAAAATGTAATATTGCGACTGAATCAAAAGTTGTGTGGATGGATTGCCCTAGCACGGTCTGGCCTCACTCGAGGAGGGTCTCTGCAATGTGACGCCGCACTTTTTGTTTTTTTTTTTTTTCGGAACATTAGACGCACACGCACAGCCAGGCATGCGTGTGTGTGTGGTAGTGAGAGCAACTACTGCGTCTTGGGCTTGAGCTTGCGAGCTGCCAACAATGGAAATCATTCATTACAAACACACGCACACACGCATGTGTGTGTGTGCCCCAAACTGAGTAGCTCAACTATATTGAGTACAATTCTCACATGCTCGCACAAGTTATGTTTTTAGGCGCATATATGCATGTATGTATATATATATACATATATGAACACCCTTAACAACCGAAAACCGCCCCCTCCTACCCCTACTCCTACCCCTAACACGCATGTTGACAACGGCCAAAGCAATGGGTTTTTCGGGCTTAGGGGAAGTGCGAGTGCTGAATCTTGCTGCTATTTTCCATTGACATTTTCCGCATTCGCTCGCATAAATCTTTGGCGATAAAATGCGCAGCGTTCGGCGCTACTTCTGCTTCTTCTTCTTCTTTTACTTCTTTTTTTTTTTGGTAAATTTCCTTGCCAGTAACCCTCTTTTAGGTCGCAATAGACTTGAGCTTGCAGTTTTTATCTATTTCCAGCTGCAGGGGTGGTTGAGCTCCAAAAGCGAAAAGGGGTTGCTTTTTGTTTGGAGGAAAATGCGTTGCATTTTTTCGCGCAGTGTATTGAAAATTGTTTTCATAAATTAATGAATAAATTCAATTGAATGAAAGAGTGTGAGAGAGAGAGAGAGAGAGAGCGAAATGATATGCAGCTGCTGGCCAAAAAAAAGAGGACGGGGGGCGTGGCAGACAGGGGCAACAGGCGTTGAAAGCCAAAGCCAAAACGGACAAGAAGTGCGCAAAGAGCCAAAACACCTGTTAACCAAATATATATAGATGTATGTGTGTGTGTGTGTTGCCTTGGCAAGCAGCAGGCTAGGCTAGCTGTGTGTGTGTGTGTATGTGTGTGTGTGTTGGTGGCCTTTGCAATGGCACGAGCCGCAGACAAGTTGAATGCTGATAATTGCGACAGGCAGCTACACACAGACAGACACACACACACACACACACACACACAGACAAAGGGAAGGAGAAGGAAGAAGAAGAAGCAGAAGCAAGTGGAAATTGGCAAAATTCCGCGTGGCCCATATGCAAAATGTAAGGAATTTCAAGAATGGATTCTTTATAAATATATATATATGGAGCAGAGCAAAAGGGAAGAAATGAAGAAGAAGAGACAGAGACAGCGGCAGAGGCAGCTGAGGCACAAGTACATGCAACAAGAGCAACAGCTTCCATGTGGCCCCATTTCGATTGCAATGTGCAATAGAATTCCAAGAGCAGGAAGAAGAACAAGAACAAGCATAAAGTAAATATATTTCATATATATTATTATTTAATAAATATATTGAAATTGACAGCGATTACAAGCAAAGTTCTGAGAGATTCTGATTAGACTGTGCTTTGCATCAACTTCAATTGGACTTTCAGCAATGCTAATCGCGAATCCAATTAGATTCAATTGGTTGGCCTGTGGCTGGAGTGCGGAATCTGTGTGGACTGTGAAGTCCAGCAAGCATGATTCATATTCAATATGAAATGATGAGTTGCAGACAACTGTGTGGCAAGTGAGTAATATGATGGAGAATTTTGAAGATGCCAATAGGAATGGAGAGGGAAGAGAGTGGGAGTGGGAGAGAGAGAGAGAGAATGAGAGCAAATACTGTAATCACTGTGATGATGAGTTATGAAAGGTAAATCAAAGAAGTTTAGGAGTAGTTAGACACATGATTCAAATGCTGTGATTATGAATCCTGTGGTATTTAATTTCCAATCGAAAGTATCCAGATTTGATAAAAATTTGCAGTAATGATTCAAACATTGTCATAATGTGATTAATGTAATAAATCTCTCATTTGGAAGAAACTGTATTCTAATTTACAGTATCTAAATTTTAGAACTACTACAGAAAAGCTAAAGCCTTGAGTCAAATGCTATGATACTGGGATTGTTATGATTTAGATTGTAGAAATTGATTTCTGATTAAGATCTCTAATTGTTCTAACATTTAGATAAGAAAGGTAAAGAACATGATTCAAATACTGTGATTGCAGGGATGAGCTACTGTGCTGACCGTGATGAGTCGCTAACTCGAAGTAAACCAAAATCTAATAGAAATACCTTAACTTTAACTTAAAAATCAACTCAAGAGCAGCACAATTCGAGTACTGTGATACTGCGCTATTGTGATGTTGATTCACTTAATGTTATTTGGAAGTTCGAATCTAAATGTGCCTAGATTTAGCTCTTAAAGCAGAGTGATAAATCGCCAACTGGCAACGCCATGCATTCTAATTAAGCCTTTCGAGTCAATAAGAGACACGATTCGAATAGATTCACACCATGCGATTGGGTCGCACAGCTAAGTCCGCTAAGCTAGTGTAAGCCCGTTGCTAATGAGATCGGGGTTCGATTCAGCAATGGAAGTGCACTGCGAGCGGATCGGATGGACAATGCACTCGGGGAGTTTCCCGCAACCGCGAAAGCTCAAACATATCGCAAGCGAATCATAATCAGTAGATGGATTGGTCTGCCCCCGGCAATTAGTGGGGGTGGGAGGGCGGTACGAGGGGGCTGCTATTTACCCGGGCGGGGCGAACGCATTGCGATAAATATGCCAGCGTGTGAGTAGAGTCACGTAGACTCGCATAGAAGAATATAAATCTATATATAAAGATTCTAACTAAAGTAAGAGAGATAGAGAGAGAGAGAGAGATAGAGATAGTGGGGGGATAAACCTAGGTCGTAGTGCTCACCTGTTAATGCAGCTGAAGAGCCGGAAGATGATAAAGTTGAAGTTGCGGCAGCAATGGATGAAGCGGCACTGGGGCGAGTGTTGGCTAACGCTGATTGTCTGTTGTTGGTGCGTGTGTGTGTGTCAGTGTTGGTAACCAACACTGGTCGCTCGCATTTAACGGTAAGTAGCACTTGTGACACTAAAGCGTAACGCTGTAGTAAGGCATTTTTGGTAGCACTTGGTGGTTTGTAACACTTCAAAAAAAATATAGTACGATCTATGCGATCCAGGCAGATATATGACTATATGTGCATGTATATCTGTTTCTCTCTTATTGGGACAGATACAGCTCCTATATATATATATATGTATAGCTCTCTGTAACTGTTGGAAGTCGAATCAAAAAAAAAATAAATAACACCAACGGAACACACGATATAGACGCGAATGGGGATTATAACTACGACTACGTTTACGTTACGGTTACGGTTATGGTTACGATTACGATTAACGGTTAACAGTTACGGTTACGGGTACGAGTACGGGTACGGCTACGGATACGGTTACGGTTACGGGTAGTTGCTGGTATTGGTATATTCTGTGTTTTTATTTTCGGGGACTTTTAGTGAATGTTTGTTCTTCTTTTGTTGTTTTGTTTTTTTTTTTACAGATAGATAGATAGAATTTTCTTTCTTGTTTTCAGTTTCAGAGTTGCTCACGCGACGAAACCAACACGTTGAATAAAAGTTCGGGCGAATTTGAAATTCGCTTAAACCCAATAAGACCGTCGACGTCGACGAGCACTGTGGCAGCGACGCCAGCAGCGACGGTGGCAGCGCGCGTTCTAATGCGAGAAGCAAAAGAACAAAACGAAACGAAGCGAGAGACGCCGACGACGACGACGACGACGACGACGACTGCGAAACGAGCTAAAGTCAAATGCAAAGGCGCGGCCGCCCGTTTGTTGTTGTTGACTTTGCTGTTGTTTTTGTTATTATTATTGCCGTTGCCGTTGCCTTTGCCTTTGCCTTTGCTGCTGGCGTTCGTTCTAAGCTCGGAGCAACAACAATAGCCGCCACTATAAAAAAATCTAATAAGAACCTCGTCGGCTGTCCGACCGCTCGCTCGCTCACTCGTTCGGTCGCACGTTCGCACGTTCGTTTGTGTCTGTTCGGGTTTCTTGTATGGTTTGGGCTGGTTGGTGGTGGGCGACGTGCTGTGAAGGCAGCGGGCGGCGTTGCGTTCAAGTCTGGTACACGCAAAGCACTAAATTGCGACGAGGCGACAGTTCGACCGACTGCTGAGGCGGAACGCTGGGAAACGAAACAGCCAACGCACGGCAAACAAATAAACAAACGCAGCCCGCAAACATCGACCCAGTGACGGCGTCGCTGCCAACAACAGCTGCGTGGGCTGGACGGGCCCCACAACCACCGCGGCGACGACGCCACTGGCCAAGCCTCAAATGCTAGAGTGGGAATGCCACGGAATCGAAATCCAGCCAAAAAGTACAAAGTAAACAGCACAAATAAAGTACAAAATAAAACAGAATCAAAAAGAAATAAAAAGTTGCAAAATGCTGTCGGGTTGTTGGGTTTATATTGGATCAAAAGCTATTAGAGTCCACTGTGCGCACATATGTACATGTATGTGTGTGTGTGTGTGCATGCACATACTTGTCAAGTAGATATGCACATACATGGATGTACACTGGTATAAGCTGGCAAACATACAGAACTAAAATTACTTTTTAGTACAATTATTATTATTATTATATTTAACAGTGGCTTAAAACTAAAATTAAAAAATACGCTAAACTATTTAAAGATTTTATTATGCCAAAATATAAATTTAAATTTAATAAAAATTAGTTTAATAATATATTATACAAATTTTCTAGTTTACTTTTGCTTTTATAATAGCAAAATTAATGTAATTCAATTTCGCTACAGAACTGTTGAGCTTTGTGTCAGTGTAACTTTTCGGCTGAAACGATTTGACATTGAAACAAGCGCCATGCTGCATACGCATTTCAAATGCAGCGACAGCGCCACGGACTGCGACGCGTCAGCGACGACGGTGACCTTGAAAATGAATATGAACATTTCGTGACATAAAAACAAATAAGAACTCGAAAAAGGGGCATGCGCAGCCGGCTTACAGTTACAACATGGCAGAGCCAATGGGATGCGCGCTTTACTGTACTTACATAATTATGCGCGTGTATGCGTTTGCCCAGTAGAGCTCGGAGGCCAGCCGAAGCTGCTGCTGCTGCTGAAGAGCTAGAGTGCTGCTCTATATCTACAGTCTTATTGGATTTTTGTTGTTGCTGTACTCAAGTTCAGTAGCCATAGCATATGCTGATTGGATATGTTGTAAAAAAAAAGTTTACATGAAATCTTAGGGAGCTTCGGGAGAGTCGTTTGCTTAGTGCGGCAGAGCGAGATGGGTGTATTCAAATTTTGCTCTTGCTCTTTGCTTTTGGTGCTTGGCGAATTCACGCTCAGTGAACTCTCATTGAATACAAATAGCTGTTTATGTACATACATATGTATGTATGTGTCTATGTGTATGTATGTCTGTTTGTTTGTATATTGAAAATTTGACAATTTTCGTTTACACTTCGCCTCTTTCGTGCTTTTAAACCGCCAGCTGATGGAATTTTCAACTCTCGCATGACTTTTG